>SSNR01000197.1:227014-237014 GCA_006937965.1 Callopanchax toddi
CCCCCCCCCCCCCCCAGGTTACCTCGGTTACACCAGTGGTCTGTCTCTCCTCTGCATGGTGTTCTTCCTGATTGTGGTGAGTATCATCAGATTTCTTTGGAAATAACTTGGATCAAATCGCGGTGAAGTCGTAATGATCGCTTTCTTTCCTTCAGGTGATCATAAAGAAGTTCCAGATCCCGTGCCCTCTTCCTTTTCTTGATGCTGTGAATGAAACCATGGCAACGGCAAACGGCACCTCGAGCACCATCAACTCCACTGAGGCCGTAGACGTCTGCACGCCAAAATACGTGGTCTTCAACTCGCAGGTAAAGAAGACTCTCACAAATCAGGTGAAAGGAGGTAAATATTGTGGAACAGCGTCTGATGTTTGGGTTCTATCTTTCCAGACGGTCTACGCTCTGCCCATCCTGATCTTCGCCTTCGTGTGCCACCCCACGATCCTGCCCATGTACGAAGAACTCAAAGAGTAAGTGCAAAACCTCGTTGGGTTCTCGTGAACTTTAAACCTCCGTAATCTAACGAAATCTTTGTCCTCTCAACAGCCGTTCTCGCAAAAAGATGCAGAATGTGGCCAACGTGTCCTTCACAGCCATGTTCATCATGTACCTGCTGGCCGCCCTCTTCGGATACCTCACCTTCAACAGTGAGTCTCGGGAAAATACAGAGACGTTTAGTGGGAATCGCCAGCGTTGGGTCAAAATTTAATCTGCATACTCAAGGCCGCTTATGTAACAGTGTGAAAACGCCACCTGATGCCAGCGTGTTTCTGTTTGTCGTCACTGAAATGTTCCTGGAACATCAAACCAGTTGCGTAACGGCATATATCGAAAAGAAGGTTAATAAACGGCAGTTAGTCCAGGAATGAAAGGAAAAAAACACGTGTCTGAGTCAGCTTTATGAACAGAGTGAGGCAATTTAGGATTTTCAGGAAACTAGTCCTGGTTTGAAATAAACCTCAGGTGTTTTTCCTTCACAGTCAACGTGGAGGCCGAGCTGCTGCACACGTATTCTAAGATCTACAAGAACGACGTGCTGCTGCTGATCGTTCGCCTGGCCGTGCTGGCTGCCGTTACGCTCACCGTCCCCGTGGTTCTCTTCCCCGTAAGTGTCAAAAGAGTGGAGTCACTTTTACGAGGTAGAAGTAACACCTCCTATAAGGAAAACCCTCTCATCTCCTTCTGCTCAGATCCGTACCTCGGTCATCCACCTCCTGTGCGCCAAGAAGGACTTCAGCTGGGTCCGCCACTTCATCATCACCCTGTGTCTGCTGGGTGGGACCAACGCTCTGGTCATCTTCGTCCCCACCATCAAGGACATGTTTGGCTTCTTCGGTTAGTGTCTTCACCAGTTCGTGTTTTAACCCTTTAATGCCTAAAATGGGAAACGTTTTTTGGAAAATAATAATAAAATTACATGTAGTTTTTAGATCCCCCACCAGGGGGCAGCAGACATGTATGATTCAATACAGAAGATTTTTGAGGAATGTGATCTTCTTGCTCTTAACTTGATAAAGATAATTAGATTTTTATTTTTAAAAACTTTACAAATCATATTAAGGAGGTAGAGCTTTAATGTAACATTTTTTTATTGTGTAATTATAAAATACACTTGTAGTAATTAGATCCTCCACCAGGGGGCAGAAGACATGTATCTAATTCAGTACAGCAGATTTTTGAGGAATGTAATCTTGCTAAATAGGCAAAGCTCTTAGAAACTTTACTGGATAACAATATTTAAATTCTTAACTGAATTATTAAAAATCATTTTAACAATTAATACTTATATCCTGTTAAGGGGGTAAAGCATTTAAAAATTAAACTATTTTGTTATACAAGTCATTTTAAAATGATTACTTACACTAGTAGTAATAAGGTCGTCCACTAGAGGGCAGACAACATGTGTAGGATTCAAAACAGACTTTAAGGAATCCTGTTAAAGAGAAACTTTTATAAACTGTAAAATAACTGCGTAATAATGGTAAAATTGGCACATGTAGTTTTTAGATCCTCCACCAGGGGGCCAAAGACATGTATGTGATTCAATACTGAGGATTTTTGAGGAATGTAATTTAGGTCTTAGGAACCTAACTTAATAAAGATATTTAGATTTTTATTTTTAAAGAATTTACAAATCATATTAAGAAGGTAGAGCTTTAAAAATGTAACACGTTTTTTATTGTGTAATTTATAAAATACCGGTAAAATTGGCAATTACACTTGTAGTAATTAGATCCTCCACCAGAGGGCAGTATATGATTAAATACAGCAGATTTTTGAAAAAAGTAACTTCTTGCTAAATAGGTAGAGCTCTTAGAAACTTTACTGAACAATAAATACTTAGATCCCCATCGAGGAGCAGGAAACGTGTATTCAGTAAAGTAGACTTTACTTTAGGAGTGTACTAATCCTGTTAAGAGGTATTTAGAAATGTAACTATTTTTGTTATTATGTCATTTTTTAATGATATTAAAATGATTACTTACACTTGTAGTAATAAGGTCGTCCACTAGAGGGCAGACAACATGTGTAGGATTCAAAACAGACTTTAAGGAATTCTGTTAAAGAGAAACTTATGAACTGGGATCTTAAATGTGATTCTAATGGGTTTAATGGTGTAAAATCTGAACTTTTTCCTCAGGCGCCTCTGCTGCCTCGATGCTGATCTTCATCCTGCCCTCTGCTTTCTACATCAAACTGGTCAAGAAGGAGCCGATTAAATCCGTGCAAAAAATCGGGGTAAGAATTTAAAGTATTTCTTCAAAAAGTCGTGGCTTTGTTAGTTTCATGTTGATAAATCATGACGTTAGCTCTGTTTAAAAGTGAATTTCTCACTTTTTTTCCCTCCTCAGGCCATCCTCTTCCTGATCAGTGGAATCATCGTGATGATCGGCAGCATGAGTCTCATCATCCTCGACTGGGTCTTAAACAGCGCTGACGATAACGGACACTAGAGGTCGTCCTGCTGCTGGAGTGGAGGCTCTGAGAGCTGGACTGAAATGCACAAATTAAAGAAAACCACAGAAACTCACTCGGCGCTCAGCAGGTCACGTCATTCCAAGAGAATGTGTTTGTACATTATGTCGCTGTAGACCACAAAGATGATGATTTTACTTGGTTTTTCTCTTTTTATTGTAACTTTTTAAGTTGTTTTCATTCTTTATATGTGTATATTTAAACATATATACATATATTAGTTACGGTACGGCAGAAAAACGTATATATATGTGCCTCGTAGGGGTAGAGTTTTTAAAAATCTGGGTTTATTTGTGACCTCCGGTTTCAGAGACAAGAATCACCCTAAAGACTGACAGGAGGTCAATCATCGCTTATTTTACTTTTTTAAAACTTTGCCAAAAAAAACAACAGTGTAAAGCATCGTCACATATTGAGAAGCACTTGGAGTTCAGCACATTTTTCACCACCTCTTCAGTATTTTCACCACGGCTCTGTGATCTCGTCGGCTCACGTGAACAAAAAGACGGCAGAGTCTCGGAACATTCTGCAACAACACTACTGCTTTGAGCCTTCCGGTTCCACCTCTCCGCCGGGGGGAGAAGGGAAGCGTTGAATTTTTTTTCTTTATGGGAGAATACGTCAGATTTGACCACGTTCAGTGGTTGTAGTACTGTTGCACTTGCAACAAAAAACAAGAGAACAAGAAGTCGGGTACGACCTTCCACACCTACAACACGAGCGTGTTTTTAATTGCGTATCGTGTTCAAAAGGCATCCAACGCTAACGCATCATAAAACCGTTGTCAACTATTTATGGGAGACCGTTAAAATCCGTGTAATTTAATGTATTTTATATTTATATAATATTGTGTGTGAATATATATATATATGTGTGTATATAATCTATGGAGATCAAATGTAAATATTTTAATTTTCTTCTTTTTTTCGTAAGAATTCATTAGAGCTCCAAAACAAACCAAAAGGTGAATTTTTTTTTTTTAAAGCCCCTGAATACAAAGATGATGGATCAGCAACACGTTCTTGTCCAACAGTTTGAGAGAACATCTCTAGACCTTCGGAGAACCTTGTTCATCCATCAGTGCTAAACTCTTGTTTCAGTGAAACACTGTATATTTTGTAATAAATGTCCAAATAAAAACGTCACTCTAGAACCTGGACTTTGTGTCTGTTTAAATATAAATTTCTTCTATTTTTTGTCTCTTAAATGTTTCAGATCATTAAACAAATTTAAATTTCAAAATACTGAAACAGAAGTTTCTAGGAGCTCTTTTTGTTTGCCCCCTGGTGGAAGATCTAAGTACTGCAGTTGGCAACAGCAAATTTCCATTTAGTGTTTTATTACACAATTAGTACAATATTAAAGTAAATGGGTCTATTAACATGTTTCTAATGTTAAATGAGATTCCTGATTATTTTACGTCAGACTTTTAATGGTTAAAAGCTGACTGACTGAAAAAGATGGAGTCTTAACTTTACCCTTTTTTATTCATTTAGGCAATGAGGGTTATAATTTATTGTAAATTAATAAATATTAGGGTAATAATAAAGAATGTAGTAATATTTAACCTTTTAGTTGAACATCCCCAACTATTTTTTTAGAATTTTAGATTTTTTATTTTCAGTTAAATGTATGATTCAGTAAGATACAGGGAGTAAAATATATTCAGGAAATGGAGTTACAAACATAACTTATTGTTTGAAAGTGGCTCCCTCTAGTGGTCAGCTGAGGAAATGTCCCATGTGCAGAAGGCTGACTTCCAGATAAATGTGTTTAAATGCTATGGTCATAATAATGAACTTTTTGTAAAATAAAAACAAGATCTGATGTCTTTAAAGGATATTCCAGACAGGTCTCAGTTTAACGTCTCACCTCTGTCGATTAGTTGTGCATTCTTTTTTGTAATCCAATGATTTTACTCTCACCTGCAGCCACCATTGCACACCTGTCATAAAATCCACTGATTTATTAGTTTTTCTCAAAACGCGGGAAAAAGACGCAGGTATAACAATTTCCGAGGAAGTTTGGTCACAGATGTGGAGGAATGTGATATCTACCACAAACTCTCTAACGTGGCCAGACTTTGGATGGAAGAATCTAATTAGATATTTTATTACGCCAAAGCAGAAATCCAAAATAAGTGGTTCATGCGCTTCGTGCTGAAGGGAGGTCGCCGCAGGTTTCTTCCAGATCTTCTGGTCATGCCCCAAGCTAAAGACTTTTTGGAAGGAGATCAAACAAATGGTGTTGGAGGAACTCTGGTTCTGTTCTGCTGCTGTAGAGTGTAATGATGTGTGTAGTGTTTACATTTTTTTTGAAAGTTTCAGTTTTGAAGTGAGGTAGAAAAGGGTGTTGTGTTTAGACATTGGGGAACACGGAGGACACGTTTGTGAAATGTGTTCTAGCATTTGAGAAAAACTAACGTACAAAACGCCTTGTAGAACACTCATCTGCAAACCAGGTTTTATGAGCAGTTCCTAAAACTGCTCGACCTTTTAGTCTGCTGCTACCAGAGACTGGAATGACCTACAGAAAACCCAAACAACTGGACACCATCTCAAAGCAGCTGGGATCACATGGCCATCATCTACAGCGGTTTTCTTTCTTCCTTCGGATGTCTTTTACCCTTTCAAAGGTCAAGTGATTATATTTGCTCATGTGCATATTACTAATTAATAAACTAGCATCTTCAATCATTCTAAATTTGTACCTTTTACAAAAAATAACCTTAATGTGCAGCTTTATATGACCTTATTGCTATGTTTCATAACCACCACAAGAGGGCAGCAGAGTGCTGAGGAAAGTTGAACCTTTAATGCGTTTTTCTGCAGAAAACAGACACCTCAGAAGTCTGAACTACAATAAATCTAAAATATGTTTTAAGGAGCAACAAATCCAAAAGGAAAGGAGCCACAGAACGAGGTTTTTAAAATAAACTGTCCATTTATTAATCAGAATGACAAAACGCGACAAGAGACAAACATTCAAATAAGACACATTTATGTAAAGTGCAAATAAAAGAAAACATCTTTATATAAAATAAAAAAAACACAACTACAGTATTTATACACACATTAGAAACAAGTCTGTCTTAAATATGTTTTCTGTTAAAAAGTTGTTAGATCAGTAGTTTCTCTGAAAAGCAGTCATGAGTTTACACTCAGCCGCTGAACTTGATGGATGAATACATTCTGAAGGCGCTGAAGGCACATGACACCCCCCCCCCCTCCCCCTCCACCACCAACTCCATCTGAAAATCTCAAAAAAAAATTCTCAACTTTGGTACCGTGTTGGACAAATCGAGGCTTCTGGATTTAAATGTACTTTTCCAAAGCCTGGAGGTTAGTTCGGATGTAACATTGTGCAAAAAACGGTGTCGTCATGGAGACGACCTCTGCAGAGGTCACAGAATCACGACTAAAACGTTTTAATTTTAAAAATTAACTTAAAAACGGCTACGAGTTAAACACGTCGGTAACGGTGAGCGACTCATCCGGTTACGTCTTCTGCTTCCTCCTGCTGCTCATTTCGAAGTAAGGGTCCTCGGTTCTGGTCCTGCTCTGTGGGATCCTGGTGGTTCTGGTTTCAGCCGGTCTACTCTGAGACACTGGAGTCCGTTCAGGTTGGGGTGTTTTGGTGGTTTTGGGGAGGGATGCAGGTGTTTGTTTGCGCCCCGCCCTCTGTGCTGCAGATGCTGCTTTCTGATTGGCTCTGCTGCTGGTGGAGGAGGAGGAGTCTGTGCTGCCCCCGGGGGCCTGCCTGGGGGAAACGGGGGCAGCGGCGGCCCTGTTGGGTACTGGTACCTTGCTGTTGACTGTGGTGTCTTTGCTCTTTGAGGTGGAGCAGGTAGGTTTGGTTTGTGCTGGGGGGGCAGTCCGTGAGCTGGGGGTGGGGGTCCGAGACTGAGAGCCCGTCGCCCCCCCCGCCCTCGTGGCCGTTCTCGCCCGCCTGGCTGCCTCTAGGCGGAGACGCGAGGCCGGAGAGCCGGGGCGGCGCTGAGCGAGGCGAGAACGCTGGGCGGCGCCTGATGGCGGCCGGGTGTCTTTAGAGGGTGGTGGGGGTGGGGTGGGGGGCTCAGTGGGGGAGGTGCAGGGGCTGGAGGGTTTGGGGCATTTGGAGGACGGCTCAGGGCAGACGGGGCTCCTGGGATGTGAAGCTGCAGCACGTGGGCGGAGCTTCAGTTTTGAGGTGGAGCTTGAATCCATTGGGGCTGCTGTGGATGGAGTCAGGGCTCTGCTGGGGGGCAGTCTGCCCCCTACAGGACTGGAGGGCAGAGAGGAGGACCCTTTGGTTCCGATAGGCAGGGGGAGCTGGGTGGGCTTCCTGGGCGAGGAGGGGGTCGTCTTCTTCGGCGCTGAACCCAAACCCTTCCTCGGTAGGGTCGGGGTGCAGGCGGGGGAAGGGGTGTAGGAGCGACATGTTGGCTTACAGGCCGAGGAGGAGGAGGAGGAGGAGCTGGAGGAGGAAGCAGACGAGACGAGGTCGTCCACAGCAGCCAGGGGGTCCATGTCAGGAGGAGGGGGTGGCACGGCGTTACCATGGTGACCCCCCAGGCCTGGAGGACCCTTCTGGAAGGCCAGGATCTTCTGCTCCAGGGTGGTGAACTGCAGCACCCTCAGCGGGTCGTACTTGGTCAGAAAGCCACGCAGCGTGTCCCAGCCGCCGCCGACCCGAACCATCACGTGTTTACCGTGAAGCATCTGAGGGAAACAAACACACACCAACGATGACATCATCCGTTTCAGCTCCCAAAATAACAGCAGATTAACTCGTCTGCTGAGCGTAGTTATGATGTAATCGCAACCTGCTGCTGTTGGGTAACGAGCTTAACGCGCTCACGGCCTGGAAACGATCTGCACGCCTCCGGGGTCAAAGTTCACATCAGCAGGAAAGGTCAGGGCACTCACCCGGATGAAGATGGTCTTGTCTCCGAGTCTGTAGCGCCCCTCGGACAGATACTCGATGGAGACTCTGTTGGAGCAGTTGCAGGGCGGGTCGTCCAGGTTGTGTTCCTGCAGGAGACGAAACATCTCAGAGGTCAAACATCTGCTGCAACGTCTGGGCTCAAACACTCTGACACCAGATGACGAGGACGCGCTACTCAGCGAGGGGAAGTGGAGACGAACCAAGCTGCTTTCTGCTTCAGTGAGCGGTTATTTTTAGCAGAGCCGTCTCCTCTGGGAAGAAAACCATCAAGTCCGCCGTGTTGGTGCACGATGTGATCCACTGAACCAGACTAAATAAATAAACCCATAAACAGAAGCCCATCAGGGACGTTTGGGTCTACGTGCACACATCGTGTGACGGTGAGTCGGAGCGTCACGTGGTCGGCGTAGCCTGCGGGGCGCCGATGAAGCGGCAACTTCATCCTGGATGTGCTTCAAATGGGTCGCACATGCACCGCCTACGTGCTGCGAACGTGATCAGCTGTTCCCAGACACACGAGCACATTTCCACGGCACGTTTTGCGCCTCCAGGTGGGACGCTTTACTCACCTCGGGCTGGTAGAGGGCGCCGTGCTGGCAGCACACGCTGAAGGTCTTCACAGCTGGCGGACGCTCCTCCGTCATCAGCAGCGTCTCCTCCAGCTCGATCTCCTTCTCTAGCTTCACCAGGACTGGAGGCTCCACGCCGTACCTGAGACGAGTCAACGAGAGGTTACACCGGTCCTCTGGGGTCTCCAGTAAACCTGTCGGGGCCCAGACCTACTTGGAGACGATGCGGCCGATCTCCAGCAGACAGAGGCAGACCTGTCGAGGCTCCTTGTGCAGCACTGGGACAGAAAACACAACAAAACACTGCTGATCCACCTCGTTTCCATTCAACGAGTCCTCCGAAAGCCTGAGAGAGTCAGGATATGATCAGAAACGCCATCGGCAGTTCATCCTGTCCTCCGCTATGGTCGATGGTTTCCTCTTCCTCCACGTCTACCCTTTACCTCGTCAGGGATTTGGGGTCATCGTTTGGGTATTACTTGAGCTTTTGAGATGCCAATTAGTCAAAGTCTCGTGTTGCTACACTCTCAGAAATGAAAGGACATAATTGTACCTTTTTTTGTCACTGAGGTGAAACGTAAGTAAAACTTTGTACCTTTAACTGTGGGTTATATCCTAAGGAGTACAATTATGTACCCTTTAGGGTCCATACTTGTACTCCTTAAGGTACATATGTGTCCCCTAAGGGGTACAAATTTGTACCCTAAGGTACAGGTTTGACTAGTAAAAGGTACAAACTACAACGGTAAACGTGTATCCCCAGTTAAGGTACAAAATTGTACCTTTTGAGGGTACCATTACTAGTTAAACCTGTACGTTAGGGTATAAATTTGTACCCGTAAATGGCACAAATATGTATCCTAAGGGGTACAAATATGTACCCCTTAGGATACATATTTGTACCCTGCAGTTAAAGGTACAAAGTTGTACTTTTGAGGGTACCACCCCAGTGACAACAAAGGTACAATTATGTCCTTTCATTTCTGAGTGTGTATGGTTACGCATCATAACTAATGGACAAAAAGAAAAGTTGCAGCAAAAAAAATAAATAAAAAATTGAAGAAATGCCTCAAACTGACTGAGTTACTGCTGGGTTTTTATTCCTAATGCTGATTAGATGAATATCTAATGATTACATCCTGAACGCTTCGTTAAAGTCAGTCCAGTAGTTTATCAGAGAGTTTGCTAAACGAACGAAAAAAACGCCCTGCGCTGCAAATAGTGACCCTAATATGTCGTCTTAGACTATTTTGTTCTAAGAATCGGGGAAAAAAAAGCAGGAAGTGTTGAGATTAAAGTAAAAATGTTGATATAATTTTCAGGAATAAGTCAAAATGTCGAGAAAAAAGTTTTTTTTTTTTTTTAAAGTTGAGGAAAAGAAAACCTAAAGGATATTTCAAGAACAGCCTGAGGAAGTGAACCCTGTTCTCCTGAACCAGACAGAACCAGACCTATAAAACAGCCGCACAACATTAATAAACTGCTCTGTAAAGCTTCAAATAGTTTACCATGCAGCCCATACTTCTGTAT
>SSNR01000197.1:242014-418691 GCA_006937965.1 Callopanchax toddi
GTCCATCTACTATTATTTTTATTATTGTTGATTCCAAACAGGTTTTTCAAAAAGCTGTGGACAGGCGTATGAAGAATCTCAAATATGTAAGTTAGAAATGTGTTTATGTTAACTAGTGAGTTCATTAAAAAGGAGCCCCTGGTTGTTCTAACCGTGTAGAATTCTACAGAATGAGTTAGAGTCATTTCCTCTGCAGGTTAGTGTGAAACAATAATACTCTGCTTCCTGGGGGCTCACGACACTCCCACGGCCCCTCGACTGTAAATCATGACGGGGGGGGGGTGAAGGCCACTGGTGAACTTAAATCACTAGAAGTCCACAAAACTGTCACACCAAGTGACAAAGATTTCTCCACAAGAGTTCGTTTCCACCTGACTAGAGCCGACGCCCGAGGCCTGAAACTTTATCCTCTCTCCTCCACCTGTTTGTGAACGAACCCCCCCTCCAGACTGACAGTTGGAGCACTATTTAAAAAGACCTGAAATGCAGGTGATCACAGGAGCAGTAACTCACGTGGAGCGGTTGCTACCTGCCCTAATTCCCCCACAGAAAACAAGATTCAGCTGCAAACAATGGAGTCAGTTTCAGGTCAGATTCAGTTTCCTCATGGCTCCATAGTCCGACACACAATAGGAGTTTGTATGACAGCAACGGATGAAATGAGGGGTTTTGTTTTGTTTCCCCGAGAGCCGGTTGGAAATGGTAGCATCAAAATCCAATTACATGTCCGAGCTGTGTCAATAGAGCGATTGTACTTTCCTCGCCTGGAGGGTGGAAACCACTAGAATGTTTGCGCCGATACACACGAGCATCGTTGATACACAGAGTACAAAACATGTGGTTTCAACGTGTTTTACCAAAACAAAACTGGGACTCACCCAACATGCCGGTGAGCCAGATGGCCAGATCCTCCTGCATGGGCACCAGCGTGGCCTCGTGGCGCACCGCGAGCCACTGGTCGTATTCGAAGACGTTGGCGAGGCCAGGGCCGTGCCGCTGTGCCAACGGGCTGCGGGGGCTCCGGGGGCTCAGCAGGGGGGCATCGAACTTCTCACCGAACCAAACCTGAACACCAAAGAGCGGTTATTACTAAAAAAAATAAATAAATAATAGACATGGTACACATAGATCCAAACCAACATAATGTGGGAGATGTTAAATACTAAAGGATTTAAACATTGTACTTAAAATACGCAAATTTAATGTGTATGCATATTATCAACTAATACCGTATTGACCCGAATATAAGACGAGTTTTTTTATATTAAAAATAACGTGAAGGGGGGGGGCTGTTTTATTATCGTGGCCTAGTAGTTACACAATCCCACCAGCAGAGGGCGCATGCTTTTTGGTCAAAGCTTCAGCAGCAGGAAGCAGCTCAGACCGCGAGCGGTCTGGACCAGCTCAAAGTTACAGGTCCACTGAGGATTTAAAAAACCGATGGCCAGTCCAGCAGCAGCCAGGTCCACTTCTGGTGTTTTCAGACTAGTGTGGGTTCGGCTCGGCTCGGCCCTGGTTTTTCTTTTCAGAGTAGGGTCTGGGTTTCTCGTAGCCTACGTACCGAACAGACACCTCTCGGACCTACTCCTCGGTGATCAGACCGGGACTACTGGACCCGCTGCAGGTGCTTTCAGCGTGAGCGGACTCTGTACAGGTGAGGGAATTGCTCGATTCACACGCATTCTTCCTCAGAACCTCGTTTCTCACGTATCGTGTCCTCACACACACACACACACACACACTCAGAGTGAGACAGGAAAGAGGGAGGGGGATTGAGCCCAGAGACGGCGCAAGAGAGGAGTTTTAACAGAATTTTTTCTTCTTTTTTCCAATTGACTGAAATATGTTGCCACGGAGAACTTTAACCCCTGATTAATAAGTAAATATTAAAGCAGTCTGTAATTATGATATTATTTAAATGATTTTCTGAAACTTTAAATAAAAATAGTTTCTATAAAAAGTGAATTTAATCTTTTTTCTGAAGACTTGTCTTGAAAAAGGGGTGGTCGTCCTATATTCGGGTCAGTACAGTAATATTAATAATTCATCCATTATGCATCTTCTTAAGGCAAAATAATATATAACGGACATTCTCAGGACGGGATTTGAGCCCAGGTCTCCTGCATGATAGACGGTTGCTCTATCGCTAGGCCACGGTACAATTAGTGTTAAGCTTTGTTTTTGCTCTCCGTCATTTAAATTTTCCCCTAACTGCTATGTTCATGTGTGAGCGGGAGGTTGATTCGTGGGTCTAATGTAACCGTGGAAGAGAAGTAACCATAATAACGCTATGCTGACCTGAAAGAGCAACTTCTCTTTCAAAAACCGGTAGAATTTTTTATAGCACAAACCATTGTGGGGTACAGAAATGCGTCGACGAGGTGTTAAAGGGTTAAAATAACAATGCAGGACCATCTCAATTTGTGGGACGTGTGAAAATTAAGCAAACGTGGGACGATCCCGCACAAAACGGGACGTCTGGTCACCCTAGGTACACACTGTACTTCTAACAGGTCCAAGGACCAGATTTAAAAGTCGAGGCGATCGCTCCTTCCAGTCTGTTGCACCTCGACTTCCTTTAGTTTAAAGCCGTATCGACGGTCTGGACACCTTTAAAAAGCAGCTGAAGACCCAATTATTTAAAAGTGCTTTTAATTAAATCTTTTATGTTCTTTTATTAGTGTTTAACCATTTTTATTTGTACTTCGATCATTATGTGTTTTTTATTATATTTTTAATTAGGGATGCTCGATATTGGCTTTTTCATCGATATGATAATGTCTAACTCTTAATTTCCGATACCGATATAAACCGATACCAATATAAGCGTGGTAGCTCTCATTAAAAAAAAAAAAAAAAAAAAGGACAAACACAGTATTTAATGCAAGATGTGCTAAATAAAAAATATCTCTAAAACTATACATCAGATTTGTTATATTTTGACATTTTGGGAGAGAGGAGAAGTAGCCGAACAGTTTGATGTATAATATGTGCACGGTATGTAAAGGTCATGTGTGTCATCATTACAAAAACCGATAGATATTTACCGATATCGAAAAATTGATACCGATACCATCCCTATTTTTAATTCGTTTCATTATTTTTATAGTCTTATTTTATCTCGTCTCATGTTTAATTCTGTTTTTTGTGAAGCACTTTGTGATTTATGTCTGTAAAAGTTGCTATATAAATAAACTTTACTTGCATTTAGGGGTACAATGTCCCGTCACTGGGGTGGCGCTCTCAAAAGGCATAATTTTGTACCTTTAACTGGGGGTACCCATGTAGTTTGTCCCTTTTACAAAGAAAAAAAAAAAAAAAAAAAAAAAAAAAAAAAAAAAAAAAAAAAAAAGGTACAAACTTCACTTGAACCTACACTGTAAGAAAATAAAGTACCTACACTGTTTAAAAAAAAAAAAAAAAGTAATTTTTACAGTAAAAATCTGGCAGCTGTGGTTGCCAGATAAATTCAGTAAAAAAATCCTGTGAACCGTAAACATTTTTACTGAACAAACCGTGTTTACCTCAGTAATACAGACGCCTTGGAGCTACAGATTAAAAGGATCCGTCTCCTTTGGCTTTTCATCTGGATTATTTCATCTAATTATGATTTGTTCAGTAACATTTTTTACATGTGTACAGTATTTTTTACGGAATTATTCTGGCAGCCACAGCTCCCAGTTTTTTACTGTAAAAATGATTTTTTTTTTTTTTACAATGTATAGGATTATAGTTTTGTTTTTCTATACATTCTTCAGATTGTGTACAATAAAAGGTACATAAGGTTAACTTTTTTTACTAAACAGTTTAAGATCTGCTGCGAGTTCCTCTCGTTTCTGCAGAACCATCGCGTTCTAGTAGAGGATGTATCCGAGCGATAAAAGCGGTCACCACACTCGACTTCGACGCTCTACTGGAGATCAGAGCAGACCTGGACCTGGTATTCCAAAACCACACAACTTCATATTTATCTAGTTCCAAAATATTTCACCTCTAAAACAAAAGCATTGTTCGTGTTTTAGATTAAAATCTAAAAAGAAACCGATGCAGCATCACTCTGTTGGGTTTGACGCCTGAAGCCTCGTCTCTTCTATTGATGCCGATGTCCAGTCGTGTCCATCACACCGCCTCCTTTTGCAGACAGGCTTCCCTTTGATGAATTACTAAAATCGATCATATGAAGGTGGATCCGAAAAAAAAAAAAAGAGACCGACCTAAATTTAAAGACCCACTACTTGGTGTTTATTCACGCAGCCAGGAGGGGAATCTAAACCCTGGCAGCAGATGTTCACTCTCCAGATATTACATAACCCTCTTCCGACCACTACGTCTCCTTCTGTCCAGTTTGTTACACGTTTCTGACGCTTTCATCTTTTAGTTGATCACATGTCACGTAGCAGATACGAGACAGGGAGTCCACTGTAGTCGAAGGAAACAAGAACTTGAATTCATCGTGTTCGCTCGGCCAACCAACAGGAAACCTTCTGGGCAGACTCTACAGAAACCTACTGTTCTGGATTCTCAGAGATAACGTCTCAGTGAAGCACAGAAACAAGATCCTGATATCTATAGTGTTTAGTGTCAACGTAGAGCAGTTTGGACTAGACAACAAAAAGACCTGAAACTGATCCCAAATCTTTTAAAGATTAAGCTAAAACTGAGGATTAAAGTGATGATATGCAACTTTTTCATATTTTTAAATCTTTCCCTTGAGCCAGTCTGTGCTAATATGACCCTTTACAAAGTTAATGATAAGTCACTTAGCCCCATCAGCCGGAAAACCACGATTGCAAGATCTCCGTCGCCGTCATGGTACCCAGGAAGTCACGTGTCTCACGAGGGTTAGGCTAACCCAAAGTGGCTAGCTGTTATGCTAGTGCTGGAGTGTTTTTAGCTCATGATTCCTGATTTTTTTCCAATCTCTCCCTGCTTGAACACAGCTGATTTCTTTGAAGGAGTAAATAACCGCTCCTGTAGAAAGCTATGAAGGCTGAGGAGACATTTCAACAGGTAGATTTAGGCGTTTAGAAGCTGAAACGATCTGGTAACTTGTTTAATGCAGTGATTTAAAAACGGACACCAGAGGGAGCCCAAAACAAGCAAAACTGCATATTATCACTTTAAGAAAGTCCAGTTAGCCCTTTAAATACTCGAACCAACCCACTGGAAACTGTTCCATTTGATTCTAGTACCATAAATTAACAGACATGTGATTTATTCTAGGAAATATTAGGATTTGATCTGAAATCTCAAAAGTAAATTCTTTGAAAATGACTTTCTAAAATCCAGTTCTGTAAAGTTTTGCCTTTAAAAGCAACTATTGAATTACCCAATAATGGATTTAATCAGAAATCAGGATTTACCAAAACCACATCGTTTCCAAACCGTAGGAGTACTTACAGCAGAGTATTTGACGATACAGAGTACCAATAGAAGCCACTGATCCAAGTCATGGTTTGGCGTAAAAGGAAGAAAAAAAAAGTTTTGCGTCGTGTTTGTTTGTGTGAAAGTGTGTTTGATTAGATAAAAGCAGCGATCATGTAGAGCAGGCGTATCCAAAATGCAGCCCGGGGGCCAAAAGCGGCCCTCAGAGTGATTTTGTGTGGCCCTCAGCTGCATTTTTAAAATGATATAATTTAGTTTTCCTGCAGGATTTTGATGCAGAGAGACGCTTTATGACATTTTTTAGATTTTTACTAACATGAGACCCAACAAACAAAAAATCCAAGTAAATAAAATCTTTTTTCAATCAAAATATTCAATTTGTTTTTAGACAATTCAAGAGATATTGAGATTTCTGACTTTATTTCCTGGTAAAAAGAACCACAGATCCTCACTGACTTTGACCAAAACGCAGACTTGTGAGCTCTGTTCATAAAGCCTGACTAAATCCAGCAACAGGACTGGAGAAAGACCCAGATCCTGGTCTTGTTGCCGAGGATGGAACTAAATGTAGAAACCTAAAAACAGTCGACCAATCAGATCCAGTGAATCTGATGCTTTTTATTATTGAGTCAAACATACGAGATCCCTGTGTCGTATTAAAGACCGTTCATTAAAATGTTGCATTTATAATGAATTTTTGAGCAGAACAAAATATGTTTTGCTTGTTTCTTTTAAGAAATATTCTAACTTTTGTGGCCCTCGAGGACTTGACACTTAGGGATTTTGGCCCTCATGTTGAAAAGTTTGGACACCCCTGATGTAGAGTTTCAGTTGCTCTCCCAATTTTATTTTTGTAGCAGTTAGCAAAACGAGGCTAAATAAAGCGTACTACGGCTTTCAGAGCGGTGATCAGCTGTGACTAACGTACTTTACCAGAACCAGACGTTGTACTGTCATGATTCAGACAGCATGCCAACACAACTAATACTATAAAGTAGTAGAGTTTACTACAGTTAGCTGCTGTTGTCTCACACCAATTGAGCCGAGCATGACGATATGGAAAATGCTATCCGTTCAGCTGTATCAGAACTTTTATGAGTACGCGACCCTAGTACTGGACAGATACCTGATGCTGGTAGTGGTATCGGGGCATCCCCAATTAGAATTTTTTTTATTTTTTATTTGAGATATGAATTCATGTACAGATTATATTGTTTTGCAGAAAGTTTTGCGTTTTGGTTTAATCTAGGGATGCACCGATACGATACTGGATCGGATATCGGTGCCGATCCAGGTCTTTTAGCTGTATTGGTAAAACTGGCCGATACTAGATCTGATATCATTTACTACATTAACTTAATTATGAGCAGAGACATAATGTGGCTAACTACATTACTTTACACTGTAACTCAAATTATAGATGTTAGACCGTTTGAGGGTTTTCTGGTCCAAGTTATGTTATGTTTGATATTTCAATATTTTAGTATCAGTGGATATCGACTGATCCACAAAGCCCAAATATCTGGATCGGTATCAGGATTGATGCATCTCTAGTTTAATCTGTTGAATCACATGATCATCTGTAATTACCTTATTTTCCGGACTATAAGTCACACTTTTTTTTTTCATAGTTTGGCTGGTCCTGCGACTTATATACCGAAGTATATAATTTTGATGAATTTCACATGTTTGTCACTTTCACACCTAAAACTAGATGGCGCTCTAGGCCTGTGTACCAATCAGCCGCCACGCTTGGTAGCATTACCGTAATCCGGAGCGACTTATAGTTCGAAAAATACGGCAGTCGTCTTAATAAGACTGGAGCAGCTTGTATTGGACCGTTCCTCTTCCTGCTCGCCATTCACTCATTGGTAGGCAAGTTGGAGGAGCTTTTCTTATGAGTTTGCTGATTAACCAAATCCTGTAAAATCTGGTTAATATGTAAAATATGTAACAAGGGCTTTAAAATAAAACCAGCTATCTTGGCTTGTTCCAAGGCAAGATTCCACAAAGGAATTTATTATCTTGAGACACGATCGAGTTTATTAAAATATTTCATAAACATATTCTCCACCTTTCAGCATTCTGTGATAAAAAAAAAAGAAGCTCCATTTGCAGCTAGAAAAGCTCGAATGAAGCTTCAAACCCTTCTACAGAATCCGGCTGCCAGGTGAGGACTTTAACCCCCAACTCAGAACCCAGTTGCCAAAAGGAACTTCAGTGGGAACTTTGGTGGGAACAAGAGGAACGACGTTTAAACAAAGAGTAGGACAATGTGGAGAAAACACCCGATCTCTGCACCGAGAAGCTCAAAAGGACACAGGTTACATAACGTTGTTCGGAAGGACATTTTACTGGCAGTTAAACATGTTTAGAAGTTTCACACCAATCTGAAAACAACGGTTTTTAAAGCAAACAAATGTTGCAATCTGTTAATCTCTTCCAACACCTCACAGGAATGTAGCCTGTAATCCAGCACAGAATGCTAAATACTCAGATTCTGAACAGTTTCAACATTTAACAGCCAATCAGCGTCGAGTTGTTCTGATGCTCTTAACTCAAGCCCCGACAAAAAACTCCATGAAGTACACGATGTAGGAAAACAACCATAAATCAGCCGTTCAATCTGTTTAATTCACAGTACGTTTAGGGCTCAACAGCCTTGTCGGACGTTCAGAGACATTTTTACTCCTAGAAACAGAGTCAAAAGGAGTTGTTTTACTTTAGTTGTCTGGGTTTCTTTAACTTCCCATGGCCTGCTTCCTGACCTTTAAGCCTTTAGGATCATAGTAACCCAGGGCTGTTTGATTTAGCCGAGCTGAACTAACAAGCTCACGCTGATCTTTTCAAATGTGAGAATTACAGAGACAGACTCACATTTCTAATGTCTGTCGGGTTTGATTTGGCAGAAATCTGGAGCTCGTTAAGATGTAAAGAGATAGAAGATCACGCTTCTTGCTGTAGATGAAGTTCGTGGAAACGTTTAAAAAAAAAAAAACACTTAATAATTCAAGGTCTCAATGTAAACCTTTAAATTTTCACTTTTGAAGGTTTTTTTCTGTTTGATGCAATAAAGTCCCATCATGACAAGTGCCTCTACCATGCGTCCCTCCCAGAAGTCCTCTCTCCTCTCTCCATCTCTGACCCCGGCCATCCTGAAGATAAAACTCATTTCGGACGCTTGAATTTGCGATCTCGTTCTTTCGGTCATTACCAAAAATCTCTGGACCACAGGTGAGAACTGTAATAAATTGAGAGCCTTGGTTTCTGGCTCGGCTCTTTCTTCACCACAGAAGACGCTGCCCCGACCCACCTGTCCACTTGAGGAAGGACCTCTCCCCCAACCTAGAATTGGCAAATCACGCTTTTCTGATCGAGGACCACAATCTCAGATTTGGAGGTGCAAAAATGTGAGTTTCAGTCCATAAAGGTGAGGAACAACCCTCACTGGGAACAGGTCCAACTTACTGCCAGTTATGTGGACTAGACTCAAGCTCCTCTGACTGACTGAGTGGACCTTCAACAAAAGGCCATCCAGCCAACTCTCCTGGAGCGCCTCCTCACAGGTTGCAGCCTTCTCCGAATCCTCAAACACGCGTCTTATTTGGGCAAACTCCCATGACCCCTCCATCACCCTAGCAAGGTGAAGAACTGGTCCACGTTTCCACGATCAGGACGAAAACCACATTGCTCCTCCTCAATCTGTTATTCAACTATTGACTTGACCCTCCTCCCCAGTACCCGTGAGTAGAGCTGAACAAGGCTCATTCTGACTCAATGTGGACTTTGGGTAATGACCAACAGAAGGAGATCGCAAGCAGCCAAGTTTCTTCCTCAGGGAGGTCGGGCTCAGCCGTCTGGGAGGGACTAGGAATAGAACCGCTGCTTCAGAGGAGCCAGTTGAGGTGGTTCTTCTGGTCAGGATTCCTCCTGGACGCCTTCCTGTGGAGGTGTGTCAACATGTCCTGCCAGCAGGACACATTAGCTTTTTGTCTAAAGCTAAATTTGAAAATAAAAGTTTGGGGATGCAGAGCCATGTCGTGCGAGTACTAAAGGTCAAGTAACAGTGTCGGCCATCTTGAATCAAGTTCATTCCAAAAGTTAAAAAACTATGATAGTGATTCTGAAGAGTTCACTAAAATCCACCCACCAGTTTTTGCCAACACACAAAATAAATCACCTGCTGCCTGAAAAAAGGCAATAAATATATTCAGCTTTAAGTTTTACCTCCTAAATCATCTACAAAGAAAAAACAGCAGACATCCGATGTGCAGCAGTTATTTAGACGCATCATCTTCAGCCTGGATGAGCAGATAACCAATCAGATTGAGGAAACGGCTGCAGCATCACTGCAGATCAATACGTTGGGTTAAAAATAATCCGTCTAGGATCCCTCTCCTCCATGTTTGGTTACATCATGGCACTAATCAGTAAAATCACAGCTGTTTGTCTGTCAACACCTCCTCACAACATCTTGGATGTGTAAAGTATGTCTCCCGATGACGAGTAGGGAACTTTCCAACCCAGATGAGAGAGAAGCCAGTCTCATGTGACTGATCTGTAACTGGATACATGTGTTGTTTTGAGTTTTGGGATGTCTAACACATCGTTGCTGGGAGGGGAAAGGGAAAAAAAGAAAAGCGAGGAGGATTCCACCCACTCCTCTGAGAAAAATGTGAGGGGAACTCCTTCGGGTCGGAGTGGTGAAACGCCACAACGACAACACGACAGCGTGCCGGAACACAGGTGGGCTGTGCAGTTGTTGAGCGGCAGACGGACGCTTTGTTTTATCTGAAGGACTGAACATTCTGTTCGCACAGATGGATCTCCACACACACACACACACACACACACACACACCCTCCGTCCGACTGGATGTTAGAGATCCGTTACCCTATGAGTCATTAACTCGTGTTAGACTCACCTGGATGCCAGCCTGGACAGCCATGACCCTGTTCTCAGGAGACTCACTTCTTCATTCTGAGAGAAAGAGAAATAAAAATCCTCAGTCATGGAACCAGAACATGTAAACAAGAAATTTCACAACATTCTATTTTAAGGGACATCGCAGCAGTTTGAAGTAGAAGTTTACACCCATTAATCAAGCTAGAGGGACCAAGGGAATTCTGTAATGGTTCATCTGAAAATAAGAACCGAAGTCTGAGGATTTTAACCACCAGAAACCAGATGTCATGATGCCACTCAACCCGAGATATGAAACTGATTTTTCATTGTCAGTTTTAGAGATTTAGCTAAAATTTGGTGTCCTAGTAGCTGAAGACTATTCAACATGTACTCTGAAGATCATGAGGCCAATCCCATCCATTAGCACCTTATGATCCAGTGGATGGGTTTTAATTTCAATTTAAGAGTCAACCAATCTCAAGATCCTTAATACAACCAACAGACCTTATAGGAAAAATAGGATCAACAGCTCAATTATTGTCCTTTTTTACTGATATTCAGCTAAAATTTGGTATAAAACTTCATTTCTCAAGGTAAGAGTCTTAGATTGAAACTCTAGCATAAAGCCTGGGTCTCACAGGTGACATCAGCGCCGCGGTAGAGCCGCATATTTCGCAAGTCTTCTGGTCTCTCAGGACATGTTCCTGAAGCAGAGCGCCGTTGAACGCAGCTTGCAAAAATCACAAGACTGTTATCTCGCGGGAACTGAGAACAGGAAGTATGATGCGCATCTGTATTTGGTCAGAACTACCATCACGTTTTGTGGGATTATCTTTTATTTCTTCAACAATGGGTAGGTGAGCCATTTATTGGAATCTAAAAGCTCGATTACGTACATTTTCTACAATGAAACGCTCCTCGTCCATGTACTGGCAGTTGTTTGTCGTATTAGTAGCGGTTCAGAGTTTTTTCGTAATTTCTGCATCATAAAGTACTCCACTAGGGCTGCAGCTATCGAATATTTTTGTAATCGAGTACTCTATCGAATCTTTTTTCGATTAATCGAGTACTCTAATAAATTACATGTATGTATATATAAATATACATGAATATACATACATATAAATATATATGTATGTATAAATTACATGTACAATGTATAAATCTGAGAGAAAATAACAAAGTATTAAACATTTTTTAAATAAAAAATAGATATAAACCATGGTTTTGTGGCATATAAGTGCATTTACTATTATTACTGGTATTTATTGCTTACCTCGGAACTTTCTGTTATGTCACTGTCTTCCCCTCACACACCTTTTTTTCAGTCGGACTGAAGTGAAAGTGCTGCAGCCATCAGCACATAGATATCATGGCTGCAGCACCAAGTTAATTCCATACGCAATGCGTGGCTTCGACTAATTGCTGGAATGCCTGTTTTTTGCGGCACAAATCTCATAGCATATGTTTCATTTTGCTCTGTTCCTGTTTACCTTTCCAAAATGCGGCGAAACTTTAGAGTTTTTCGGAATTTTTAACCCGCAACTCGCTACGGTGTTTTGACAGGGAGGGGAGGGGCTCTCTGCTCCTCCGTCTCACCTGTGTCTCCACCCGTATAGCTGCGCAGGCGGATAAATGAAGCATCTCAGTACCAAAGTCGGCAACGTGTTTTTTCGCTACCGGTACCTACCGACGTCTTTCAGTCTGTACTGGTCTAGTACTAGTAGTAATAGTACGGTCTAGTTGTCCGCCATGGCTTAAGATAAAATTAAGTTACATTCGCTACTTGCGTGTGCATTCAGTGCAGTGTGTATGTGCGCCACTTATTTCGGTCCGGGTGAAACATGACCGCGGGCGATTGCAAAGCCATAAATTAATTAAATATGAATTAAACGAAGCCTCGAGGCAGAGAATTTGCCTCGAGGCTTTTTTGTACTCGAATTATTCGAGGTACTCGAAGAATCGTTTCAGCCCTATACTCCACATTGTCGTGACACGCGTCTCAGCCGAGCATCGGTCTAGAAATAGAAGTGTTGCGTATCTTTAGTGCCATCGTGTGGACCAGCGCATCTGGCGGTCCTCGAGGGACAACTCGAATTAAACTACAATGGTTTCTATTAAAAATCACGGCTCGGGCGCTACGTCGCGCAGACTTTAAATGGCTTTCTGTACTCTGTCAATGACAGCTAAGCCTTCATTAGGTTTGTATTTCACCCCATAAATTATAAAAGGTTGACACACCTTTGAGAAAATAAAATTCAGAACAATTTAAGCACTTTCAAGGTTGAGTTTTCAACAAAAATCTAGCTCCTTATGATGGTGATTTACACATGTGAATAAGTATACTCAAACAACCATTTCACTTCTGTACAACCAATTTCAGCTACATTTTAAAATGGTGACGCACTGATTTTAAGGGTCGATACGTTTTTTTTTTTTTTTTTTTGCGGTTGTAGATCTCTTGCATGAACCACAAGCAGATTCTGATCAGAAAACTTTTTTGGAGCGTCTTTAGATTCTCAAAACCTTGAAAATACCATACTAAAATCCAAACATTTACAAGGATTTTGCAAACATAGCAAAAAGTAAATTTGCTTTAAGGTTAATCTGACTAACAAGAGTAGAGACCAAACTGATCAAAAAGCAGAGTTAAGAGGCTCCAAACAGACAAAGACAGCAAGGACTTTTCTGAGTTTTTGTTAAACTTTCTCAGACTCACAAGGAAGTCGCCGTCCTGTTTCCCACACAAGATGACCAGGATTACCCCGACCCTCAACTGTCCCAGAGGGGGTGTGTTTGACAAAGAGAGGCAGTGGAAGGGAGGGGGAGGCAATCACAGGCATGTAGATCCTAATAACACGGCTGATTTGGTCAACACAGCTGAGGCAATAGTCTGACGCTGCACTAAATCAATCTTAAATCTGAAGTAAAATAAGTTCAAAAACTACTTCTCAGTGGTTTCCAACTCAAATCATGGAACAAATACTTCTAGAAGGCAAAAAAAATAGGAACATGTGATGCAGACAGTGGTTAGTGTGCAGCATCCAGTTATCAAACACCAGAACAGCAGCCAAGAGGCCAATAGGGACAGGAGAGAGGACGACTCACCTCAGAACAAAAACACGCCTCAAAGTACCGATCAGAAGTCCATCCTCATGAAGCCAAAACCCCGCTCTGCTCAGAAACAACCAGCCGGACTGATTCCTGCCTCTGAGTGAGCGTGGAGGGGACGGCAGCGAGAGAATGACAGAGGGAGGGAGGGAGGGTGAGAGGAGGAGGAGGTGCAAAAGGAGAACCCTGACTAATGAAGTGGCTACGCTTCACTAAGCCTGACCATCCCTTTGCCTCCCCCCAACAATCCTATCACAGTGGGACCCTCTCACAAAGCTTCTATTGTTTTCTTAGCCCAACACACACACATACGATTGGATAACGACGATTTACCACCATTTCCTTTTCATCTGCCCCACCAGTCCAACGCACCCCCCAGACCTCCCAAACCAGAACTCATTGGTCCTGCATAGTCTGTTGGAGGTGTGAAGCCAAACGACTAAAGATAAACAACCTAAATGACTCCAGATAGAGTAAACTTTGAGGGCAGTCAACGTGACATGACTCAGGTGTTTAAATCAGCTTCGCTCTGATGAGCACAAATGGTTCACTGCTCAAATGAACCCGACTGGCTTTGAGCGTCCTTGGATCCTAAATTCAGTTTATTTTTATTCAACAGCATGAAAAAAAGATTACGCAGCTGGTTTGATGAAGTAAACGGTGCTGTTGCTCAGCCTTGTAGGGCTTCTGCCTGAAGGAAGGAGGGTGAACATCATGGACTGAGCATCTATAGCAACTAGGGATGCTCAATATTGGCTTTTTTACCGATATCGTCTAACTCTTAATTTCCGATATTGATATAAGCGTGGTAGCCCTCATAAAAAAAAAAAAAGAAACAGTATTTAATGCAAGGTGTGCCAAATAAATAAAAAATATCTCCAAAACTATACATCAGATTTGTTATATTTTGACATTTTGGGAGAGAGGAGAAGTAGCCGAACACTTTGATGTATAATATGTGCGCGGTATGTAGAGGTCATGTGTGTCATTACAAAAACCGATATTACATTTAAACAATACTGGCCGATATTATCGAAAAACCGATACCAATCCCTAATAGCAACATAATACTTTGATGTTCTTTGTTGTGAATTTAATCCCTTTTATGAGTTATATTTGTGTATGAAGAGCACTTCCTGTTAACTCTTCTTCTGCCGCCATTCTGTATGGTTTTCTCTGTAGGGACCTGTTAGGACGGGTGCTGCTCATTTATTTTAATGTAAACAAACTCCATGTTGACTGAGCTGCTTGTTAAATTCATTCCTAACAAGTGACCCGTTTTTAATAGTAGTCTGATTAGATAAATATCTTTAAAGGACTTATAAAATACGTCGGCCAAATTCGTTTTTATTGCTCACAGCAGCAGTAGTCAGAAGATTTTTTATTTTCCTGACCTTTATGTTTGAGAACATAAACATGACCTGGCCAAGAGACCTCAGAAAATAGTAGGGGTGTGTATTGGCAAAAATCTGGCGATACGATATGCATCGCGATACGGGACAGACAATACGATATATTGCAATATAATGCGATACTATGAGTAAGACCATATATTGTGATTTTTAAAAACATAATTTAAGAGTAGAAAAACTGTCACAGTATTGTAAAAACTTTTTCCAATCATAACAAATCTAGTTTTATTACTAGATCTAGTTGATCCACTGGAACAAAGAAGGTGAAAACAGCCACTAACTAGCGGTCATACTTTTAATTTTACTACAAAAAAGGATTGTCATTATTAATGGTTCTAATTTTATATATATATATATATATATATATATATATATATATATATATATATATATATATATATATATATATATATATATATATATATATATATATATATAATAAAAATTGAGAATTTGCTTAAAATTTTGCTACAGCAAAATATCGCGATACGGATATCATGATATCGCTATAATATCGTGACAGAAAATATCGTGATATCGTGACAGAAATTATCGTGATATTGCAGTATCGATATTTTCTTACGCCCCTAGAAAGTAGTACAAAAAAAAAAAAACAAATGCATATGAACATTAGAACAAATAGTCATAAATAGGATAAAAGGCAGCATTAGAAGATCTGAACCAGAGGGCATTAGAGGGAGAGGGGGAAAGTGTGTGCACATAAACGCATCAATGCAAAAGAATCAGTACATCGTAAAGGAGAGTGAATGTGTGATGAACTCGAGCAGCAGTCAGCTATAATCTGATGAAGTTTAGATTTAAAGGTTGTAATGGATGTCAACGTTTAATGGTGTTTTGTAATGTGTTCCAGTTACAAGCTGCTGCAGAGAGGAAGGGTTTACAACCAAAGACAGTAGAGGTGCTGTAGATGATGAGCTTCATATTTTCACTAGATCTAGTGTGATATTTATTATGAGCGAAGAGGACAGATGGAGAGGTTTCTTGACCTGAATTGTCTTGAAGACAAAAAGAAGCCAGTAAAGGAGTCTCCAGGTATGAAAGGAGGGCGAGTTTGAAAGGAAGCATAATGACCGGTGGCACCAAAGACACCTATTTCCGTAAACACGTATCTGCACTTTGTTTGCAAACAAAGACGAAGAAAAATAACACAAAGGCGCGAGCTGCACAGAGATCATCTTCCAAAAACTTCACCGGGTTTAGCCTAGTAGCCAGTATTTGTGTTTATGAACGTAGGCGTCTTTGGAGCCGCTGCGTCATGTCCTTGCACCATTCAGTGGAGGCTTACAGATGTTCTTTGTCATAAAGTAGTCCCTAGTCTAAAATAGTACCTGTAATTTTTTTGTGTTACTTTTTATTTGCAGTCAATATGATTGAGGTCACTAGCAGAATTAGTATCACGACTGAGTTTTAAGGACTTTTTTCCTCACAATGCTAGTTGTTACCATTCACTTAGTGTTTTATGCTAAGCTAAAGGTAAAGGAGAACTGCCTGATCAGGATAACGACTGGACTGGTTACAAGTTGTTTTGTCCCCACTTATCCAACTATGGGGAACATGGCAAAAAAAAAAAAAAAAACACTTTAGGTGGAGTATCCCTTTAAAGGAAGCAAAAACCAAGATAAAATATTCTGGTAAAAGCAGAAAAAGAAAATTAAACACCCGGCCGGGACCAAACCGCTCAGCCATGACGACCCCATTTGAGAAATTCTCCAATGTAGAGGGATCTTTATAAACTTTTGTTTGAGAGGTTCTTATTTTTTATATTTTGCTCCATGCATAGTCATGACAAAACAAAGGACATGCATGATTCAGATTACACATATTCTGACTCCAGGTCAAGATGTACTTCCCTACCTCCCAGAGTGTCCCAGTTCTGGACATGTTCGTACTGATAAACTCCGACACATGCATAAATACGGTACTCCCACTATCTGAGGTCAAACATTCCTGCTGATGCAAAGTCTCATTTCCTGGGAAAAAGATCTGCTCAACATCCTTTATATTAAACTTTATCAAAGCAACAACCTGGGTCTTCCCGTCTCCCTTCTCTGCCATAATGTACTGCATCTCTAGAGTCTATAAAATAGAAAAAGACTTAAAAAGCTGCAGTAAACCTTTCATAAGCCTTTCTAGGCAGACAATAACACCATATACTGCGGTATATTTTAAAGGAGGCTTCAACTGTATTAAAATAAAACCAAACCCTAGAATAAGTACATATGAGAATATTGATTTTCATGAAGTCTTGCAAACATCGTCTAGGGTTACAAAGAAGAATACCCAGAAACCTTAGAAGAATGACCTTTAGATTTCTAAAGAGGAATAAATCCAGAAAGGATCTGCTTTCTTTCAGCATTCGTGAAGAGTCACATCAACATGGGACAAAGAGAATCTGTGCCTCTGGACTCCAGTTGTGTACATCTGGAGTCGACTCCCTACGGGGACCAAAGACACCCACATACAGTCAAATGTCAAGAGCAGAGGAGGGTCAGAGAGCTGAAGCCAAGTAAGAGACGAAAAACAAAATGTCGTTTTGTTATAGGGGTGAACTCGAGAGAAACGCTGGGAAAAGCAGGGGTCGACTCAGTGACACGGAGCACCACCACGCACATTCTCCAACGGTCATCTGGAGGAAAAACATCTCAATGCCGCTGTTATGTGGGTCCACTCGCCCTTTGAACTGTATTCACCCCCATTAGAAGTGCTTCATGACACCCCACTCCTTACACGTAGCTGAAATTAGACAAAGCAGATAACTAGTGGGGTTAGGATAAGGTTGGGCTCAGATAAGCAGTCAGACCATTACCAAGGGTTAATGACCAGGTCCTCTATAGATAAGGGAAAAAAAAAAAAAAAGAATGGTTCTTCAGTGCACTGGTTCATCTGTTCCTACACAAAGAAAGAAACTGATGCATTTCCATGGAAGTTTTAATCAGAAAAACCGTATACATGTTTTTTTTTAATACAATACAAAATGATGTACAACCTCCAGAACATTTTACTATCAGAAATAAAAGGGCGCATTCTGAAGAAGAGTTTGAGGTTCCTTGACCATTTCCATGTTAAAGTTCCAAACTTGTCCAGAATCAGATTTTCAGATTCAGTTTTGGGGACCCTCCACCTCTCACCCAGCACAACTCCAGTAAAGAAGAGAGTCCAGCCCTTCAAGAACTTGGGTTCCAGAGCCAATACTGTGTTGAGGTGAGTCCATCTACATCTAGCCAGTACAGCTCAACCTCTTCCACAAGCTCCAGCTCCTTCCCCTCCAGAGAGGTGACATTCCATTTCCAAAAAGTCAGTTTGTGTCCAGACAACCAAAGCCCCGCCTCAGTCTGCTACCCAACCCACTTTACACCGGACCTCCTTCAGCAGGTGTTGGATGGGTCGGGCCTGGCAGGGGCCTATGAGCAAAAGCCCAGCCACTAGGCTCTCACATGGACAGGACCCTAAATGAAAGGACAAGAATTGTATCTTTGTCACTGGGGTGGTACCCTCAAAAGTACTATTTTGTACCTTTAACTGCAGGTTTGTATCCTAAGGGGGACAAATATGTACCCTTTAGGATACATATTTGTATCCCTTATCCCTTGTACCCCCTAAGGGGGGTACCCCTTAGGCCCTAAGGGGGCAAAAACAAATACAGTATGTATCCTAAAGGGTACATATTTGTTCCCTTAAGGCTTAGGGGAACAAATATGTGCCCTAATGTACATGTTTGACTAGTAAAACAGTACAAACTGCAAAAGGTAAAAATGTGTACCCCCAGTTAAGGTACAAAATTGTACTTTTGAGGGTACCACCCCAGTGACAAAAAAAAAAAAAGAAAAAAAAAAAAAGGTACATTTCTGTCCTTTCTGAGGTCGGACGCTAGGCGGGATTGGACGCTAGGCGGGATTGGACGCTAGGCGGGATTGGACGCTAGGCGGGATTGGACGTCCAACTCCACCTTCAAACCATTTTGATTAGATTGTCCTTCAATTCAAATGTAAATTTTAGCAAGTAGCATTTAGCGCTAGAAGAACAACATTTCGTTTTGTTCCAAACAAGCGAAGGTAATACAAACTTGTGTAAAACTGACTTGTTTCTTCACGTTACTAAAACCTGAAATAATTTTCTCCAGTCAAATGTTTCTCTTGTCCTGGTTGCTGCACGGAGGTCGACTGTAGCAATAACTTTTAGCTGTGCTGCTAGCCGACTTCAAGTTTTCGATGTCAGATACTTGAGAATCATTTAAACAAATTACATTTCAAGTCATTTTAAAATGTTGCCACGATGCTGACTAATTTAGGGGTAGTTGAGTTCTCAGCTTTAATCATGAACGTTTGTCCGTTAGCCCTCAGACTCTAGCTGTAGGATTTACCCTGGGAACAAAAGGGTAGCTTTCCTAATATGTAGTTCTTACCTTGCTGCCTTATATCCTAATAAAAATACTTTTTATACATTAGCTGTAATCATTTATTTGATGCTTATAAACACCATGAAGGTGGGCAGGTGAGAGTTTAACATTCCAAGTGTGCAGATTCTGGTTCCAAAAACTCACACCAATACATTATGGCAGCAACCGTCAACAGGACTGTTTTGCAGAAACTTTATCTATTTATGACAATGGTTCTGAAAATTAAAAAGTCAAAAAACAAAATTCTGCGTGTTTAAAAAATGAGTTTTGATAAATAAAGTTACCTTCACATGTCTAAAATCAGATAAGGATGTTAAACCAATCAGGTTTGGGTTTACAAACCAGTTTTTCCATGTTGCAAGTAAACTTTCAGGAAAACTGACATTTCTAGACCAAGTTAACTTTACTCTCCACACTTTAAATTCTGTTTGCAAACAAGGTCATGTTTACACATGAAATCTGAAACTAAATTACCCACATTTCTCCATGAATAGTTTCTTTACAAAATGCTTCACGCGCTCTGAGGAAACGTTCTTTGTCTGGTTACAAATGGGCAGCATAATAGCCAAAGTAGCGGCAACAAGCCTGAACTTCTCAGACTAAAATATGATGGCGGCTTTTTTTTTTTTTATGTGCAGGTTGGGTTAGAGACGTGTGTGTGTGTGTGTGTGTTCCCCGCCCAAGTCGTCTCATTCTCCGGTTGTAGCCAATAATCATTTAAGAGGATCAGAGCTATTCCAGACAGCCGAGTGCATCCCTCACTACGACATCACCAAAACACACTGCACGTGGCGCACGCATGTAGCCTGCAGCGCATAGGCGGCGCATGTGAGCGCTTGTGCATTAGTGCAAAAACATTATATAACAAGTTAAAAGGAGAGCGCTCAGGAGATGATGTCATTCTGATGCCTTAGTGTGTGGCAATGCGTTGTGTCAGGGGGTGAAAACGGGAAAGAATAAATAAAACTGAAAGCTGTTTTTTTTTTTCTTTGTTTATTGTGAAAGCTGTGGCCCCTTTTGGGGCTTTTAATTTGATAATCTGAGCAGACAGGATGGATGAGTAATATCTCCTGCAGTGTGAAGTGGCTGTTGGCCAGTACAACCCACGACCCTTCCCCTTCACTGCAGTCCAGAGGGGGTTCAGCTGGACCCAACTAGTCTCTGGAGTCCTCTATCAGACTCCTTCCTGCTGAGCCCTTTGTGTCTGGACTTAATTACTTCAGAGGAGCGTTTCATTTAGAGTCGGGCCTCCTCCTTTTCACCGCAGCGCCTGGCTTAACTAAAGAAAATTCATTCAACTCAAGAGAAGAAATAATGCATCAATTGCCTTGAATTTAAATCTTTAATGAAACTCTTTAAAGCCACTTGGCCTGCCGAGCCTGCTCATCAAGGTTAATGTAGTAAAATACTCCTTCCCTTTCAGAGAGAGGATTAAATCATCTGACCGTCTTGTTCTTGTAGGAACAGTCTGTCCTCAGAGGTGGGACAGGATGAGTAAAGTCCGTCTTAAAGGCTTGAATGAGGGGGAGCCACCCACCAATCCCATTTTGATATGTTGATGCTAATCCAGAGCTCGCTGCATGTCACTGGGTCAGGTCTGGGATATGAAAGCCCCTTAGTGCTGACTCAGGATCTGGCTTCCTACCCTGCTTTAAGACCTGGACCACTGCAGGAACAGGACGATTCCAGGCTGGCTGGTTTACAGCGCCAAACTTTTACTGAATCCTCCATTTGCTGCCTCATGGAGAGGATGTGCAGAAGGTTCTTGAGCAGTCAAACCCCAGCCTGGCCTGAACCTCCAATTTGGCACCACCAAAAATGGCTGCCCTCTGCTCCTCAGTGATGGGTCAAACGCAGAGAACAAATGCCACTACGTTGTACTGAGGTATTTACGCGTGTGGCCACAAATTCCCCATCTTCCCTTGTGCTTCAGAACATTCCTGTTGGGTTTGACCTTCTAAACAGTGCGGTATATTTCTTGTTCCTACCACCACAGATCACTCTGCACTCCCATTTTTTATTTCCTACACTGATGTCATTCTGTGTTGACTTTATACGCACACAGAAACCACAATGAGGATAAACTGTGCAGCTCTGACTGCTCCTTGAACCACCACCTTAAGGCCAATTCATAATCTACGAGAAGCAAGAACTTTGTTCTCGCTGGGGGGCTCCGAGAACAAGAAAAAAGTTTGGTTCCTGCCAAAACTATTCATACTCCCAGAGTTATAGGTGGGCATATTTTCTCACCGCCTCAGCCAGCTGATGCTCCAAGGTATCCATTTAACTTCTGCATCAGCGAAAAAAGCCACTTTCATAAGACGCACCGTTACGGAAAAGCTGCTGGAATTTTGCAGCCTTTGTGTCGCCACGCTTTGTAGTAATTTTACTGCAATGCCGGACTTGTGAATGAAGATTACGCCTAGACGCAACAGGGGGAGGTGTCACTAATAACGTGGCAAAGGTGAGCCGACCCCTAACTGGAAAAATATTTAAATATCAGGTAAACATAGGGGGCTGCATGGTGGCGCAGTTGGTTAGCACTGTTGCCTCGCACAGCGAGGAGGTCGTGGGTCCACGTCCCAGCTCTGTGGCCTCTCTGCGTGGAGTTTGCATGTTTTCCCCGTGCATGTGTCGGTTCTCTCCGGGTACTCCGGCTTCCTCCCACAGACCAAAAACATGATTGTCAGGCTAATTGGGCTGGTAAATTGTCCTTAGGTGTGAGTGGTTGTTCGTCTCTGTGTGGCCCTGTGATGGACTGGCGACCCATCCAGGGTGTGACAGGCACCAGTTACCCCCGCGACCCTCTGTGGAGGATGAAGCGGTTACAGAAAATAGATGGATGGAAGGTAAACATAGGAAAGCTTTTACAACGTCATCAACCGCCAACAGCACTAACCACACCCACTCTCCCTTTCTGACCAATCACAGCAGTTCTCGGGACACCCTGCAGAAAATAGTTCTGCTCAGCTGATGTGCACAAGAACAAGCGCTGGCGAACTGGGGCTGCGAGAACAAAATGGCATCATTTTTGTTCTCGGAGACCCCAGAGAGAACAACGTTCCCGCTTCTCGAGGAGGATGGATTGGCCTTTACATGGTGGAGGTGGTTGTAATAATACTAAACCGGATGTATTCAGCAATTTTAAAAAGGTTCAGTTAGAGAAAACTAAAAAAAAAAATCCATGAGATCAACGAGTCTGTTAAGTGTGATTTATATTTAAACCACAATACTTTTCCACAGTATTAAGAAACCAGAGCTGTTGCTTGAACCAAAATGTTCCACTGTCAAACGTGTCCTTCGTTTTTGACTCTGCTCTACTGTACTTCAGCTGGCTGAGTCACCAACGGTCAGCATGGAGGTACAGCGTGTTTAACACGCTGCAGCTCTGGAGAACCAACTGCCCACTGCCAGATGTTCCTGCCAAACTAGACCGCCAGTCTCTCTTCTGCCATTACTTTAACACATTTCATACAGATTGTTTAAATGGTGAATAAGGACACTGAAAGTCATGCCAGGAGGGAAACAAATGTTTGTGTGAATTCACTTAAAGTCTTGTTTGGCTGCCAGGAGTCATACTTAGAGCGTTCTTACTGTCAGCGTACCTGTGTAATTACACCTTTGTTTTTCCTTTAGTTAAAGACATTTTCCCTTTTATGGAGTTTCAGGTGGATGGACAGAAGCGTATTGTGCCACGTTACAAACTGAATCAAGGCGAGGAAAACACTTTGCTCCCTTCCATCTCTTCAGACCATGGACTCAACAGGTTGTTGAGCTCAGTCTAACCAACCACGACTGTATATCACATTAATCTGTCCTATAAAGGATTTAACAACAAGGACATCTTTCATGGTAATCAGATTACGTTGAGACATCAAGGAAAAGGTTTGCAACCTGCAGCTCTAGGACCACACGTGGCTTTTTGTAACGTTGACCAAAAGGGAAGAGAAAAAAAAAAACGTGGAAATTTAAATTAAAATTTTCATAACTTCAATGTAAAAGTCATTTCCTGTCCAGTTAAATGCAAATATGTGATTTAAATCTCTTCCATGAAATACTAATAATACAAGTAAGCAAATGGATCAGTTTGCTCTGAAAGTTTGTTCGTCTGATCCCAACCAACCAGTAGGACTTCTACAGAACCCAGACTCCGATAAGCTAATTATTTAGTACACTCTAAAAAGTTAAACCCATCATTTACTTAAATTTTTTGGTGTAACATTTTACACTCAAGAATTTTGAGTAGATTGGAGACAATTATATTGATAAAGTTGGCTTTTACTTAATATATTTGTCTCCAATCTACTCAAAATTCTTTAGTGTAAAATGTTGCACCAAAGAATTTAAGTAAATGATGGTTTTACTTTTTAGAGTGTACACTGAAAAAAAGAGAACATTGGTCTAACTTAAAACAATTGAAGTAATCGGTCACAAGTAATGTAATTAGGTTTATCCAAGTTAATTTTTTAAAGTTTACTTAACAAACTTAATAAATTAACTTTGAAAGAACTTAATTTAATTACATGTGACCGATTACTTCAATTTTTTAAAGTTAGACCCCCGTTTTCTTTTTTCAGTGTAGGATGCCATCCATGTGGGAGACCAGAGTTCAAACCCCGGCCTGGACATGCGTCAAAGATACTGAACCCCCAACTGCCTCCAAGGCACCATTGAAATAGCTGCCCTAAATACGGAGAACAACTACGTACAAATACAAGTATGTTGCAACAAATTCCTTTTTTCCTTTCCTTATTACATCAAATTAACTTTGCACAAATATGGAAATAATTTTATGTTTGTATGGTTAAGCATTTACAATTTTAGGGTTAGGTTAATTTTATTTTAAAAATTGTCATCATTTGGGAATAAGATTGCATACAAGTCTGAATTGAGATCACTATTTTTTTACGATTATTTGTGCAGCCTTAAGCTATGTTATTAAGAGGCATGAAAAAACTTAAGCTACATTGTTTACCTAACTGTGTCTTTAAAAAGGGAGAAGGACGATATAATCCTCGATTACTTCAGAGTTCATGAAAATATCTGCATGCAAATATAAAAATGTAAATGTTATCTCCATCAGGAGTCAACAATCTCTTAGCTGCATTCAAATAACGTGGAGAAAACTTCAAGCAGATTCTCAGGTGACGGTAAAAGAGAAATTAACTGTATTGGTTGAAGATAAAAACATAGATGCTTGTAAGGTTACAAAGTCTTCTGTTCATAAAACATTACAACTAGACTTTAAAACATTTATTTAATATAATTTAATTCTGCAAGTCTAAAATTTAGATTTCATATAAACTATGAGTCTCAACTGTAATTATCCAGCTACACCCCTAAACACACCCAATGAGACAAAGAGGGCTTAATGAGTAAATAATGAACAAGAGCGCATATGGGCTACGATGCAGCACGTGTGGATGGGTGTGTGTACACAAAAGGGACGATAATGAAATCTTGGATTACCCCTCATTTATTTAGGATGCAGATTACAGGAAGAGAACGGGGGGTTCACAGTAGGTGTGTGTGTGTGTGTGTGTATGTGTGTGCGCATTTCAAGGCCCAAAGCGTGAGGCCTGATGCCAAAGATCAAGCAGATGGTGATTATGAAGGTAGCTTGAAATGAGGTTGGTCTTCCTGTGTGTGCTCATAAAGGCAGCTTTGTCTGGATCACAATGACGTACTCTAGCGTCTGATCTGGGGGTAGACCACTGTCCAGACTGGAGAACAAACAAAGGGTCACTTGGATCATATAAAATAAGGATTTTAAAAAAGTCACATCTATAGACAAAAAAGTATGGATATCCTCCAGCCTTTACATTAAATATGCTTCCATTGAATCAAATTATTAGGACTGCACTGGATAAATAAAGAATACCGTATGTCTTTTAAATACTGCATTTGTAAGGAGCTTTTCAAAGTTATGGACTTTACAGTCATTCACACGCTGATGTGCCTAAACTTCCCCAAATTATATAAACGCTGCTAATAAACCAATTAAACAAGGACGTAATGACAACGCATATCTACAATTATTACACCATGTTCAACAATTAGGGCAAATATATGGTATCTATTAGCCTGGCAAGCCATCCAATACGTAAATGTATAATCTGGCCATGACCCATTGAAACGACTCATTCATAGGGGCGGGATCAACGGCTGTCTTTCAAACTGACTTCACATGCTATTGGACAACGCTAGGACCAATCAGAGCCACTTAGCAACAACCGGAACCAGCTGATAAATTAATTATCTCGTTCGCAAAGCAGCAAATACATAATTTTCCCAAAATAAGAGATTTAAGTGCCTCTGTTTGCATCTTAAAGAAAAGCTCAAATCTAAATCGTTAGTTCATGCTTTTATCACCACACGTCTCGATTACTGCAACTCATTAAAAGGCATCCATCAGTCGTCCATGCACCGCCTGCAGTTGGTTCAGAACGCTGCGGCTCGGCTTTTAACAGGAACACGGAAAAGTGAGTATATAATCTCGATCTTAGCTTCCCTTCACTGGCTCCCCGTTTGCTACAGGATTGATTTTAAAATTTTAATGCTAGTTTTTAAAAGGCACTTAATGGCTTGGCCCCCTCCTATTTATCAGATCTCCTAGAACAGCGCTCCAACTTCCACTCTGTACCCAGATCTAAATACAAGAGTAAGGGTGATGGTGCCTTTGCAGTGTCGGCTCCAGGATTGTGGAACAAGCTTCCTCTGCGTATTAGATCAGCTCAGAGTTTGGGAGGCTTTAAAAAGCTCTTAAAAACTCACTTTTTCTCCGAGGCTTTTAGCAAGTAGAGCCTGTGTTTGCTCCTTGTGCTGGCTTTGTTCTGATTGCTTTAATTTTTATTATCTCTTTATTTTTATCCTTGCTTTTATGATCATGTTGTATTGCCATTTTATTGTTTTGATGCGATTGTTTTTATTGTTGCTGTACAGCACTTTGGTGCAGCTCTGTTGTTTTTAAAGTGCTTTATAAATAAACCGACACTGACATAAATCGTCCAAAGTTGATGACAAAGCTGTTTCCAAACGAACGCGGTTCCTGAGCTGCCGCCATTGGCCAATACTGCCCACCAAACTGTTAGAGTGTTGTGATTGGCCCGGTAGCAGACTGACCGGACCAATCAGTGGGCTGCGGAGGTTCCAATGGAGTGTGGATAAACCAAAGTCTGCAGAGCAAAACTGACGGTCTAGTTTACTAGTATGGTATTAGATTTTAAATTCACTTTTAATTCTGAAGAACATCCCAGGACCCCCATTTGTTGTTTCTGAGCCCACAGTGGGGTCCCGACCCTGACTTTGGGAACCACTGTTCTAAACGTTAGATGTGAATGTGTGTTGTGTGGCTCTGTGATGGATCTGTAACCTGTCGAGGTCTAACCCTGAACCCTGATGTCAGTTTTCAATTGATCTCATTTTTAAGCAAAAAATAATAATTCATGAATTACCGATAATCGTGATTACCACATCATTGGAAAGCTGAGCTCAGTTCCACTAGGCACACCCAGGCCTGAATTGTCTTTGCAACAGAAAACATCATTCCTAGGGTGAAGGAGGTCCTTGGACCTCTGGCCCCTTTAGTCAAATCTACCATCAGAAACCTTGGAGTAACCACTGACTCAGGTTTCCCTCTAGATAATCACATCAGCTCTCTGGTTAAATCCTGCATCTACCACCTCAGAAACATCGCTAAACTTAGTTCCATGGTCTCCAGTCCTGAAGTGGAGGTCTTAGTCCTGAAGTGGAGGTCTTAGTCCTGAAGTGGAGGTCTTAGTCCTGAAGTGGAGGTCTTAGTCCTGAAGTGGGGGTCTTAGTCCTGAAGTGGGGGTCTTAGTCCTGAAGTGGGGGTCTTAGTCCTGAAGTGGGGGTCTTAGTCTTGGGGCGGCATTAGCTCAGTTGGGAGAGTGGCCGGTCTGGTAACCGGAGGGTCACCGGTTCGATCCCCAGCTCTGGCTGGGTTAGATTGTCGTTGTGTCCTTGGGCAAGACACTTCACCCAACTTGCCTGTGTGAATGTGAGTGTGACTGTGTGTGAATGTTGGTGGTGGTCAGAAGGGCCGATGGCGCAGAATGGCAGCCTCGCCTCTGTCAGACTGCCCCAGGGCAGCTGTGGCTACAGACGTCTGTCGTAGTTTACCACCACCGGTGAGAATGACTGTGTGAATGAATAATGCAACTCTGTAAAGCATCTTTGAGTGACCTAGAAAAGCGCTATATAAAACTGATTCATTATTATTATTAGTCCTGAAGTGGAGGTCTTAGTCCTAAAGTGGAGGTCTTAGTCCTGAAGTGGAGGTCTTAGTCCTAAAGTGGAGGTCTTAGTCCTAAAGTGGAGGTCTTAGTCCTAAAGTGGAGGTCTTAGTCCATGCCTTTGTTGCATCCCGCTTGGACTACTGCAACTCCATCTATACCTGCCTTTCTAAAACCTCCATAAACAGACTACAGACTCTACAGAATGCTGCTGCCAGGCTTTTGACTAAACAATCCAGATTCACACATGTGACCCCTCTGTTAATGCAGCTGCACTGGCTTCCAGTAAATTCTAGAATCCACTACAAGATCCTTGTCCTGACTTGGAGAGCCCTGAACGGTCAGACTCCGGCTTACGTTGCATCTCATCTCAAACCCTACATTCCGTCCAGATCCCTCAGGTCCTCTGACCAATGTCTACTCTCAGTCCCCAAAACCAGACTGAGAACTAAAGGAGACAGAGCCGTTTCATCTGTGGCTCCAAGGCTCTGGAACTCACTTCCTCTCTCACTGAAGTCTGTGGACTCAGTGGACTCATTTAAGAAAAAGTTAAAAACCCATCTCTTCAAATCTGCCTTTGTTTAACTTGTTGTTACTTGTGTCATGTTCTCTCATTTTCTGCTCATTTGTTCCCATCTGTGGTTTTGTACAATGTTTTCTCTTGTTAAGCGCTTTGTGATTTGTATCATGAGAGGCGCTCTAGAACTACATTTTTACTTACTGATTACTGCAAGACTTTAAAAAAACATCACTTCAATAGAATCTGAGGCTAAAAGATCTCAAAAAGCAACACGCCGTGTCCTGTTCTAAAGAAATTCAAGAAAAAAAGAACTCCGAACAAAATTAAAGGCACTGCAGGCCTCATTTGGTTAAATGTAAAGGTCCCGCGTTTGTATAGCGCCAAGTCATGGAGCACATAGTGCTTTATATCAGAATATCACACGCTGATGGCAGTAAGCTACATTGTTGCCAACCACCACCATCACCAACAGGCAACGTAGGTGGTGTTCCGCCCAAGGACATGACGACAAAGTGACCCAGCGTCAGCAGTTATTATATTTAGGAGGCAATTACTTTTCCACATAGAGAGTCAGGTTGGTTTGGAAAACCCATTTCCCTAAACAATAAACCATCATATGCAAGCTATTTTTAAAATATTTACTCAGGTTATCTTTGATTTATCTGAAATTTGTTTTCTGATCTGAAACATTCAAGTAGGACTAGTCAGCAAAAACTAAAATCTGTAAGTATGCTGGTGAAGGTTCTCAGTCATCCAGGTCATGGTAATCCAAAAAAAGGGTTTTAAATAAGAGGCAACTGGACTTATTTGGTTCTTTTGAAGACCCACTGGAGCACAAACTATCAGTTATCAGGACTTTACACCACCGAGCTGATAACATTCCACCAGAACTGAAGAAAAACAAAAGGAACAGAAACACATCAAAGAAGCTCTCCAGACCTAAAGTTACCTAAACTGGGCCTTCGCAAGATAAAGAAATCTGTAAAAGACTCCACAGCAGCTAAAAAAGACAAGGACAACAAGCGCAAAAGCACTGTCATCCCATACATAGCAGGAGTCTCAGAGAAACTGAGAAGAATTTTCTCCAAACACAGCATCCCAGTAAACTTCAAACCCAACAACACCCTCAGACAGAAACTGGTTCATCCTAAGGACAAGACTCCCAAACAGAAGATCAGTGGTGTTGTTTATGCAGTCCAGTGCAGTGAGGACTGTTCAGACCTTTTCATTGGAGAAACAAAACAACAACTGCACAAGCGCGTGTCTCGACACAGGAGAGCCACATCATCAGGCCAGGACTCAGCAGTCCCCCTCCACCTCAAAGACAAGGGACACACCTTTGAAAACGACAACGTACACATTTTGGACAGAGAAGACCGATGGTTTGAGAGAGGAGTTAAAGAAGACATCTATGTCAAACGGGAAAAACCAACTTTAAACAGAGGAGGACTCAGATTTAATCTTTCCAGCACCTACCAGTCTGCTCTGAACTTAATTCCCAGACAATTCACGCCTCTAATCAAAACAACTCACCAGGACTCCAGCTGAATACAGTGGAGCGAACACCTCCTCAAGGGGGTAGAAGGAGGTGTGTCACAGACAGAGGAAGATGAGCACAGCTTATAAGTCTCTCTCTCCTTGACTACAGACAGAATTGACAAAGCTACTCAGATGAGCAGCGAAACGTCTTCAAATAACCAAATAAGTCCAGTTGCCTTTATTTAAAACCCTTTTTTTGGATTAAAATCTGTAAGGGGTCAAAAACTTTCACAACACTAGAAATACACCAATCATTGTCTTGACAGTGCCAACCAGGAAGAAACAGCATCAATTAACATGAGCATTACCTCATTTATCCAAAGAATTATTAATATCTAACCCAGTTAACCCATTTATCATCATTAAAGGCTCAGCAGAATTGCGCATGTGAAACATTTAGTAGTTGTTGCTCTGTCAAAGTTAATTAACCAACAAACTATTATGTAACAGGGAAACCTGATAAGTTCGAGCTATCCTCTTGTAACAGTTTTAAATGTTTTTACTCATATTAAACAACCATAAACAAACTTTTAATGTGACGTTATGCTAGCTAATGAGTCATTTTAAGACAGAAAATTAGAAACTTGACAAAAACGTCATCCTACTACTGTGAACAATGAGCAAACTTTTCGAGACAACTCAATAAGAAAACTCGTACACACATAAACACACAACTCACCACGGTTGTGTATTTGTTGCCCGAAAAAGTCTCGCTCGTGTGTTTCTATCGGGAGAAACAGCGACACAAACTTCTGTCTTCACGCCCTGAGGAACAGAGCTAATGTTTAAACCCACCAGCAACACTTCAGCTCCTTCTCTCATTAGTTGGACGGGTTTGTTCGTTGAAGAAATCTCGAGCTGCTAAATCAGTCCGCCGCTGCTGCAGCTGTGTATTTGTGGGCAGCGCCGTTCGAATCGGCCAATCAGAGGACAGGGATGGCTGGAGGGCGGGGCTAAGGCTCACCTGGGTGTCATTTTACTGGATGATGAAAACCCATTCACAGAAACACAAAGTGTCTGAAAACAGACTCCTGGGAAAAGTTTTCTCAAGAGATGACCCGAATAAGACTTTTATGACTGTTTTTAGTGTTTTTTTATTTTTATTTTATATATGTGTTGTAGTTTTTCTTTGTTTACTGTAAAAAAAGTAAACATTTGACAAGTTAATGTTTTAACAACTCCCTTTAGGGAAAGTGACCAAATCTGATTACTTAAATATTTGATTTGCAGCCTAAACCTGAAACTTTTACAAAATATTCTGAAAAGTAAAGAAAAAAGTAACAATACTTTGATGTGTTTATTTTTCATACAAGTTAAAAAAGAACAAATACTTTTTTAAAAAAGCAAACTAAATAAATTTTTAAAAATGTAAATTTTGAAATGTTAAAAAAACAGCAGAAATTAAAAAGTTTTAAAAGTACAAATGTTAAAAAAGTCAACTAAATAAAAATATATATAAAAATTTACAACAGAAAAACGACAAAACTTTAAGTTAAATATACAAATACTTTTAAAGCGATAACATGCAGTTTTGCTTGTTTTGGGCGCCCTCTGGTGTCCGTTTTAAATCACTGCCATTAAAAAGTTAGCCCATTTTTTCAGCTTATAAACGTCTAAATCTAACTGTTGAAATGTCTCCTCAGCCTTCATAGCTTTCTACAGGAGCAGTTATTTATTCCTTCAAAGAAATCAGCTGTGTTCAAGCAGGGAGAGATGGAAAAAAAATCAGGAATCATGAGCTAAAACCACTCCGGAGCTAGCATAACAGCTAGCCACATTGAAAGTTACGACACGCTTTGATCTCGCCGACAGGCGGTCACGTGGTTCATGTCGCCTCCAATAGTTCCAACAGCTCGGCGCTGTCAGTCAGTCAGAGCGGTTTCTGGCAGGATACAATGCTACAACCATTATTTTCTCATCTCCTGAGCTATTTTTGGTAATTATTGACCAACAATGTACGTCAGTTACCCCCAGTTATGTATTTTATCAAAGGATTTTTTTAAAGGAGCGGCAGGAACATTTATCATAGAAAATTTAGGCTACAGATTATATTTAAAAATTAAAATGTTTCTGCAATATACTGATCTCTACCAGCAGGTTTAAAGTGGTTTATTATTATGCTAACCAAGTAAAGAAAACCAGAGTATAAGGCCTATTAAGAGCTCTTTCTGTCGTTCTGCATGCTAGCATGAGGATGCTACTGTTTATCTTATCTATAAATGTGCTCGTGTTAAAGAGCTCTGATGTTAAAGTTTTAAAGGACTTGGAGAAAACCTATGTCAGTGGATGTTTTAACTGACAACCCAGATTATTATCTTCTGTAGAAGACATCATTAATCCATATTTTATGTTTATTTTTCATGTGAAGTGACTCCATGCATCTATAACCCTGTTCATTGAGCTTCTAATCTAGCGTAACAAATTTTGTAAAGTAATAACTGAGTATAATGTTAATAAAATAAAACTGTTTCTGAATAAAACCTTATTGGATGAGAGAATAAATGTGAAATGATTTGTGCAAAGAAACAAACATTTTATTGTACAGCATCATATAAAACAAGCTTTAAGAAAGAAATACTTTTACTACTATTTACACTGCTTAGTCATTACTTCTGCACCAAGGCATTTTATTTCATACAATGTTAAAACATGTTTGAGTTCTAGAGAGGGTTCATCACTGACAGCAGCTCCTTCGATGTGGACCTTCACACCTGCTGACCTCCCGACAGAGAAAAGTTTCAGAGAACTCAGAAAACAATCATCATCACAGAAGCACATTCCCACTGCTTTGAAGGAAAACTAAATATTACTAATTAAGATGCTGAGGCTTGAACAACAGAAACATTTACTGTGTAATTGTAGATATCACTATACTTTTATACCTAATTTTATAAATACAAACATGTGTATCTCAACACTTCTTAGTGTTGATTGCCTTACCATGGTTGGCTGAGCTGCATTTGGATGGAACTCATGTTCAGCCCATCTGAAAACATGAAAATGGACATGAATGTAATTGCAGCAGCAGTGTTACTTGTAACTCTTCAATAATATATTTTAATTACTGTTCTGTTGTTCCAATGCTGCTGACATATTAATAGTTACTTTGTTGTTCAGGTCTTAAATAGTCTAATCCCAATTGCATGGCAAAAATGCTAATTTAATTATAAAACAAATGAAAATGATTAGTCCTGCAGTAAATATCAACTTTGTAAATGTTCACTGGTGTTCAGACGTCCTGATGTAGCTCTGATTCTTCAGGAGGAAGAGGAGGACAGAACAGGAGGACACAGATTGATTTGTGAAAATTACACGAGTTGATCCTGAGTGTGTAGCACGGTTCAGCAGGTCATGAAGTCAGCCTCGTGTGGTTTTACTGAAAAACAATCCATAATTAACTCATGTTCAAAATCACATTTTTCTTCACTGATAATATCACCATTATGCAGACATTTATGTCTGTAAAGGACCAAGAGGTCAAAGTAACAATTAAATTGGACATGAACCAATCAACCACTAACCCATTAAATGCTAAATGCTTTTTATGTAGTTGAGATAATTTAATAACGATTTTAAAAGAGGTAAAGACCTGACAGCAACAAGTTAAAAACTTTCCTTTGAGTTGGAGCCTAAAGTTTACACGTACATGTTTGTGTCTGATTAGAACTTATTTAAATCCAGAAAATCACCAAACAATTGATCAAACTCTAAAGATAAATATTTCAAAAAGTTCTGGATATTTACAAAGCTGAATGAGACAGAAAGGGGCCAGTGTAACACACACAGACCTGCCGCTAACAACAAGCTAGCTTCAGCTAAACAGATTGGTTGACACGATTAATTTACTAAAACTGGCTACAAGAAAAATCACTACTGACTTATTTTGGTACAGAGTAGTCAGCTAACGCTTCACAGTGTCAAAAATGTTGTCATTTCATCAACTTACATTAGAAAATAGCTCCGAAACAGCGATAATGAACAGCGCTCTGTGGTGGAACTATTGGCGTCTGGGCTTTGTTTGGAACTATTGAGAGCTCCATGACCGACGTTACTTCCGCATTCCATTCTTTCTATTGGAGCCAATGGAAGTGTCCGAACTCTGTTTCTCTATGGCGCTGGCCTAACCCTCGTGAGACACGTGACTTCCTGGGTACCGTGACGGTGACGGAGATTTTGCAGTCGTGATATTCCGGATCTAGTGACTTTTCATTAACTCTGTAAAGGGCCATATTAGCACATACTGGCTCAAGGAAAAGATTTAAAAATATGAAAATGTTGCATATTATCACTTAAAAAAGTAAATGAATTTGTAAAAAAATTTAAGAAAATTTTAAAAATTAAAAGGACAAATGGGAAAAAAGTCTACTAAATGAATAATTTATTAAGATTTGTAAAAGAGAAACAACTAAAATTTTAGTTAAGAAAAACCAAACTACAATACATTATTAAAAATCAAAACCAAGAATGTTTTTTGTTTGTTTGTTTTTCTTTTCAGGGGATTAAGTTGTTTAATATAATGTTCATGTTAATGTATCACTGTCGTTCGTTTATTTTACATTGTTAAAATTCAATAAATATATTGTTTAAAAAATTCAGGTTTGTTTAGTTTTTAGTACATTTGAAAATGTGATACCGTGTTATCTAATATGTTTGTTCTGAAAAATAAACACAGAAAAAGACACACACACAAAATCAAAACCAAAGTTTTAATTTGAAAAGTACAAATGATGTTTAAGTCAATTAAATAACTAAATAAACTGTTAAATCAAAAGGAAAGTGAAAAATATTTTTTTATGTTAAAAAAGGAAACAAAATGAATTGCTACAAAATGACAGAAAATCAAGATAAAAAGTACAAATTATCAAAGAAGTAAATAGTTTTTTAAAAGTAAAAAATGTCCCTTTTGTTTTTTCTGACTGCCGTGGCCTCTTGACACCAACACGTTTCAGCCTTCAGGTAGAAAAACAGACGCTGTCCTACTTCGACCAAACAATGAGGAGGATGAATCCTGTCACAGATCAAAGTAAATCTCTGGAACAGTTTTGTCTCAAGGGGAAGACGGAGGCTGTCTTTGTGTTTCGGCCACACCCTCGCCATTGTTTGTAGTGAAACCATGTCAAAACCATGTTTTGTTATAAATACTTGAGGAAAGAGCCCGACTCCCCAAACACCAGGTGACCCTTTAACCTCCGGCTTGAAACTAAATACTGTTCTGTTGTTTGGATGAGGCTCAACAACTTTGTGTTTCTGTTTTGATGTTGCAAAAAGTATTTAACCTCGTGTTTTTAAAGAGAATTTCTTTAACAAAAATGTTCTAAACATGTTTTACTGAAACAAAAACACCTGAAAGCTGCATTTAAAAAACTTGTATCTAAGGCCGCGTCTCAATACTCGCACTTCCACCCTTGTGCCCCTCAGTTGCGCGTTCCCGCGGAGGTGGGCGAGTGCTTAGGGTGTCTCGATTCTCCTGGCCGTAGAATCCGGACCTTGGCCCCGCCCCTATTTCCACCCTCGCTACGCACTTCACCGAAGTCTGCATGGGTTCACACTTCAGCGAAGGGTATTACCCATAATTCCAAGTGCACTTCATTGAAGAACGTAGGCCTAGGGTGGAAGTGTAAGTATTGAGATGGGGCCTTAGAAAAGACACATAAAAATCACTCATTCGCTGATGAGTTTTATAGAATTTGAATATTGTATTTTGTACATCTAGAGAGAAACATTTGCAACATGTTAAAAAACATGATGTAGGCTGGAGGATAAAAAGTCTCAACTCGCCTTCTTGCCTTGCTATCTCACTTATCTGGATCTGGGTCATGGGGGCAGCATCCCAACTATAGGGCGTCCCAGACCACCTCTACCTGGCCACCTCCACCAGCTCCTCCAGCAGGACCCCAAGGTGCTCCCAGGCCAGATTAAAAATGAACTTTCTCCAATGTGTCCTGGGTTGATCCGGGGGTCTTCTGCCAGCAGGACATGCCCAAAACACCTCCCGAGGGAGCTGTCCAGGAGGAATCCTGACAAGATGTCTGAACCACCTCAACTCGCAGCAGTTTTATTCCGAGTTCTTCCTAAATATCTGAGCTCCTCCCCCATCTCTAAGGCTGATGGGGCCCTAAGGCCCTATGGAGGAACCTTATGATCGCTGTATTGTCTTGTTTTTTTGGTCATTACCCAAAGCACAGGACCTGAGGATTGGGAGGTATATCAACCGGTAAATCGAGAGCCTTGTTTCTGGCTCAGCTCCTTCTTCACCACAGCAGACTGGTTCAGCATCCATCACTGCAAACGCTGCCCCAATCTGCCTGTCGATCTCCAGCTCCCTCCTTCCCTCACTCATGAACAAGACCCTGAGATACTTAAACTCCTCCACTTGAGGTTGGACTTCTCTCCCAACCTGAAGTTGGCAAGCCACCCTTGTCAGTAGAGAACCATGGTCTCAGATTTGGAGGTGATCTTCTTTCCAGCTGCTTCACACTCAGCTGTGAACCTCCCCAGCAGGAGCTGAAGGTCAGAGCCTGATGAAGCTAGGAGGACCACATCATCCACAAAAGCAGAGACGAGATTCTCCTGACACAAAACTCGACACCCTCCACACCACGGCTGCACCTACTGTAGAAATCCTGTCCAGCCTTGGTGGAGTCCAACCCTCACCAGGAAGTGGTCCAACTTACTGCCAGCTATGTGAACCAAACTGTCGCTCCTCTGGTACGGGGGCTGAATGGCCCTTAACAAAAGACCATCCACCCCATACTCCTGGAGTGTCCCCCATGAGTGTCCCTGGGGACACGGTCATAAACCTTCTCCAAATCCACAAAACACATGTGGATTGGTTGAGCAAACTCCCATGACTCCTCTGTCACCTTAGCAAGGGTAAAGAGCTGGTCCAGGACGAAAACCACGTTGCTCCTCTTCTATCCAACAATCAACTGGAACCTTCTTTCCAGTACCCTGGAGTAGACCTTTCCAGGGAGGCTGAGGAGTGTGATCCCCTATAGTTGAAACATGGGTACCAATATCCCGGTCTGCCACTCCAGAGGAACTGCCTCCGATTACCAAATGATGTTGCAGAGACATGTCAACCAAGACAGTCCTACAACATCCATCGCCTTGAGATACCCAGGATGGATCTCATCCACCCCCGGGGCTCCACCGCTGTGTAGTTGTTTGACTACCTCAGCGACTTCTGCCCCAGAGATTGGACAGTCCGTCCCCAGGCCTCCCAGCTCTGGTTCCTCATCAGAATGTGCGTCGGTGAGATTCCCTCCACCGCCCGACTATATCCCCATGTCAGCAGCTCCCTGTCCCCACTGTAAACAATATGAGCAAGTTGCTGCCTTCCTCCCCTGAAGATGGTTTGCCAGAACCTTTTTGGAGCTGATAGTCTTTCTCCATGACCTCACCGAACTCATCCTACGCCTAGATTTTGCATCAGAAACTGCCACTGCTGCACCTTGCTTGGCCTTCTGTCGGCTACTTCTGGAGACCCACAGACAAACCACGCCCTGTAGGCCTCCTTCTTCAGCCTGATGGCTCCCCTAACCTCTGGTGTCCACCAGCGGGTATGGCCATCTTGCGACTGCACAGCCACCTCCTCTTTAACTTCTCTGGGATTTTGGGTTATAGTTTGGGTTTTATTTTAAGATTTGAGACGTCAGTTAGCTGCTCCCTCTTGTAAATAAGACGGACGTTGCTATGGTTACATAGTCAACGTGGGCGGGGCATTTGACAACCATGCATTTAAGTAAGGTATAAACTTCCTCATAGCCCGGTTTGATGAAGTCATCTTGTTGAGATTGTTTTGCTTCATTGCATTGAGGTCCATAAATAACACCTTTCAACCTTCACTGATTCAGAGGTACCAGCAGCAGCTTTGCTAGCATACAAACTGAAAACTGTAAAGCTAAAAGGAAATCAAACAGAAGATATGTGCCCAAAATTTGGAAAGCATGTGCCCTTCTTCAGTAGACATAAAAACAGAGCATGCATTCTGCAGTAAAGCTTTAGAGGAAATCACTACTTATGACCGTGAGCTTTAGGTAAAGGTAAAGTCAGTCAAAATGAGCCTCCTCTGCAGGGTGGCTGGGCATTTCCCTCCAGAAGACCCCAGGCTGACCCAGGATCATTTCTCCAGGTGGGCCCTGGAACACTTAGGGGTCCCGTTGAAAAGGGGTGGGGGGAGAGGACAGACAATCTGGGCTCCGCTGCTAAGTCAGCTGCAGAAAATGAAACAAAATCACACAAATTAAAAAAAAAAAAAAACAGCAAAGTAAATCAAAGGCTTCCTTTAGGAAACAAAAATCACCCACCAGCATCTAGTTCTTCTAACCCAGTGGGTAGACCCATCATCCCCCGTAATAACAAGCCCTGAACCACATTAGGACTTTTCGTATTACCCATAACCCACCTGTTGTGCATTTTTTATGTTTTAAGATGTTTTTTGTGAATAACTTTGGGTGTGTTTGATGCAGATGACATTAAAATACCACAGGTGTATTCTGGGACAATGTTTTTGAACCCTTTTATACACAAAATTTTGTGCAATAGACTATATATTATTTTCTAATACACTGCCACAGTTGTAGGAATATATATTTTTAATGTTCATTATAGTAAGAGACTACAAATTTCCTTATTGATTTTCACCAGGTGGCGCTAGTGTTTCCATATTTAGTAGAGGGAGCAATTAAGGAATTCCTTGTTGCAAATATCATCATGTCTGTATAATCAGAACTTAACTGATTTGGATGTGTTTCAGTGACATCATAGGGCGATGTGCACGAGTGTGTTGAGAATATTATTAATATTTTGGACGTCTTTGAAGAAATTATGCCACAGTTTGAATCTGAGACAATATGTCAACACATAAAACTACTTTATTGATGAATCACAGCTAAGTGGTGGCGCTTGAGAGGAAAATATTCCTCTTTACATTCAATTGGCTGCATTTTAATTTAAACCAAAACTCATTTCAATAAATTCAGTCTTTTTAACTGTTTTAAATGGGAAACAAAAAGTAAGTTGATGAGAAGTCGATTCAAAGAATTGAATGAAATGTTGGTTTTAATGGTTGAATTAAATGAAACGTAAGCATGTTGTAGAATAAATATTTTATATGGATACTAAATGTGTCGTCATTCAGATCGTCTCTTACTTTACTCGCTGCATATTATTATTTTATTAAACATTCTCATGTTGTTTCTCCATTTTAGCACCAACTCTTCATATTTCCACAATTTCCCCTCAAATTAAAAATGTAAAAACCCCAACAGTCTTTTTTCTACCAGGGCAGCATTTATTTTTACACCATAATTATTTTATTTACAAAACAAAACAGCTAAATTAACATTCTTGCAGGTGGAGACGTGTGTTTATGATAATAATAAATGTTATTAAACGTTTAGGATGCTATAAATCACAGTTGTTTAATACGTTTATGAATTAATTATTATAGAATATTCAGTCTAGAAATAAAAAGGAAAGAAGGAATTTTAAATGTATTTCAATTCTATTACTGTAATAAAAATAGCACATTGTAAAAAAATGTAATTGTGTGAATGCCTACAAATAACCAGGAAAAAGCTGTAGTGCCACCTGGTGGTGACAGCGTGTCATCACATGTTATGTGGCTAATATAATTTTTTTTCTTTGTTAAAAATGATTTTTCTTAAATTAGCTGAATAAATTAATAAATAAGGACAAAGTTTCAGCTTTAGGTGGCAATTCAAATTTGATTATATGTTATGTGAGGTGTCTAAACTTAACTTTAAATAATCATAATAATATATCTTTATAAAGGGGAATTAAAATAAATGGTAAAAGTTATTTTAGATTAGAAACCTTGTGTAAATGACAAGGCAGAAAATAGTTTTAGAATCATAAACACTTTATTTTGTTTTGTATTACAGAATACAAGGAATTAGAATTTTACACAAAGTGAAATTTATACAAGAAGCCTGCCTATTCTATGAAGCCAAGTATGTTTAAATTTAATAAAATAAAAAAAACTATTAATTGAGCACAAACAGGAAATGATTGATGAAGAATTTTCTTGTTTTTTATTGGTTTGAATCAAATTATTGAGAACAAAATAGTTTAAATTACACAAACATGGAATCAAATAAAGTCATCTGCATATTTCATAATTGTTCTACTACTGATCAGTTATATAGCTTTTATATTAAATGATTGTGATGATATGAGGTAATTGAATTATTGATATTGTTTGAGATTATTAATTCATGGAGAATTTTTCTATAAGAATTGATGTTTTATGTAGTTTTAACCCTTTAACTTCCACACTGAGATGAAAATGTTATGATTTTTTTTGCATGTTTTACTAAATTAGGACAATAGTCTTATAATATAATGTAAATTCATATAAACATAATATTAATATTAGGGTGAAAACAATGTTTTGTAATGATATTTAACCTTTTATTCAAACGTCTACATGTTGTTTTGTTTTTGTTTAGCGATATTTATTTCAGGTTATGTGTTTGTATTTGAACTCATTTTGTCAAATTGAACAAATGGATACAGTCACGCAATTTAAGTGTTTAAACAGGAAGTTCATAAATCAATCTGTACTGAAAACGAGTTAAAAGAAAAACACGAAACTCTCCTAACGACAGATCAGCCTCTACCTAATTTCCCAGCATGCACCTCCCTCCAGCTTTTACTGTTATCTCCCTCCAAGTACAAGATGTCCCTGAGGCAATGAGGTGAATGTGAGCCATCACTGAGAGCTGTCAGCCAGAAGATGGAGCCCTTTACTGCAAGATAGCGACACACACACACCTGAAGCTCAGGCTGGGAGGTGGAGGGACAGTTAACCTCCCACTGGGACCTTTTGTCTGGGAGCAGCTTGGGCTTACTGGATCCATTTGGAACACATGCCACAAAAGGCCTGACTGTCACATCAGATGAGGACCTCTGAGGCGACGGCATAACTGACCGTGGAGTCGTCTCTAGTGCGCTGTCACGACACCCCTCACCTCCTAAAAGCAGCACAAACATTTCAGTGTCACTGAAGTTTTTGTCAAAAAAAATGTCACAATTCATTGTTCTGCAAATTATCAATCAAATTTAATTAGATTACAATAAATAATGATGAAAAATGTGACAATTACCTGAGTCCTAAAAATATTTTTAGCCTCAAAATTTCTTTCTATTTAAATAAGCAATAAAACGTGTCTAAGAAAAATAAAATATCACTACAAGTCTTTAAAATTCACAGGCTATTTGTGTTTGATCAAAACATGAATTTAATTACTGTGAAAGTATTTCAGTTTGAATGGCTCTTCATTTTGTGTATCTGTATTGAGCTATTAGCACAATTCACAGAGGAATAAAATAACTGCTTTAATTTACTTTTGGGTTGAAGTTTTGGATCAACTTCAGTGGGTTTTTGAGGTCAACATAAAAAAAATGACCATTTTTCTCTATGCATTACATAATGCATGATTATTTTTTGTAATTTTTGTGCTTAAAAACTGGTTTAACTAGAACTTAATGGGACATTGTTGTCCTCTCGAAGAGTGTAGTAAATATTAAAACTGGCGCTGCACAAAAACTAATCCATCAGAGGTAACGATAGACTGTTTTTAAAATATCTCCCAACATTTAATTTATAGTAAATAATAATGTTTTGCTATTTCATTTTTAAAAATTACGCATCGTGTAATCAAATTGAAAATTAAAAGGTTAAAATCCTGATTGTTATTGTTTGATTTGGACTGAATTTGAGCAATAAGTAGAAAAAGCAGTTTTAGAATCAAGTTTTTTTCCTGGGTCGCAGTGGTCTATTTTTAAAAATTAATTTCAAAATTTGCTAAAGAGACTTTGTTCTCCAAATATGCATAAAGCAGCCAGTATGATGGACAGATGGGGAGGCAAAAAATAGCAGAAATTGACAAAAATGTCCATAATGTTGTGTGTGAGGGTTAATTTATGACATGATTGCATGAAGTACACACAACATTTGAGCCTGTCGCTTGACTCCAAACAGGATGCACATCCTTATTTAGCCAGCAAATGCACGGTACATAAAATTGTCCAAGAAATGGCACAAAAACCAACCTTAGATATTATTTACTTAGTAAACTTCTCAACGCAACAGCGTTTACTACTAAAAGCTAGTTAAGCTACAAATGTGACGCATGCACGGTTAGCATGTTAGCTGCTAAACTAGCATGCTTTCTATAGTTCTTATAGAAATTAAAACTAATTAGCAAACGCCTCACTGGGTCAGCGGTCACTATTAAAAAACAAAAACAACATATTCGATGCTCGGTGACTTCAATACAAGTCGAACGAAGGTAATCCTGTTAGCATCATTAGCTAATGTAATGTAAGCGCAGCTAGCGTTAAAACGATTACCTTAGAATTAAATTGTATTCATCTAAATATAAGTTTGCTCGTCGTGACGCAAAACACGCAACATTATTAGGTTACAAGAGCCTTTGAAGCATAACTGGATGAACACAAACATCTCGAGAGCTGCTCTGTAGGTGTTTGTGCTAAGCTAACTAGCTAGCGCCGTCGAGTGGTTAGCCCAGAATTCATTTGATGAGCCCAAACGGGCGCGAGCCGAGCTCCGGCGTGCCGCACTCAGACTGCAAAAATAGCGCTGTTTTTAAAACCCGCACGCAAAGGAGGCGAACTTTTTTCCGCTTTTAGGTGTCAATTCCTCAAAATGGGGTCTGCTAACGTACGTCTCCGCCATTTTGTGACAGGTTTTTCATTGAGCAAAGGGGTACGTGTAATGGTTGAATGTAACCCCATCAAGAAGACGTCCGCCTGGCAGAGACAGCACAAAGGGATCAGGAGTCATTTTCTACCATCCCAGGAGATAAAAGTCGTTACAACTCAGCAACAGATTGCACAAAAATAGCCATCAAGCATTAATATCACAATAATAAATGACTAAAAACTATGTAAAACTCTGTAAATGTGTAATTTACAAGCATACAGTGACATAATCAGTGTGCATTGACTTTATTTAGGCTTTTCCACTTTACTGGAACATTACAGTTCAGTTCAAGAGTCTCAAATTAAAATATAAAACTCTCCAAGTGAGCAGATTAATCCACAAGAACTACCAATCAATTTAAAACACATTTAAATACATGTGCACAAAAATATACATAATATACATGTTCATTCATTACATTTAATAACTTTTGTATTTTGAAATGATCTGTCTTTCCAATTCATTCCATAGTTTTCTTCCTATTGAAGTTGTGGTCTAACTTTCTGCCTACCTATTTCGGATATGTTAAAACAGGTTATGCAGTACGAAATATATTTTTGATAAGATGTGACTTGTTAAGACACAACAAGGTGAAAAGTTAATAAACAAATCAGCCATTTTAACCCAAAAAGTTCATATTTTCATTCATTATCAAAATAAAAAGTTTTTAAAAAATTCTACAAAATAATAATTGAGTAAAGATGTGCTGTGAGACTTTACTATCCTACTGATTATGTTTAAATATTGATTTTTATTCTAGTAGTTGCTAATACAGATATGACCCTTGCAGGAAGTGTTGCAGTAGCAGCACAAATAAGACATATTTTATATAAAATTTTTAAAATGTAAATTTTTCTTTAGAGGTTATTAGCTGCCCACATTAAACGCCTGATTGTAATAATATGAAGCTGTGTTAATTAGTGCCATCCCCTCCCCCCACGGGACATTTCCAGGAACCCTTTGACCCGTTTTCTAGTCTTCATAGAGGAATTGTCAGACGGTCCCTAGAACAGAAAACGGTCTCTATTGTTCCGACAGCCGCTCTACCGCTGACGGCGCAGTACCGCCGGTGGCCGCAGAGGGCGCTGCGCGCATGGCAGGCCGGGCTCCGCGGCCTTCACATCTTTTTGTCTGAGAACTGGATCCCTCTGCCGCTCTACAGTGTGTGCGATAGCCTCGGAGCTGCGTCCGTACCACACTGTCAAACCACTCCAAACGAATACAGCCGCGACCAAAAGCATTAATTCAACACCTCCAGCCATGGCGCTTCTAATCTACCGGTAAATCGGTCGTATTTGCGGCTGTTCGTTGGAACTTAGTCCGGGCTTGTATCGGGGGTTTGCTTTCTGTGTGCATCAGTCTTTATTAGCGAGCTGCCGCTCTCCTTGCTATCAGCTATTTCTTTAACTTTTTAAACACTCAGCTCGGCGAATGACTGAGCGCCGGCGGAGTATGGGATCCTTGGTGTCTTAGGAAGCGACTCGAGTGGGGTTTTACCGTTTTTGCATGCAAAAACAATGGCAAATTCGACGGGGAAAAATCTACCAGATCAGCGAAGGAAAGGACAGGCTTTCCTGGACGAGCTGCGGCAATTTCACCAAAGCAGAGGGTGAGATTGGACTGTCTTTTTCACCGAGAAATGCAACTTTACAAACAAAATGCATCAACGCACGAGTTTCCAGAAGTGTAATTTAGACATGTGTGGCTTGATTTCGTGTGTTATCCCAACAGATCGCCGTTCAAGAAGATTCCTATCGTGGGTGGGAAAGAGCTGGACCTGAACGCGCTCTATATCAGAGTCGTGTCTTTAGGTGGATTTGCTAAGGTGAGTGGGAACCTAAAGTGTAATTTCTGCACTCCTCGGACTTCTCGCCGGACTCCTCCACAACTCCGTGCGGTTAACCCGGGACGAGTGTACCCCTCCGGAAAGCCGTTACAGCGGCTCGGTTGTTGGCCTTGTGCTAGTTTTGCCGTGGATCTCTATGCAATGTGGTGGCTTGTGCTGTTTGAATTGAAGAGTCCTCGGAGTCAGAGTGCAGTTCGGAGCGACTCAAAATTAGCGGGCACGTTTACCATCGATTATCGGCCCGGAGCCCCGGCGTAGGGGAGCACCGGCGCGTAGCCCGGGCTTTCTCCTGGCTTTAACCCGGAGGGAAGCTTCAATTCTCGCCGTCTTTTTTTCGGCTTCACGGCTGGCCAGAATGTAGGCCTTACAAGGCCCATGTAACGAACACGGTAAACGGTACCGACACTTACTCCAGAACTAAGCGGGTCGCCGTGAGCCTTTGCTAGCACACTGTTTGTTGTTAGTTAGCCTTTTAGACGCTCCGAATTGTAAACAATAAAGTTAGCTAGTTAGCCGTGTAGCTAACTAGCCCAAACTGTAAGGAAACCGTTGTCAGTGGTTGTTTTTAAGAGGTTAGTTTTAAATAAATGAACAAAACGGAGGCTATTTTTAGCGTGAATGTGCTAAACGTTGTGCTGCACACTTTGAGAAAGTTATTGCTAGCAGAAACTGTCTCAATGGTTTTAACCTGTAGCAGTGGGAGCCCTCCACTCTAACCGTTCTTTTTGTTGTTGTTGCCGGTGTTTGCTAACCAACACTATTTTACCCCCACCAGGTCTCTGACAAAAACCAGTGGGCTGAACTTGGAGAGGAGTTTAACTTTCCTAAGAGTTGTTCCAACGCTGCATTCGCTTTAAAACAGTACTACCTGCGGTAAGTCAACTCTCTCTCCTCAGGTAGCATGTGGGAAGTGTTTACAAGAGTAAAGATGCTCTCAGCAGGATGTTGTGGAATATTGTGAACTTGCTCCACACAGGAAACAAACACGTGGATTGAGTTATCTTTTTAAAGACTGCTTTTGAAAGCATGTTTTTTGTCTGTCAGGCCCCCTTTGAGCCTGTTTCTGATACCCTGCTGACCAGTGCTGGGTGCTCTGACTTGTATCGCTAAGTCAAGTCAGCTGCATCTGTTATAAATGCCCCCCTTTTCTCAAACCAGCAGCTGGCATTTGTGGTTTGTAGTGTTGTTGCTCCCATCACAAGCACCTGCCCAGCAGAGGTTGCACCTGTGCAGCAGAGTAATGCTTGTTTTTTTTTTTCTTTCACAGGCAAATGGTGATGAATAAGATCCATTTAATACTTTTACACGTGGTCAACAAGCATATGCAAATGTTATTACTAACTGTATGCAGTTAGACTTGAAAGTCTTGACTTGTGATTCCAACTGTCATCTGCAAAAGTATGTTTAAAACTGCTGATAATCAAACTAAACAAGGCTATTCTTTTTTTTTTTTTTTTTAATCCCTCGCATTGTTTATATTTTGGGCTCTATGGAGTTTTTTTTAGTTTTCTGGGGTCAATTTGACCCACTAACACAGCGCAAGGGTTGGGCAGGAATGATTTTCTGTAGCGGATCTGAAGAAGCCTCCGACTGGAGACGCTCTGTTGTTGAATTAACGTAACGGTGAGATGATATTTCACAGTAGCATGTCCTGGATTACACCGTCTGTTGTAGACGAGCACTGCTAATCCACCTTATTTGCTTTTTATGCTCCTCTTCAAATCTGTGGCTGTATCATCTGAAAGCCGGGCAGAGAGGTGTTTAGGTCGGGATCTGATCCTGCTATCGTGTCTCAAACACACGACGCCGCATTCCTGGTATTCTGACTGGGTTCTCAGAGCGTCGGCGCTCGTCCATCTTATTCACAAGAGATCTCACGTTCCTCGTTATGATGGATATAAGTGACTTCCTCTCCTCTTTGACTCATCTGGGATTTTGGGTCACAATTTGGATCATTTTTGAGACGTTAATTAGCTGCTTTCACGTGTAAACAAGTTTCTATAGTTGCACATCATAATACGTGACCAAGACGTAGAAAAGCTGCTGCAAAAAAAATTCCAAGTGGCACAACGTCCAAACTAGGATGATCAAAATGACTCAAAAAGCAACATCTTCATTTCGAAAAATTGAGGAAGGGCTTGAAAACTTCTGGAGATCGTCTCAGGACCCTCAGTGGGATCCTGACCCCAACCCTAGGATCCGCTGGGTTGATGTGAATCAAGGGAAGCATATATTTGTTTATAATCTTGGCTCCTTATTGCTTTGACCAAGAATTGCATAAACCCGAGTCAAGTTTGCATTTGAACTGATATTTTTTTTTTACATTAAATGACTTTATTGCAGCTTTCTCCAGGTTTCTTATGGGTGCTTGAAATCTTTGCAAGCATTTGAATTTTTAATCACGTGCTCAAACCTGTGACTGTAATTGGTTTAGCACAGTCACACTGACAAGACATGGAAGTTTCTGTGTACTCGTGTATGTGTGCATCCCCAGTGTAAGGTGCTGGGAATTCCTAAAAACTCGCCCCGAATGTTCTTGGAAAGTGCTTGGAATTACATTTTTGCAAAGGTGTAAGAAACCTGTTGTTGTCATTGCTGCTTGACGGTGGCGTGTTGAGAAAGAAGTCGGATTTTTGAGTTTCTGATCAGCCGATTAGGTTAGACCGATTCTGATTGTCGGCTGATTCAGTTTTTTTATTTTTATTTTTTTGGGTGCATCTCAAGCGGAAGGTAGTTTTGAAAAATACTGGCACAAAAATACAACTTAAACACTTGTAGCAAAGAGACAAACTAAAAACGACCATAAGCGCTTCGGTTAAATAAAGTTGTGTCCTTTTGAGGACATTTAATTCATATGCTGCACGGTTTCAACACTAGAGAAATTAAGTGTTTTGATTTGTTTTAGCTCAGTTTTAAGGGTGAGCTAGATTTTGGGGCCTCACCTTTTTTATTTATTTATTAGTGGCTGCAGACCCTGATCTGTAGAGACGGGTCTTCCTGGAAGCTTTGAGGACCGCCGAGGTGGCGTTTGAGTCTAAGCCGTTTGGTTCCTGTGTTGTGATCTTCACGAGCTCATTCATTATTTTTGAATGGGTGAAAAGGGTATTTCATTTTTGTTTTTTAATGCATGTAGGAGGAAGGCGACGTGCTGAAGATCCCTCCCGCGTCCTGTCCTCCTCGTAGTTTATCTGTGGCTGTTTGGCGCGAGGACGTCAGACTCTGTAAAGCGACGCTGATCATAGAGAGGCTTTCCTCGCCTCCCTCATGCTGATTTTTTGCTGACGGAGCGGTGTGGTTATACATGTTTTTATTCCCTCTGCTTCATCCTGGTGAAAGTGACTGAATGTTTTGAGGAAATCTCCCTCACACGAGTAGGCTGGATTTCAGAGCAGGTTCAGTTTATTTGATTAGACGCAGCGTGTCACTCCAGGACACTTGAGCTGCGTGGATGTTTGCTAACGTCAAGTTAACCCTGATTATCCAGTTGAAGGGCCATCTCTAACTGCTGTCTGTGCGCATTTGTGTTTTTTAAAGCTTTCCTTGCAGTTAGAATATTGAAGGCGATGAATGAACGCAGCTTTAAGTTGAGTGATGTGCAGATTTTCAGCTAAGTGAGCTGGTAGGAGTAGAAACACACACACACGGGACCGTCTGTTGACCAAGTTCTGTGCTCTGAATGAATAGGATGATCATGATGTGGTGCTCCTGGGTCATCACTTCCCACTCAAAAGCAGAGCAACACTCGGTAATGAAGTTCAGTGCCAAACTTCTGCTGCAGACTATTTGATATCTGAATGCTGCTCTGTAATAAGTCGGCGCTCCTCGCCAAAAACATTTTCCCTGCTCGTTTTCAACCTGCTGAAGCTTCGACGGCTATCCCCTACCAGCAGCTCTGGTATTGTTTCAACTGTGGGGGATGAAGGATGCTGGATCAAAGCCTTAGCATCAGCTAACACTGAGGGCGCATTTGAAATTTAGCTTTGTTCTTCTTCACTCTCTACATTGAAGTATGCATTTTAAATAAGAGATGTACAGGTGTGAGTTGTAGGTAATCATTGATTGCTGGGTCAGAAGTTTTAAATTTTGACGAGAACAGTTGTCCTTCTGTTCATTCAGGGTTCCCGCGGGGTCTTAAAAAGTCTTAAAAGCATTGAATTTAGAAATAATACCTTAAAAAGACTTGAAAAAGTCTTGAATTTTGATATCTGGGTCTTAAAATGTGTGCAGAGGTGGGTAGAGTACCCAGAAAATGTACTTAAGTAAGAGTAGCACTATATCATATTTTTACTTGAGTAAAAGTAAAAAGTTGCTGTCCCAAAAAAATACTTGAGTAGCAGTAAAAAAGTATTTGGTAAAAAGGCTACTTGAGTACTGAGTAACACACACCAGATTTAAAAAAACATTTTTTTATTACGTCATCAGACAGACAAAAACACAAAGTTTTGGGGAAATTGTAGTATCTTACACTAATACACATAATAAAATTACAAAATAGCTCATTTTAAACAGAAGAAGTCATTTTTATTTTCAATATAATGCCAGTACAGTAGATCTAGCTAGCTGGCTATGTAGCTATCTATTTAGCTAGCTATCTATATCTAGCTTTTTTGCAAGTTAGATGGCTATGTATCTATTAAGCTAGCTAGTAGGGCTGGGCGGTATGGCAAAACATTGTTTATCACGGTTTTTCTTGAAATTATATCTGTTTTACGGTATTTGACGTTTTTTTTTTTTTTTTTTACACGGCCGTTACTACCCATAGTATTTTTTAATTATGAAATAATTACTGCACTAGTTCGGCTTTTAATAGTCCATTTTACTTTCATATGCAGAATATCATAGTTTTTTCATGTTCAGTCACAGGCAGGTAAATACATAACCCCTTCAAAGTATGTTTGTCAAAAGAGAGAAGTAATTAAGATATAAATAACCTACCATGGAACGTTTTGGCGGTGGCTTTCTCGACCCATCGCTGGCTTTTTTTTCATCAGCGGTCCCTTTAGCGAACATGTTTTTAATGGACGTCTAACTGACTGCTACTAGCCGTTTTAGCTGCGGAGGTGAAGGGTACAGATCTAAGCTTGAGACATTCCTGATAAGTATTATGCCAAGACATGTTTTCGGCTAAGCTGGTGAAACAAGCTGCTGGTTAGCCCCGCAAGCTAGCTCCGCCAGCGAGCGGCTAAGTCACGTTCAACTTTTTAAACCTGAAAAACCCCGAAACAACAGACGTGTCTCCTCTTTTTGGAATAAGTTCCTCTGGGTTCGTAATTTGTAAGTCGCCATGACGGCTCTCGCTAAGTCACCATTCTAGGTTTAAAAGTTTCACTCACGCTGCGGTGTTGTGTGTCGCGGTGAAATGTGTCCCCACTGCCAACATCCAGGACGCTGTGTAGTCTATTCACCGGTATAGCGATATATGAAAAATTCGTGTCATAACCAAAAAAAAAACCCACCAGTATCCGGTATGAACCGGTATACCGCCCAGCCCTATTAGCTAGCTAGATAAAGATAGCTAGCCAGCTCAACAGATAGAAAATGAGAGTATGAAAACAAAGCTGGTGCAGAAACAGGTGGTCTCCTTTAATACACTGTAGGTGTGTCTGGTGTATTTTTATTAAAAGGTGTTTTTCTGTAAAGTTCCTCACAGTAAATAGAGGATTCAGAGATTTTACTCAAGTAGGAGTAGCGATACTTTTTACTCAAGTAAAAGTGAAAAGTACGGTGAATTAAAACTACTCATAAAGTACATATTTTTCAAAAACAGGGTTCCCGCGGGGTCTTAAAAAGTCTTGAAAGCATTGAATTTATGAATTTGTAAATAATACCTTTAAAAGACTTGGAAAAAGTCTTGAATTTTGATATCTGGGTCTTAAAACGTGTGCTGTATGTCACTTCTCCGTATCACTTTTCACCTCAAAGATTTCATTTGTCAACCACAGGTATTCTGATTAAATAACTTGTCATACTTTCCACATTTCTTTTAAAAATGAATGAACATATGTTCAAGTATTTTTAGTTTTTCTTTGTCGGTCGGTAGGTCTGTGAAATGGGTATTCAAATTTTCATATAAAAGGTCTTAAAAAGACTTGAATTTGACTAGAAGAAACCTGTAGCGACCCTCTAACTGCCTTGGGTTTGAACTCGGTAAGGGTCACGGTCACGGGGGACTTCCTGGATAGGTCACCAGTCCATCAGAGGAACACACACACACCTAGAGAGGATTTCAAGTCGCCACACTAACATGCATGTTTTTGGTCCGTGGGAGGAAACTAGAGTACCCAGAGGAAACTCACGCATGCTAACTCCACGCAGAAAAACCGTAGTCAGCATCCAAACCTGCAACAGTTGTGTTGATTCTACCCCTCTGCTATCTTATTGGACTACATCTCAGTTGGTGCACTGACTACTCCCAACATCACCGCAGCAACAGTTTCCTGTGTTTTGGAAGTTCGCACTGAAATCTCAATCGCTGCAAGTTTTGTTTTCTTTTTTTTTCCTTTTCTTTTAGGAAATTGCTGTCCAGCTTGTCCAGCACGCTCTGTAATTTGAGAGGGAATGAAGGAAGTTTTAAAATAAGGCCCCTGTTGTTGGTCTTTAGTTCTTTCCCAAACTGCTACAGTGTGCCGTACCCACAAAACCAAGTCAGCTGACCGATAACTGGATTCGGCAGCAATTGTAATAAATCAGAACCTTAAGTTGTTTTTTTTTTTAAATTATTTTTTTTTTAGCTATCATGAAGTGTTTGTGTTAAGTTTATAAATAATTACTGTCCTATCCATTCCCGAATAGCCTCCTTTGGAGTAACAGTTCACATTGGGGACATACTGATGCCAGCATTTAGTATTTGTTTGATACCATGTCTGTGTACTCAAACCCGTACTTGTAAAGGTGTTCTGATACCACGTAACCGATACTACTTTATGGCAGCATGATGTTCAACTGTCAGTTGAGTTGTAGTGCGAAACAGAAACTTTACAGGACACTGAAGAAGCAGAAGTAGTAGTGTAACAGTACGTATACTTATACTGTCCATGTAGTCACAGTACCAACACTGGCTCGGGTAAAGAGCACTAGCTGTTCACCACTCGGAAGCAGTACAACATTTTGTTTAGCTGTATTTTTAACAGCCATGATCGTAAAGAGTTAGTGAAAGCTCTCTACATCAAACAGCACGAACGGCTGCTTCAGAAAAACACGCAGAAGCTTAAAGACCTGGTGCTTTGATTCTAATCAGCTGAGTGGAAAAGTTTTCCAATGATCCGCGACATCAGAGAGTAGCATTGTATGTATGGCGAGCTGTTTTATATATTTATACATTTAAAATGTTCTACGTCAGGTCAGCTTCAGGACCGAGGAGCTCAAGGCTAAACTGAGCAATGCTAAGACCAAAACATATAGCTGTTACCTTAAAACAAGCTGCAGTATTCTAAATTTCATAGCAGTTCTTCTGATCATTTTATACATTTTTACACGTCTATCAGTTTCACATTGCTTGACTAATTTGGCAAAAACTTTAAGAAGTTCCCTTCTGACTCCTGGGTCCACTGGAAGTGCTACATTGTGTTGTTGGTAGTGATATTCATGTGGGGTGTAAAACTGACGATGGTGTAAAAGTTTTAAAAGTCGTGTTTGTATGAAATGCTGTAGAATTTGAGAAACTAGAGCCGTTTAAAGGTGACACCGGTATATTTTGATCGCGACTGTTCTCGGACTAGCTGTTAGCTTGTCATTCCTGAAGTACGTAAGCTGTATTTTTTTCACGCTAAGGCCATTCAGGAAGCTATCTATGTTGTTTTGAAGTTTGCTGGAGATTGACCTGATAACATTTGATGATTGTTGATTCGTATGGTGGTCTGTAGAGCAGGTCGACTGCAGCCAATAAAGTTTTTCAGTGACTGATTTCAGTTCAGATATTTAGTGAAGCTGCTTTATAGAGCCAACTGGTTGTTTTTCACCTAATAGAAAACTGATAATTATTAGTCTATTGGATTCTGTGATGCTTAAGACAAGGCAGGTCTCTAGTGATGATGTCATCAAGGTGACACTTTTGGTTGGACTATAACTGTAAACACGATTATTGAGTAAAACTGAGCTAAATCCTTTTATTTCTTCATTTTTTGGGACAGATTTTCTTAAGTTTTGTCCTCCATCAAACAACTTATTGAGCGAGTCTCGGCTCTTTAGTGTAGCTGTACTTTTTAACATTTACTTTATAAACACAGCGCTGCTACAGCAGACTAGGGTTGTCACGGTATGAAAATTCACGGTTATTGTGACCAAAATGATCACGGTTTTCGGTATTATCTCGGTATTTTTTAAAAGGATGTTGAATATGTTCAACTAGACAACTAAATAAACTCTAGATCAGGATAATATTGTCCTCAGCTTGTGTCCTTCCTGTGAGCTTTTCAGATTTGGGGAGATGTCATCAGGCAGTAATTATTGTTAAATTCATAATAATTCATAATCAATCAGCAGTGGCGATTGTAGATCAGTTGACCAACACTCTATTGTACTGCATGGGCCACCGTACTTGACAAAAACCTCGTTTCTATGGTTACCGTCGTACTTTAAGGCGGTCTCTGTACTGCTCCCGCTCCCCGCAGCATGGCTAATAAACCACCAGTTATTTTCTGCTAAGCTGGAGTTCTGGTGAACTTATTCTGACGCTTCATTAAGCAGCGTCAGCAGCGATCTGCCCGCTGGGAGCCCCGTAGCGTCATTTCAATACGGAGGTCCGCGACTCGGTTTATGTTCTGGCAGTGGCGCTCGCTGCTTTCTCCCTCAACCCAAAGTCCTCACATCATGTATTTCAGCTAAAACGCTAAACGTTACCTTAATACGTTCTCTTGCAGTGACTGTAGAGTTGATGGACACACAGACGCGTCGCATGTTGCTTCCTTTCGCACTTTTTCCCAGCACGTTCTGCAAACAACTGTCCCTCAGCATTCTTCAAATATCCAAAATATGCCCATACTTCCGTCTTTGTGTTCTCTGAGGGCTGATAGATGCCCTCAGCGCTGTTTTCTCCTCTTTTCGCCGTCATTTTAGCTTTAGCTTAAGAAAGTTGTGGATGTAAACACTACAAAGTGCGCAGAAGCTTCACCAGAGGGGACGGTGGCCGGGAAGCTAACCGTGCCAAAATCTGTCCAGTTCTGAGACCACTGATTTCATGTCTGTTCTTTTAGATGATATATATATATATAAAATCAAAAAATGTAAAAAAAAAAATAAAGATAAATGCCTCTAAAAGTTACACACCCAATAGTGCTTCCTGATGATGTCATAATATGCAAATTAGATACATGAATTTGTTCCCATCACAAACTTTGATTCAAACTGAACATTTCTCTCATTTACAGTATGCCTTTATCTCTAACCATATTAAAGTTACATCCTTTTGAAATTGTAATGTAAAAAAAAAGATTTTCTTGGAAAAACTCTGGTGCCCAGAGAGTTAAGTTCATCCTGACATTTCACCAGAAAGCCAAAAATCCCCCATTTTTCTGAGAAATTAATTTTACTGGTAGTTTGTTCTAGATTTTCTAGATTGGATTCCAAGAGTATTGTGAATCTGCAGTTCTAAGATCAATTTTATACAAAAACGACAAACGTTTGACAAAAACTATCTAGGTCAGCCCCTTCTATCCAGAGTTGAATACAAACAGGAAATTGGCACCGAATATTTGCAGCAGAGTGAAGCAGGTGTCACAGAGTTCACACGTTTCTATGACATGTTATCATGTATGATGTTTGATCTCCTCTCCTAACCTCAGACCTCTTAAACGCTTCTTAAGAGTTTTCTCATCCACTCTCAGGGCTTCAAGCTATCAAGACCCCATTATATTTCTCATGAAAAGCGCTAAAAGCGGGGTTAGGCTAATGTTGTGCTGTCGGGTTTTGTTTCCAGAGGAAAAAGAAATGGTATTGCAGTTTAGCCCAACATCTCACCACACCGCTTGTATCTTCTCAGTGGGTGTGAGTTGTCATGCTGCCGTTGCTGTTCACCCTGCTTCCTGTGTCAGCCACTAGCTTCTCCTGCTCATCTGGAACATCTGGATGAGGCAGCCTTTGATCGGGCTTACATTAGCTGTGTTTTACTCGTTCAAATCGACACACAGACTTCAGTTTATTTCCCGCTCACACAGAATAAGACGTTTCAGTAAAGCAAAGTTATTATCACCGATAAGATCTGAAGACTTTGTTTTTTTGGTCTGTCTGTAATTCGACCTGCCCTCCAGCAGTGTGGGCCACCACTGATAGCGTAATCTTCTTCCCTCAGCTTCCTTGCTAACCAGCAGATCTGCCTAATGCTCAACAGTGGAGCTACAATCTGGCTTTACCGCTTTTTCAAATGGATGGTGCATTCAGTGTGTTGCTTTTCATTTATGGAGTTTGTTCTTCCTGTTGAGATGTAGCCAGTGTGGTTTGTTCAACTATAAACCTCCCAGAGACCAATAACGACAAGATTCAGATTACTGCAGTTTGCCGGTTTTAGCAGAAATAACAAGAAAACAAGGCTGTGCAATTAATTCAATTCATTTTTCAGTTTTTACTCCAGTAAAACAAGAAATGAGTACTATTAAAATAATTACTCCAGGTCAGGGGTGCCTGAAGAGCTACTACCCTGAAACCTTTAGATCAGGGGTGGGGGACCTTTTCTTGCTCGGGGGCCACATTGTTTTGGTGATGTCCAATTTGATCAAGACACGGGGCAAAAATCACCAAGTATAAAGTTCTTAGTTAAAAAATTTGAATTGAATTGGGCAGAAAAAATAATTCTATTGTGATTTTTTTCACTTTTAGGTGGTCAACAATATAATAAACATGCCAAATTTAACTGAGCAGAACAAAGTGTTAGTTTTTTAGGAAAGGATCCGTAAATCTTTGTAGATATGAGACATAAAATGGTCTGATATGTTTGCCTTAATTAAAAAAAACATGAATTTTATTGGCTGATTGTTTTCTGATTTCTTGGTCTTGAAAATAAATTTGAGTCCAGCAGAAACAAAAAAATTGATCTGGGTATTTCTTCAGAAATGCTGAAAGTATATTTATTTACTTGGTACTTTATTATTTTTTTTGGTACTCGGTACTTTATTTACTTAGTAATTTATTTATTTACTTATTAGTAGCCTACTGAATTTATTTACTTAGTACTTTATTTGTTTATTTGGTACTCGGTACTTTATTTACTTAGTAATTTATTTATTTACTTATCAGTAGCCTACTGAATTTATTTACTTAGTACTTTATTTGTTTATTTGGTACTCGGTACTTTATTTACTTAGTAATTTATTTATTTACTTATTAGTAGCCTACTGAATTTATTTACTTAGTACTTTATTTGTTTATTTGGTACTCAGTACTTTATTTACTTAGTAATGTATTTATTTACTTATCAGTAGCCTACTGAATTTATTTACTTAGTACTTTATTTGTTTATTTGGTACTCGGTACTTTATTTACTTAGTAATTTATTTATTTACTTGTCAGTAGCCTACTGAATTTATTTACTTAGTACTTTATTTACTAAGTATATATTGTCACGTTAATGAATCATTAAAATGAGAGTTTGTGGTTTTGTTTACTCTGAGATTAAATAAAATGCTAAAACCCTGGTTAACAAAAGAAAAATACTTTTAATCTACCTAACCATTTTGTTTTTAAAAAAGGTTTTATTTACCGGTATTTATTGATTCCTGATGAACCGCTGTAACTTAATTAGTCAGTCCATCCGGTAAACTCCTCTCTAGGGCTGCACAATTAATCGTTAAAAAATCGTGATCTCAATTCAGACTTGTATGCAATCTCATTCCCAAACGACAACAATTCTTTAAAAACGAAGATGACGATTGTACCGCATTTGATCCTGGACATAATCTGCATGAAAACAAGCGCTCCTCTTTCTCCCTTAAATAAAAAAGTTCAAAATTGTTTAGGGATGCACAAAGTTACCCGATACCAGGAACCAATACCAGTGGCTTCACTGTCTGTGACTTGTGATTTCTGTTGTAGTTTCCTATATTGAACACTAGGGGGAGCTATTGAGCTAAAGAGGAACAGTGTGGGTTGAGAGCTGGAGATGGTGCCAAATTGTTCATTTTATTTGGTTAAAATGTGGAAAACTGCAATAATTTCACTGTGAAATCACAGAAAATGGTTATTTTTCACCTTATATTTTAGTTTTGTGATCATTTTTTAATATATTTTATTTTTTAATCTAACTCAGTTATTTGTTGTAAAAAGCAGAGAAGAAAAATAAAACCTGTATTCCAATTTGTTGCATTTTTTTGTGTGGTAGAAGTATCGGTACTCAGTATCGGCGAGTACTCAGATTTAAGTATCGGATCGGTTTTGAAAAAAGTGGTATCGGAACATCCCTAAAATTGTTATTATTGTTAAAATTATTCAAAAGTTGTGTACATAAGAGAAGACGAGAGAAATGTATTGTTTTTATGTTCAGTGTCAGCTGTGACGAAGTTGATGTGCAGGTAATAAATGTGATAAATATTTATATTGGAAAAAAATTGTGAGAGAATCGTGATCTCAATTCTAAGCAAAAAAAAAAAAAATCGTGATTCTCATTTTATCCAGAATCGTGCAGCTCTACTCCTCTCCAGAAACGTCTCTCCGGTAGTTTCTCCAGGTGCAGACTCCACCACGACACAAACTAAACTCCCTGGTTTGTTTTTTACTTGGATGAAAAAAATGTTCGCTTGTTTGTCGACTTCTTCTGAAAAAAGTTTGCTTTATGAATCATTTTTCACCTCCATGATTGACAGATACGCTTCAGTCTCTCGCTACGCCTGACGTAATGAGGCGTTCAATGACTATATCCTGGCTCGGAAATAAGAGCTATTACCGATTTGACCGCAGAAACTCCATTGGTTGTTGATATTTTTCCCTCTAAGTTTATTTATTAGACATTGCGTGGCGGGCCTGATCAAAGGGGGCCCGGAGGTTCCCCACCCCTGCTTTAGATGCATCCCTGCTCAAACACACCTGAATCAAATGGCTAAATTCCCTCATCAGCGTGTCATTCACCTCTGCAGAGGTCTAGTAACGAGCCATTCATTTGATTCAGGTGTGTTAGAGAAGAGATTTTCCGGAGTCTAACTTCCTCCTGTGATGATGTTAAATAGTCAATGTAAGTTAAGATGGCAGAATAAGAGCAAAACAAGCCGGGTGTGTGTGTGTGTGTGTGTGTGTGTGTGTGAGACGCACTTTGACGTGTCTTCAGTTTTAACCCTCGCATGCTCTGAGGTGTGGAATCCACCAATGTTTGAACACATTTTAAAAAGCATTAACACTTCTGAAAAACACACTTGAACCTGCAACAGCTAATAATCAATGTTCACTGTGTAATAGTTTCAAACATTTTTATTTTATTCTGATCTTAAATAGGCCTGATTTGTGGTATTTTCTTTATTGATTCTAGAATGTTAGAGGAAGTTTTGATATTTAAACAAATACATCTGTTTTTCACCACCAAACGGCTCAATTCTGCCACCTGTTGATGTAAACTGGTATCTGCAGTCTCATTAAAATGTGATCTCTAAATATGTTCAGTTTTATATTATCGGAAAACTTTTATAAAACATTTTCTGACAAACGCCTATTGGTGATTAAATGTATATTTCTGAAGCTGTGTATTCTAAGTATTGCTCTGTGACTTGGAGCAGTGGCTCCCAGACATTTTAGTATCTGACCCACAAAAACATGCAACCCTAAAAATGACGGGTTGAGCTACAAACATTGCAAACATGTGAACTAATTATTATTTCTAGGCTTCACACCAATTATAATGAGAATTTTAAGGATTATTTTTCAGGTTTTTTTATTTCTAGAAGTCGTATCAAGACCCAAACTAGTGTTTCATGAACCACCTTTGTAGCCTGGTAAACCAGACTATATATGTAGATCTATAGTCTGGCCACGGTCCACTGAAACGACTCATTCGTAGGGGCGGGACCAACAGTTGTCAATCAAACCATCTTCACATGCTATTGGATAGCACTAGAGCCATTTAGCAACAACAGGAAACAGCTGGTAGATTAAACTTTTACCGTGTCCCGTCGACAAAGCGGCCAATAAATCCTCTTTCAAAATAAAAGACTTTAGTTCCTCTATCTGTTCACGTCTTAGAGAGAAGCCCAAATCTAAATCTTCCAAAGTTGATAATAAAGACGTTTCAAACGAACGCGGTTCCCGAGCTGCCGCCATGTTGTTTACATTCAACCGGAGTGCTGACGTCATCGGCTAATCCCGCCCTCCAAACCGTTTAGGCGTTGTGATTGGCCCGGTGCGAGACCAATCAGTGGGCTGCAGAGGTTCCAATGAGCGTGGGTAGACCAAAGTCTATACTAGGCTACCACTTTTGGGAACTGATCGAAAACTTGGGACCCAAATGCCTACGGGAATGAAAAATATTATTCTGCAGCTGATTCCTGGTCCTATTTATCTTTGTCACTCCTGAAGAGAATCTCAGAATCTTCATCTCTGCTACCTCCAGTTCTGCCTCTTGTCTCACCACTGTCTTCTACACCTTCCTTTCATTCTTGCAGAAACTCTAATCACCCCTGACACTTTTCTCCATCCATTCCAACCTGCTTGAACATGTTTTTTCACCTCTTTTCCACACTCTCCATCACTCTGGACTGTTAAACCTAAAGTACCTAAAATCCTTAATCAAACAGCAGCTGAACATATCAATAGCTCCTCCCAGTTTTGAGACGATAATCTGAACTGGTCTGACTGAGTAGTCTACATTTAGTGAAGCATTATAACAGAAGCACGTTGCACGAAAATGTCACTTAGCTGCAGAATTGAGTTGGTTTTCTTAGCGACTGATTTAAAATGAATGAAAACATTTTAAGTTGTTTAAGCAGCAGGTGACGTTTCTGCTCCCTGTGACCTAATGTTTGTTGTTTTGTGCTTGTCGGCTTTAATTTTGTGACAAAACACGAGGAAGTTGTATTTATTTACAGTCTGCTTTTTAGAGATGTTGCCATCACTTTTTAGAACTGAAGTATAGGCTTCCTGTTCAATGAGCTTGAGTCATATTTAGCTGCTTTATCCGTTTCACCCAACCTGGCAGGTATAAAATGTGATGTCACATTGCTGTTAGAAAACTGGCTCCATCAGGAATTTAGTGATGCACAGTCCAGTCTTGCAAGGGTAACAAATACTACACACACACTTTTATCACTTCACAAGCTCATATGAATGAAGCGAGGAAGATTAACTCCAAAGTGACCGAAGAACAGTTTATTAAAACTAATATTTGTGTTTCACATGTCTGAAAACAGCGTCAGTCAGCCTTTCCTGTAAACTGGTGGCGTTGTACTAATAGAGTCGTCCCCGACACTTACCCTGAGCGCCACAAGTCACACGAGAGCTGTGTTTTTATTTAAACGTGACCATCGACTCTTGAGTCAACCCTGTTAGCATAATATCCCATAAACCAGTGTTTTTCAACCTTGTCTGAGCTCATTGATGGTTGATAATAATAATTTATCCTTTATTGGTCCCCTTGGGGAAATTCATCTCTGCATTTGACCCATCCTCACTGTTCGAGGAGCAGCATAAAGTTATCGGATGAATTTGGTCCAATCAAACATTTTTAACACTAAAACAAATTAATCAGGACTGCAGCTGTTTTCTAAGGCTCACCCTGTTTTAATAGTTTTACTGTAGAAACCTTCTCATCTCCTGACAGTAAAGGATTACATTTAGTTTACAGGTCACCTGATTAAAGCATCAACTCTCTTTTTTACCACATCAAATAATTTCAAACTGATTTTTTTCACCTGTCAAAAAGTGATTGTAGCATCCAGTTTATCTGTAATGGATTAAATCTGCCTTATTCCATTCTCCATGTTACATCATGCAGGACTCTGTCATCATGTTTTTGGTAGTAAAACTTTTGGGTGTATTTAAACATTAGTACCGTAATAAAGGACGACCTGATAAAGTCACTGACAGATCAATGTGTTTTTAGTGTTTGATTTGTTAAATTTTAAGTCATCAGTTATGCTGAGAAACACAGCTGTGACGTGCGCTCTCATTATGACGACATGCGCGAGCACTGCGGCTCCTCACCGGTCTGACAGGTGATCAGAATAACGGGACCTTCAGTCAAAGAGAGGAGACACTGGAGACAAAACCCAGTGAGCCTCTCAGACCGTTAAAAAACCAGTGATGCTGAGGGGTTTACTCCCACTTTTTTTTCTTTTTTGCCAAATGTGCGTCACGCAGGAACAAAGCGACATGATGACCCAACCCAGTGTCCGTGGGCCGCTGATCTGGTTTTATGGACCGGTCAGATCAAAGTATGAATTTAAAAATGTCGGGATGTTGCTGCTGCTCCTCCAGGAAACAGAGCCAGTCCAGGACTGGTTCTCCTGACCGGTGGCAGCAGGGCCACGACCGCTTGTCTCCCCCTCCCCCTCCTCGCCGAACCAAGTCGAACCACAGACCAGGTTCAGGTCGGGGAAGGAGGCGTGCCGGTGCCGAGCGGGCCGCGGTAGCGTCTCACAGCGCGCCGCGCGTTTCCCCAGAGCGCACAGCCTGGACCAGGTCCAAGTCTTAGATTTGCTGCGTGGTCTGACTCCAAAAGAACCGGACTCCGCCATTTGGTGATGATTGGCACAGATGCACGATAATGGAATATTATTAGCAGATAATAATTCATTAGTTTTCAAAAAATATTTTTTAAACCAACAGGTGAATTTGAATAATTTCCCGCAGCACACTTGACGATCTCTCACGGCACTCTAATGTGCCGCGGAACAGCGGTTGAAAAACACTGCCATAAACCACTCTACAGATTTTAATGAAACTTTCATAAAGCAGTCACTAGATGGTCATCTAGAACTTTTGGAGTGTTTCAGATCCATAGATTATTGAACTTATCAAACACAAAAATAAAACACGTCCTGCAAATTATGGAGGTTAACCACCAGTTCAAATGTCTCCTATAAAAACAACATCAATAAAAAGATAATAAAGGCTTTCTTAGACTGGTATAGAAGAGAACAGGCTGCTGCTGTCGGTAGACTTTGCATAATGCTCATGTTAGATATAATTTGTCCAAAGGGACTAACTCCATTTTTTCTTAATATACTATGATCTTCATTTAAAACCCAGGCATGAGAAGCAACATGTAATGTGCTTTTCACCTTAAAGTTTACAATTTTCTATAGATGCTAATGGGTTTTTTTTGTTTTGCACAAATTTCCATAACAAAATCGTCCTGAGATTACCCCACTTGTCTTCTGTTTCTTATTTCCATAAAGTCAGAATGTTTTCATTAGAATGGGTCACCTGTTTCTTTCATTTTCTGCATGCAGACATACTAGACAATTAAAATGAAAATGAATAAGGATGGGATTAATATTTGTATACTTGATAAAAATGAGTCCAGCTTTTTTACGAGACAAATAAATAATAAGTGTAAATAAAAAATAAGTGTTTATCTCAAACACTTCCATGGAGTTTAACAACTGTACTGGTTAAATTTCATAGCTTTCTCTTAGTCTTTACGTAAATATCACTTAGAACAAGTTTGCTTTATTTCAGGCCACTCTGTGGTAGGGCTGTGCAATTCATCAAAGTTGCCATTTTAATTTGATTTTGGCTTCAAACGATCACACGGATTATGTAATCAACTTATACACATTTTTATTAAAATGATTTTGTCCATTTTTTACAGAAGCGTATTGCATTCACCTGAAAAAAAATAAAAAGCTCTGTTTTTCTGAATTAACGAGGTAATTTTTACAAAAATAAATAAAAACGGCTCGGTTTTTCTGAATTAAGAGATAATAATAGCCTAACCCTCTGCATGTTCTGTGGCAGGCTAAAATGAACTCAAACATGTCCCGTTGTTGAGTTTAATTCACTTTTACTTATACTACTGGCGACACGGAAAAAGTCAATTCTAGACGTGCGGAGTTGTTCAGCTGAAACTCCGGACCGCAGGTCTAGGTCACTTTCGGCTATTATTATCTCGTTAATTCAGAAAAACCGAGCCGTTTTTATTTATTTTGGTAAAAATTATCTCTAATTCAGCAAAATAGAGCCGTTTTTCTTTATTTTGGTTAAAAATGATCTCGTTAATTCAGAAAAACAGAACTTTTTATTTTTTTTCGGGTGAATGCAATACGCTAATTTTTTGATCATGCTCCTAATTTTCTTTAAAAATAAATAAATTGAAACACTGGAGGTTATTTGGTTTTTAACATCTGTATCTTTTCTTACAATCTTACATGATTTTCACACTTTACAACGATGCTCAGTAAGAAGGGGTGTGGCCTAACTTGTGTGGTGACACGGGGACGAGTGGGTTAGCGAGCTGAGGCGAAGAGGTCTGCTGCAGGCAATTTACACATTAGCCTCTTTTATAAAACAATGCCGCCAATGGGCTTTATGCACAGAGTACTTAGTAGAACTTCCGGTTTAAAATTACCTCGCGGGACCATTTCCGGTTCCATTTGAAACGTGAAGATTTCCAGAGTTAGAGTGCATTTCCAGCTAAAGATATTGTTTATAATCAAAACGAGTAATAGTATAGTATAGTACAGTATGATATATATATTATAGCACTAAGAAATGAAGCCATCATATAAGTATCAGAGGACGGGAAGCCTCGACAGCTGAACACTGCTGTGTTCCGTTGTGTACCGCATCAGCTGAATATAATTCATCAGTCCGTTTCCACACATTTCCACTGAATAAATAACTACAAAAAGGAAGGACTGTGAACTTAAGAAGAGAAAACGTGATCATTTCTAACCACACCGTGTCTGCAGTCCACACTTTGCAGCACAGTAGTCAAAGAGCCGAGTGGACGAGGCTAATGGAGGAGGCGCGGCGCCGTTCGTGTGTTATTTCACTGGAACAACTATTCTTTTGGTGAATGAAGACTTGGTGTTTGATAACGTACAGCTAGACCAGAGAAAGTTGAAAGTTGGGAAGCAGTTGGAGCCCACGATCACGGCTATATAGATTTGTCTCACTGTTTTTTGATGATGGAAGCTACGAGCTAACGCTGTTAGCTTACCTTCAATTTCATGAATAAAGCTGGTTATATACAGCTTAAAGTCCTTCACCCGCTTGCTCACAGACGTCTCTGTGTGTTTTTCAAAAATCCGGTGGACATCGTTCACCGTGATGCGCGGCAGGTCTTGAAGAAAACGGGTAAAAAAATCAATTTTGTCCAGTTTGTGTGGGAACAGCATTGAACCGGAAGGGAGGGGCAGCCTCTATCGCAACCAGGAAGTGACCGTGCATAAACCCCATTTGCCGCAAAACTGAGCCGGCATCTGGGAGCCTTTGGTCGTTCATAAGTGGTCAGATTCATGCTTTTCACAAAAGATTATGCAATGGCAGTATAAAGGGGGTATGGGGGCGGTCTTCTTGCTGTCGACATGAGATGGAAGGCCCGTAGTAAACAGATATGCGACTTCTGCTTCTGTTCTTAACACCAGTAGTTCCCGGATCTCAGTATCATTCCAGTTTGCCATCTCCTCTGAGTGTTTACAAATGCATAACCGCTTTCTGGTCGGCGCACCTTTGACACGTTGTCAGTGACACCTCCCTCTGTTAATCCAAGGTGTAATCTTTATTCACAAGTCCTGTGTTGCAGCAATATTACTACCAAGCGTAGTACGCCGCAAATTTCCTGCATCGCCGTGCCGCCACGGCGCTTTCATAAGACGCACGAGTCAGCGGTATTACGCTGATTTTCCGGTACGGTGTTTCTCGTGAAAAGCAGCAATTTACCATTTATTTATTTACATGTCTATGATTTGGCAGAACATCTTTCCAGCGAGTTTTGTTGGAGCTTGATCGACCAGAACTGCAAGAACATACGCGACGACTCTAAAAATGATCGAGTCCCATTAAATCGGAAGGGCTAGCGTTAGCCTCAACGTCAGCGGAAGAGAGATGTGATGAATGAGACGTTTTGCTTTAAATGTAAAATAATAGCTTTACACTGTGTTTCATACAAATAGGAAATGACATTCTTTTTAGGATCACATGAGAACTTTCCTTTTGCGTGAAACCTTTCTTTGCAGTGCTTTATTTTACTAAGACGTACTGGAATAGTTTTGATTTAATAATCTACAGGCGGATTTTAATGTCTGTTGAACAGAAGTGCGTCATTTGCGTTGTTTTTGTTCAAATTTGCTAATATTCATGAGGTTGTGGACAGTTTCCTGTTGGATTTCTAGGTGAAATTAAAGTGTTTCTCGGGTTGTGTTAAATACACCTCACAAAAGTACGCACATTCTCACATTTTTGTAAATATCTTTTCATGGGACAACAAGGGAATCCTCCTCCGTGACATCTCCACAGAACTCTTGAGCCTTTTCCACTTTTCGTTAGAGGACGTCCCACAGATGCTCTATAGGGTTTTGGTCTGGATCTGAACAACTTGGTCTCATCAGAGCCATGTCCTCGGTCTGCTTGTTTTCAAACCGTTTTCTCGTGCATCGTCTTTAGAAGCGTCTTCCTTCTGGGACGACAGACTCATTTGATGCCGTGTGAGTCGTATGGTCTGACCACGAGGTGCCATGTTGAACTTCAGTGACCAGTACGACCTTTCACACCTAAGTCCTTGTAACACTAACGAGTCACATGACCGCAGGGAGGGAAAATGGCTATTTAGTCACAATTTGGACATTCTCACTTAAAGGCGTACTCGCTTGTGAGTGTGTGAAACATGTTTATGTTGCCCATGATGATTAAAATTGACTCTTTCTGTGAAGATTTGTATCTTTTGCTTCAGTGGCATCCTTTAATTAATAGATGAGGGATAGTCCTGGTAGTAGTGGACAGCTGGTAGGTAAATCCCAGCAGGATTTGGCAGTGGGTGCGTTTGAATGTTTGCATTCACCACCAGCAGGGGGCGGTGGACTCGCACTGCACACACACACATGCACACTAAGGCAGCAGAGAGGAGTTGTACTCCGTTTGTCCCGATCCATAAATCACGTTTTAGTGTTTTGGTCTGTAGTGGAGTCCATGCAGCGGTTTCTGCTGCTGATGTTCATCAGTTTATGCGTGTGGGGGAGAAGAGGGAAGCGCCGTCACATGCAGCTGTACTCACCCACCCCCAGCCTTTTCTCTCGCTTGTGCCCAGACGGCGGTTGATGACGCTGCAGTCGGGCCCATCCCTCCCTCCCTCCCCTCACACACTCTCTCCCTCTCTACAAATGATGGCAGAGTGTATTTATAGTCCGGCGTGTGGAGCGGCAGCCAGAGAGCGGGGGATTACCTCGTCCACGATGAACAAGCGGGGCCTAATTCAGAACCAGGCACCGGCTCTGACTCACAGGCTGCTTCAGCACTTCTCCTCCTCCTGCTGCTGCTGCTGCTGCTGCTGCTGAGGTATTTCTGCTGCACGCCTGTGGAAGTGTTTCTCCACATTACTACGAGGTGTTTATCAAATCATAGACAGAAGGTGCTTTGGGAAACTTAGAGTTGTAGTGTGAACTCTGCTTTTGGTGTTTTAAAAATAACTCTTGTCATTTTTGTGCAGAAAACAGTGTGATGTTTTCAGACTAATTTGCACATGTCTTCACTTTTCTATCTTTTTGTGATCTGGCTGCTTTTCTTCTGTGAATCATTGTTGATTACTAGATGTTGGTGTCTCCGCTGCTCATAGCGTTACAGGTTTCCTCTCATCTCTCAGACACGATTCACCGCTTTGGATCTTTGTGAGTCTAACAGCTCGTCCCTCAACTCCAGTCAGAACACGGAGCTGCTACGTTAGTTTACTTGACCCAGTTTTGTCCTTTTTTCCTTGGGAACTTGGATATGCGACGTAAACGAGATTTCTTAAGTCTTCTTTCACAGGAAATTCAAATTCCTGTTTATTATCAAACATCGTTTTAACCCTCAGGCTTCACTGAGGACATTTTTGTCCGTTTGGGCAGTTTCTCCATGTTCGTCTGCACGCCATTTTAACACCGTTTGTGCAAATGGTACAAATTTTTGTCGCAAAACCCCTCTCTTGACAAATTTTGAAATTCAATTTGGAATTTTGAAAATAGACCAAGGGAACACTATGAAAAACAAACGCCATACTCTTGAGACTTTAGTGGACAAAAACGTCCGCTCATAAAAGTGGCTATAAAAATGGATACATATTTTTTTCCCCATTTTTTTTTTCATAGATCTGTTGAACAACTTCAGCCCTGCTCAAACATATAAAAACTTCAATCATTTTGAGGATTTTAACTCTTGAAATGCCAGTTTGAATACTCAGTCATTGATGTAATTTATGAAAAAAAACACAAAACATGAGTTATTTTGTAAAAAAAATAATTTTTTGTGCACGGGGCATTTATTACAAATCAGTCATGGTTATGTCATAAAATATCTAAAATTTTGAATTTTTTGCATTTATAGTTTTTGTGTAGTGACAGATTTAAATTTTACTACCCTCTTGAGTCATCAAAAATGTCCACTTCTAAAACTGCGTTAAAAATAGTCTAGATTAAAAAAAAATTCTGCTTTTTGGGCTTAAATCTTGTGATCAACTTCCGTTCTGATCAAAACAATCAAATAGTGAATAATTATCTAAATTTTAACCCTTTATATGCCAGCTTGATTGTGTGATGCTCATTTTTTCATGAAAAAAGCAGACAAAAGAGGAGATATTTTACATAAAACATATTTTTTGTGACTGAAATATATTTTTTTAAATCAGCCTTAGATATGTCAAGAATGTGATAAAATATCATATTTTATGCTTTATTAATTTTTGTGTAGCAACGGATTTAAAACTTCCCTCCCTCCTGTGCCTCTCAAGGACAAAAACGTCCCATTGACTTCAATGCAAACCACAGTTTTTGATCTTGTTGCCTCTGCAAAAAATAATCATGCCTTCTGTGATATTAGGGTTTAATTTTTTATAAAAGTGGTCAAATTTGTCATTTTTACTGTTCACCATCAAAATAAGTCATTTCTTCATTAGTGAGCCAGGCGAGATACTCTTGACATTTCTTCAGATCTTCTGCTGCTTTTATTGAACTCAGAAGGTCAACATGACCTCTTTCAGGTAAACAAAACACAGTTTCACTCTCTCACTGAACTTCAAAGTGTAGGGTTCACTTCTACCAGGCAGCATCAGGGTTCATTTCATAAATATTCCATGAAGCGTTTACTCTTGTTTTTTGTCGATTAGTTTAGAGATGAAATGGTTGATGGTTTTAATGGTCATTGTGGTGAAATTCCCTACAGCTACGAGGAACGGAAGTTGACATGATGAGGGTCAACACAGATCTAACAGGTCGTCTGCCCGTTACGTTGCAGCTAGTGCTAAGTCAGCTAGCTTTTTAGCCTGGTTGTGAAGGTTCTGCTTCATCCGTCATCTTTATTATCCTGACGGCATCAGTCACACCTTTGAACTCTCTCATGGAGGACACTTTTGTCTCATCTCTTTCTTATTGCTGAATCATGACCTCTGACCTTAACTTGAACCAGGTGAGTCCTGCAGTGTTTTATCAGACCTGGGTGAACTGAACTAATCAGTTGATTCATGAACTAACAAAGGAGCCAGTTACTTTTTCACAAAAGGCCAGGTTGGTTTGGATAGCTACATTTTATATTTATTTTTCTCTGATAGTAAAATTTGTTTGCTGATTTGTAACATTGAAATGTGGCGAGTCAGCAAAAACAGAAGAACTCCTAAAGGGGGCAAATCCCTTCTTCATATCAACTGGAAAAAACTACAAAACTAAAAATATTAATGTTTTTTATTAAAAAGGCTAAATATTATTATTAATTTTTATAACCTATATTATAACTCTTATTGCCACAAAATCTTTAAAAAATGCAATTAAGGTCATTTTTTAAAGCTTTTTTTCTTGGTGTGAATATTAAAGGCACACTATGTAACTTTTTCCATATTTTTACATTTTTTCCTTGAGCCAGTCTGTGCTAATATGACTGTTTACAGGGGTAAAGAAAAGTCACTGAGCCCCATCTGCTGCTTGGATCCAGGAACTTCTGAGTCTCTGGTCTGGTGCCCTGGAGTCTCACAAAGTCATGTATCTCACGAGGGTTAGGCAGGCTAACCCAGGCATGTCCAAAGTGCGGCCCGGGGGCCCACTTGTGGCCCTCAGCTGAATTTTAGGAATGATTTAATTTAGTCCTCCTGCAGGATGTTGATGCAGAAGAGATTTATGTTTAGATTTTCACCAACAAGAGACTCAACAAACAAAAATACTAGTAAATTGAAAACAAACAATGTAATGCAAAATTTACCATCTAATCAAAGTATTTGATTTTATTAATCAGGTTTTTCCAGATAAATACATTTCCTGGTTAAAAAAAAAAAAGAACAAAAACCTTCACTGACTTGTACTAAAAAGCAGGCTCTGTTCATAAAACTTGACTGAAGTTTTTAAGTAAAAACAGTCGACCAATCAGATCCAGTGATTTTAATGCTTTTTACTATTGAGTCAAACGTATGAGATCGTGTGCATCTTGTGTTCAGAGATTCTGTTCATTCAAATAGTGCATTTATAAATAATTTGTGAGCAGAACAAATCAATAAAATCATATTTTGCCTTTTCTCTTTTTATTTAAAACATTTTCTAACTTTTGTGGCCCTCGAGGACTTTACGCTTGGCCCTCGTGTTGATAAGTTTGGACACCCCTGGGCTAACCCAATGTGGCTAGCTGTTATGCTAGCTCCGGAGTGTTTTTAGCTCATGATTCCTGATTTTTTTCCCATCTCTCCCTGCTTGAACAGCTGATTTCTTTGAATGAGTGATGAACCGCTCCAGTAGAAAGCAGTGAAGGCCGAGGAGACATTTCAACAGGTAGATTTAGGGCTTTCTGAGCAGAAACTATGCTAACGGTTTTATGACAGTGACCTAAAACGGACACTAGGGGGTGGTAAAAACCAGCAAAACTGCATAGTATGCTTTTAAAGGATTGGTGGAACTTTCCAAAGACCATTATGAAATGAATCTTGAAACTTTCAGACACAATTTAATTCAATTCAAGATGGCCCCTGCATTTAATCATCTAATTAACACCACCAAAATCACTTTTACCAGCAAAAAATGTTTCAACTCTGTCACTTTTACAGACATTGAGCTGTTGCCTTTAACATTAAAATAATTGTCCACTCTTCTTTTTGGCGTTTCGCTGTGAGCTGTTTTCTCATTACCAGCTGAAATTAAAACCACACAGTGCTTACAGGTGTTTCAAATCCTTGAAAATACCATATTTTCAAGGTTGTAAAAGTGCTTTAAATTGTAACTGAAAGCATTTGTTGCACAGTAACATTAAACTCCATGAAATAATTGCCTTCAGCATTTTTGTTGCACCCTTCATGTATTTCATCACCCTCATAAGGTGCTGGAATTTGATGTTGGCAATAAAATATGTTTTTACCAGTATCGTTATCGGGCCGGTATCGTTATCGGGCCGGTATCGTTATCGGGCCGGTATCGTTATCGGGCCGGTATCGTTATCGGGCCGATATCGTTATCGGGCCGATATCAGTATCGGTTAAAGTTACCCGATACCAGGAACTGATACCAGTGACTTCACTGTCTGTGACTTGTGATTTATGTTGTAGTTTCCTATATTGAACACTAGGGGGAGCTATTGAGCTAAAGAGGAACAGTGTGGGTTGAGAGCTGGAGATGGTGCCAAATAGTTCATTTTATTTGGTTAAAATGTGGAAAACTGCAATAATTTCACTGTGAAATCACAGAAAATGGTTATTTTTCACCTTATATTTTAGTTTTGTGATCATTTTTTAATATATTTTATTTTTTTATCTAACGCAGTTATTTGTTGTAAAAAGCATGAAGAAGAAATAAAACCTGTATTCCAATTTGTTGCACTTTTTTGTGTGGTGGAAGTATCGGTACTCGGTATCGGCGAGTACTCAGATTTAAGTATCGGTATCGGATCGGTATTGAAAAAAGTGGTATCGGTACATCCCTAGTTTTCAATAAAATAAAAAGGGGAGAAAAACATTTTAGGAAGGGGAAAAAAAAAAGTCAAAATCCACACCGAAGTGTGCAACAAGCAACTCTAAACTCGTCATCTACATGTTTTTTTCCCTCTTCTGTCACACAGATACTTGGAGAAGTACGAGAAAGTCCACCACTTCGGTGAGGACGATGAGGAGGCGCAGCCCGGGAATCCCAAAGCCTCTCTTCCAGTTGGTGCAATTCCCAGCTCTTACAACTACCAGCAACACGTCGTATCAGGTAGCAGAGACTCGTCTTTCCATATTTCGTAGGAGAGTTGGTCTAAACGGCTGATTCCAGTAGTTGCGTCTCAGATTTTGGTCTTTTTGGACTGATGTCATGTGACATGTTCTGTTGTCGAGAACCCACTTGTTGTCAGTAGATCAGAGCTCTGTGACGGAGGGAGGTCTGTATTTCACATTTAGTCCTTCTGTTGCAGTGACTCATTAAATTCTTTTCACCTCGCTGCTGCCGTTGAACCAAGGCCATCAGGATTTCTGTATTCGCTTCTTTTTTTCTCTTGGACCTTTTCCCACACAACAAAACACTGACGTATAATTTACTAAAGCCCAGAATGCAGCTGCTTTCATGGTAGAAAAAAGGCTGTGAGTAATAGATTTCAAACTAAATGTTTTTGTGCCGTTTGCCAAGGCCAGGGTTTGTGCCAGCGCTGTCGAGCCGTGCTCACATTCAGACTGTCCCTTTGCCACAGCGTTGTGGTGTCGCCCACCGGGCTCCGCTCACACGTAATTGACTTTCCTGACAGCGGTTATTGATTAAGAAAAGAAGGACGCACTTGTTGGTGTTCCCTCCACCTCAGTTTAGATTAGTCTCCGGCTTTTTTTCTTCTAACTCACAGCTCTCTGCCTGCTGCTGAGCCAATTAATTCCTAAATGGGAAAATACAAACACACACAGATCAAATACATCTGCAGTTTGGTGCATTTCTCCCTGATAACTAATCTAGAGGAGTGAGATTTTAAAGAACATTAGACTAGTGAGCCTCTTACGTAGAATAAAATAGAACTAATATATAAAACATTTCAGTATAAAGGTGTAAGAAAAGATCAATTTGTCACGATATTTATTATATTGATGTTCCTAAAGCAAAATATCGAATTCTTATTAAATATTTACATGCAAAAATGAACAGTGGTAGTTCAGTTCAACCTCCAATCGCTTGATGATGCAGTCGTCAGTCCTCTGCTTCCATGGGACATCGAGGTCTCATGATGGCACTACAGCACATGTGATTAGATACCATGACGGCATAGCGTTAAAGGCTCATTTTAGCATAAAGCGATCTAATCCTGCTCAGCGGACAACTGAAGAGGCTAACTTTTCTGTTTAGCAGTGACAGTTTAACAATAATTGAATGTATAAATATCGCAATATATCGTATAGCTTGTAATATCGCGATGTATATCATATAGGTGTAGGGCTGTACGATATGAGGAAAATCTAATATCCTGATATTTTTTTGGCGATATCACGATACGATATATATATGGCGATATTTTAAATAAGCTCCAAAAACAAATGTTATTTTGAGCTATAGTGCATTAAAAGGCACTGGTGTACTCGTTTGAATCATCCACTCACGTATTTAACCATCAGTTGCAGAGAAGGTTCCGTCAATGACAAGTTTCTGCTCTGGTACCAACTTGACTTTCCTCCCAAATTATTTTTTTTTCCCCATTTTTTACTCAAATTTTTGGTTTTCTCTGAGGGGAGCTCAGCTGAGCCGCCGCATCACCAGGTGACAAGAGGTGTGGTGGCTGCAGTGGCCAAAATAACTCCTTTTTACCGAATTCCGTTTTGTTTGGTGATCCTGTCTAATTTCCATCTTTTTCCTCATCAAGAAAATCCTAAGACCCGCTCGCTCGTCGCTGCAGCCATTTAGATAGTTTTCAGGTTGGGAGGGGCGAGTAGTGATGCATTCACAGCGTGTGGGAGAAACGAAACTTCCAGTGAATCCAAGCAGACGGCTTCAATTTGCCGTCACAGTTTATACTCGAATGTTGACGATATAGCCAATTTACACATCCCACGTGGAAAATCCCGCGATACATCGAATATACTATATAGGGGTGGGCCATATCATATAATTCTTGGTAATACCTGTACATTTTTTTTGTCCAGGCAAAAATAGATATTGCAGAATGCTAATTTCATGACGTCACCCCACTACGGTGCAGATTACACTCGTGTGTATGTCCTGCAGCGCGGATTTATCAAAATTATGAAGTGCAAGAAGCCTGTAATATCTAAAGAGAAACACCTCTAATCCGTTTCACCATCGGAAGCCTCAGCACCTGAGTCAGTAGCAGGATTGGCTCAAAACCCAATAGGAAAGCTAACGGCTGCTAACGCTACAAAACCAAAACAATGTAAACTAGTTCAGCATGACATCGCCGAGTCTCTCGCTAGTTGTATGACAGAAAAAGCAAACGCGGATATTGTTTTATTACTACTGGAGCAACAGTAGCTCAGTGCCGATCCGACTGGGTCACCTGTCGTCGTTTTCGTGGTTCAGACACTTCACCTAGATCACCTGTTGGTGGTGATCAGATGGTCTGGTGGTGTCTGTCTGGTCGTCTCTCCTCTGTGGATATAATGTAGCTTCCATGACTTGGAAAAGCTCTATACAAATCGTCAGAATACTCAAAAATATCGTGTAAATGTTTGGGCTGTATCGCCCACCCCTAATATCGTATATTTTCCCCGTATCGTGATGCATATATTGCCAGATTCTTGCCGATACACACCCCTATTTCAATATCTTATCTGACAATGAAACTAAAATCAACATTTTTATGTATTGAACAATTTCAGTAAGGATTCCTGCTTGAGGAAGGTTTTTACTCATCTTCGACTGCTGGTTTGTGGAGTTTTGAACGTCGGGTGATCAAGCCGACACCGGTTTGGTTTGCATCAAGTTGTGAGATCACTGTGTGATCTAGCACCTTTCTGTTGCCTTATGGTGCACGCTGTAGGAATTTTGTTCAGATAGTAGCTTTCAGTTTTTAGCTGGATTTCTTCACATTAAGTGGATATGCAAGTTGTATAAATTGGTAAAGGTGAAGCACGTTTTAGTGCAGCAGCCCCCGGTACTGGGGTCAACAGAGGTCAAACATAAATTAAAGGAAAAATCAGTTGATCCATTGCTGTGCTCACTCTGAATCTGGACATGTCAGAAGGCACTGCTAAAATCAGGAAGTGAAGATCTATTTTCTGTTTTTCAATGTGGATTATTGAGTTTACGTGTTGCACCTGAATGCACCTTAAAATCACTCTCCTCAGTTACATAGACAGACAGAAAAAGGAGCGCAGATGGTGTGACCACATTTTTTTTGATCCGTGCTGAACTCCCAGGTTTAATGGTCACGGTTCACCACTTCCATAATATCATTTCAGTTTCTGAGCTAGCATCTGTTTTAATACAGGCTCCCCGGACTGTCCGGTATTTTATTCAACCACAAGACCGCTGGAGTCTTATGAAAACCAGTTTATTCTTTCCCCAAAATTTAATTTACTTTTTTTTTTTTAATCGCGTTTTCTTATTTTTCACTCGTTATTTGGTGGATGAGTAAAACTTCAACAAGCCTAAACTTATTAAGTGTCAAAAATATTATGAAATTTAAACAAATATATAAAATACCGTATTTGCCCGCATATAAGACGAGGTTTTTTTCATTGAAAATAATTTGAAAAAGGAGGATTAAAATGGGCATGACGCACAGTTTGTGTTTACGGAAGTAGGTGTCTTTGGGGCTGTGTCCTTGCTCTGTTCACCGGAGCTGCGCCGTTCAGCGGAGGGTTACAGCTGCTCTTTGTCATAAAGTAGTCCCGAGTTAAAAATGGTACATGTAATTCCTTCGTGTTACTTTTTATTTTCTCTTGCAGTCGATATGTTTACTGAGGTCACTAGGCCGAATTATTAGTGAGTTTTATGGACGTTTTTTCTGGCAATGCTATCTGGTACCATTCACTTACAGTGTTTGAGCTAAGCTAAAGCAAAAAGTACTGCCGAATCAGGAAAACAGCTGGGCTGTTTACAGATAGTTTTTGCCCACTTATCTAACTCTGAGGAATATGGCAATAGACAAAAAATAACTTTGCGGTGGAGTATCCCTTTAAGGACATGTATAGGACTTGCTAATTGGAAATATTGTCTCTGCAGCCCAGATATAGAACTGCTAGCTTAATTCAGCAACAGATTGTCTTCAGTCAGAGGCTTACTGTATGTGAAACATTTACTTGTGACGAGTCAGGAGAAATGTGTAAGGGGGTGAATACTTGTCCAAATCACTGTAAGCCATCAAACTTTTTATAGTTTATTTTGGAAAATGTTTGCTGTAATTCACCTGCTGTGATGAACTTCTCCTGTTTTTACTCTGGTGTTGAGACGAACCTGATTGAAGAAACCCTGAGGTTTAGCAGTCAAGCTAACGAGTTCGCTCATGAAAGAAGCTGAGTCTGTAGCTCATCTGCTGCTTCAGCAAGAGGCAGCTTCTAGCTTCACCTCAGCTTCACTCCCTCACATCTTCAGCTCCACTGCCTTCATGCTTTTGGCAGAGCGTTTGCTGCTGTGGCCCCCAGACTCTTTAACTCCCCCTGAGCTTTAAGATCAGTGGACTTTAAAAAGCAGCTCATCTCTTTAAACTGGCTTTTACATGAACTCCTGCAGATTAGTTACTCTGTAGTCTCCTTTTCTGCTCATATTTCTGTGATCAACTCTGTGTATATTTGTCTCACTTGTTTATAATTAAAAGCACTTTGTGATCTATATCTAGAAAGGCGCTATAGAAATAAAACTTGTTCTTTCTCCTGTCTGCGCTGCTCAAACCAGGCTCTGTTGTTCTTTGCGGTGCAGCGAGGGAAATGTGCTTGTTGTGTAAAACAGAGAAACCTAAAGTATCCTGCTTACTTACTACAAGTTACAAAGGACAAAAAACACTGACATTCATTACAAATTTTGTAGGAAACATTAAAAAATACTCAGCGACGACTAATCTAGTCGTCACTGTTTAATAGATAATCTCTAACACTTTCCTTTTGTAGAAGAGAAATAAGTTTGTTGTTTCTGTGATCATGAATACAGCATTCTTCATCTTCGGGGAAAACATTAAGCCTGTTTTTAGTTTTAGTCATTTTCTGTGAGGTTTTCTCTGCTCTGTTGTCTCAGAATCAATCACGATCAGAAGTCGTTCTGCTAGACGAGATGTTGGACATCGCTCTGTAGATGTCACGTTTTTTTGTGTTTTTATTCCTGCTTCAACAGACTGACATTTACTTGCACAAACCTTTAAAAAAAAACTTTTAAAAATCAAATTGACCCAGCAGGACTCGTGCTGCGATCAGCCTCCAGAAGCAGCGGTGGAAACGACACAATACTTTCTAACGCTGAATCTTCTGCCTTTGGATTCTTCTAGCCCCCAAAACTCAAAACGTTTCAGATCTTCTGTCGTGGAAGTGGAGCTGAAATGATCAAGTGAAAAGACGGAGAACGTTTTTGTTTCTCAGACAAGATAAAGACATCTCTTCCTGAAGAGCTGACTCGTTTTATCCCAGGAGCAAAGACGCCAGTAGTTTTGTGTAACTTAGTGATTTTAATCTGTTTTTATTTAAATTGCATGGCAAAGATTTAACGGTGCTTTTCTGCCCAGACGGATTTAAGACGTACATTTTCCTGCTATACCTTTTTCTAAATTTCCTGTTTTTTTCCCACCTCAGACTATCTCCGCCAAAGCTATGGACTGTCTACGGACTTTGTTCAGCCGTGCGACTACAACAAACTGGTGCTGTCTCTCCTCTCGGGCCTCCCTAACGAAGTCGACTTTGCTGTTAACGTTTGCACTCTGCTTTCCAACGAGAGCAAGCACGCCATGCAGCTGGAGAAAGACCCCAAACTGGTCACGTTGCTGCTGGCCCACGCCGGCGTCTTCGACGACTGTAAGTCCCCGTTGCTCTTTTTGGTTCTGATTATGAATGCAAGAGGAAAGACTATAATTTAATTTAGCTAAAACTTCTCTGAAGCCTGAAAGGAAATGATTAATTCTGATGAATGTCTAGAATCAGGTTGTAAGTCACTCTTCGTGTGTGTCTGTAGCTCTTGGCAGCTTCTCTGGGGTGTTTGGGACGGACTGGAAGGAGAAAACCTCCCGGGACTTCATCAGGGTAAAGTTTCAATTTAAAAACTTTCAAGATGCTTTTTAAAAGACCCTGTAAAGTAACGACAGTCGTGCTTTTAAAACAGTTTCTTCCTGATTTCAGGCATCAATAGATCCACCTTCAAACCTTTTTAAAGAATTAGGAGTAAATTAGAAGCAATCAAATGCATAAATTATTCATTATGAGGAAGTGTAAGCTCCTAAAGCACAAGGTTTTTTTAGTTTGCTGGTCTGGAGCACGATGTCAGGAAGGAGGGACATCAGTTTTTATTGATATGAATCAATTCTAGGGATGTACCGATACCACTTTTTTCAAAACCGATCCGATACCGGTACTTAAATCTGAGTACTCGCCGATACCGAGTACCGATACTTATACCACACACAAAAATGCAACAAATTGGAATACAGGTTTTATTTTTCCTTCTCTGCTTTTTACAACAAATAACTGAGTTGGATAAAAAAAATAAAATATATTAATAAAAATGATCACAAAACTAAAATCTAAGGTATAAATTAACCATTTTCTGTGATTTCACAGTGAAATAATTGCAGTTTTCCACATTTTAACCAAATAAAATGAACTATTTGGCACCATCTCCAGCTCTCAACCCACACTGTTCCTCTTTAGCTCAATAGCTCCCCCTAGTGTTCAATATAGGAAACTACAACAGAAATCACAAGTCACAGACAGTGAAGCCACTGGTATCGGTTCCTGGTATCGGGTAACTTTAACCGATATCGGTATCGGGCCGATACTGATATCGGTATCGGTGCATCCCTAATCAAGAGGTTATAAGGACCCAGTCAAATCTTTTATATTTTAGAAAATTACCATACCTATGATTTAACCACTTTTTATATAAAGTGTTTTATTAAATAACAGATTAATGCCGTTTTTACAATTCATCAGAAAAAGATCTACAATTTCAAAATTTTGACTTATTACGAAAGTGATTTAAAATGGACACTAGGGGGTGCCAAAACTGCCTAGTGTGCCTTTAAAAACAAAGTTTTTCATTTTATTGTATCATGATGCATCAAACTGCCTGTAAATCATAAATTACCTCACATCAGTGTTTCATATAAGAAGAAAAATACATTTATAAAATTAAAATGATTCGTATGAACTTTAGATTTACACGTCATTTTATGATTTTATGTAGTAAATATCAAATATAGTGTGAATTTTGTTGTTTTTTTACTATAATTGTGTTGCATTTAACGCGTTGATGTTCAGAATGCTGAAGTTTCTTCTCACAGACGAACATTCATACATAAATTTATAAACGCAAACCAGCTGGGAATAATAATAATTTACTGGGTGCACAAATTTGGCCATAATGTATATAAAATCTAGTTTGTTTGTTTAGCGTTGTTACATCCTGCTGGTTTTGTTCCTGTTGTTTATAATCCCCTTGTTTGTTGTTGCCTGTCCATTCTGTTGCCCGAGACATAAACTCAAAGTTAACTACACAACAGGAGGAGTATCTAGAACTCATCCTGTCAGAGTAAACCTGCTTAGACATAGCAAGACACATGGGTAAAAAAAAAAAAGTCAAACGATAAAAAATCTCTGTTTTGTTAACGTTGATGACATGGGCGTAAATCACGGGGGGGACGGGGGGGACATGTCCCCTCCAAAGTCCCATCAAGCACAAATCATATTTTATTTACATATTACAGTAAAGTCAGTTGAAAACACAATTCAAGTTGTGCTACTTAAAAACTAACTTTAAGATTTATAACTCTCGAAAGTGTCCAGTCCCCCCCATCCTCACAGTGAGTTGGTACAGTCCGTTTTCCTGATGGGAGGGGCTGCTCCTACTCCCTGCTCCGCTCCTCATTCAGACACGGGTAGAGCAGGCGAGGGCGAAGTGAAGGAGTTAATTTAAGACATTAGAAAGTTCAGTGACCAGTTCAGAAGTTACTGATCGTTTCACTTGGTCAACAAGTTCATCCATAAAAAGCCGTATTTCAGCTCCTTTGTGTGACGTCCGCTGGCCTTTTGGTTAAACCGGTAGAGTCGACGCTCACGCCGCCATCGGATGTTTTGCTAATTTTTCAGTAACTAAATCACGTACAGATTTATGTTTTACGTTTATCCACAACGCTGTTTTGTGTAGAAGACGTCTGTTGTTGGTTTTAATATGTCCTCAGTTTATGATCGGTCAGTGAACGCAGCATTTGCCGTGGCTGCTTCTGTTCACAGAAGAAAGAGGAAAAAACGTAGCGACTCTCCGTCAGCTGCTGGTTTAACGGAGAAATTAATGTTTGTAGAAGATTTGATTTGATTTCTGACTCAAACTCATCCTAAGAGAGACAGGGGACAGATAGAGGACTGAGACACCATCCTGTTTCTCTGTCAGTGGTGTTTCTAGACAGATTTGTGCATTTATGTCAGATATTATTAATTATTTTCTAATAATCTGACTGTTATTTTCACTTCTTATTCTCCTCTAAATCAAATTTCAAGTCAGACATTTCTGGAACTTTTTTTTTTAAGTTTTCTGGACTTGAAACATTTTTCTTTTCCAGAAGAAAAACTAAACCTGGACTAATTAAACCCATGATCTGTAGCTAAGTTCTAAATCTAATAATAACCTGTAGACTGGAGTTTGTCCAACAGTCTGGCAGCTCTAATAGTCAGGTTAGACTGGAAGAGGAGAGAAAAATAAAAAAAAAATCATCCAGTTGTTTTTCAGTGAATCAAAACATCAAGTTAGCTTAAAGATCCCAATAATATTGAGGAAGTTTGTTGAAAAAATTTCCATCAAAAGCCTGTAGACAGGCGGGATATGGTAATGATGACATCATAAATACAGTTATGGCTCAATATTATGTAAGAATGTTTAGAAAATGTCAGAAAGCACAGCTAGAAAAAAAGCATTTTTTTAAACGTCCCCCTCAGAAATATCTCTCAAAAATGTTACTGTTTAATGTAACATCTGCCGTTTTCCAGTTCAACCGATCAGACCGTGTAAAGCTCAGAAACCTCGATTTGGACTCTACATGTTCACATGTTAAATATTAAAGCTCATATGTGACCCGTTTTAACAGTTCACACTAAAAGAGGACTGATCCGGTACGTTTTGTAGGGCTGTTGAGAACCCTCTGACCCCGGGGTTCCATAAACGCCTCATTCCTGCTCAGGGGAAAACCACTTGATGCTTCTAGTCTGATGAATCGACTCGACTGATCTGAGTTCAGCTGGAATATAAGAGTGAACGATCCGCCACAGCTCATCTTTGCTCGAGGCTAGCAGCAGCTTTAGGCTACACCAGCCACCAGCAGCCTCAATCCTCTGACAGCTGTCAGAAAACACTTTCATTTTTTTGAATAATTATCAGCTGTGCGGTTCAGTCTCTCACCGATTGTCTACCAGGCAGGCTGACTCATTCACAACCAGCTCCACTTTAACCCTCGTGTACGGTTTGTAGTCTCTAATCCTGCTGTCTGACTGATTTTATTGCTGCAGAGTTCCACTAGCTTCCCTGCTAAAAGCCTCTTTTCCTTTACAGTTCTGGAGAGAGGTGGTGGAGGACGCAGAAGTCAGAGAGCTGATCTGGGACAAGAACAGTCCAGCACAAGGTAAACGAGTTTGGTGCTAAAAGCTACAGAGAAGACGTGTTTGAAAAGGAAGAATCTGCAGCAGGTTTTCAAACTCCACGCCAAGCAGGCTGATCTGAGATCTGACTGTTCCCTTCTCCCTGCAGATGGTACGTCGTGCGAGGGGCGCTGGCAGAGCCTCTTCCACCCGCCTCGGAACTCTGGTATCAGCGACATGGAGGCCCAGCGGGTGCTACAGATCGCCGTCATCCTGCGAAACCTCTCCTTCGAGGAGGCCAACGTCAAGCTGCTGGCGGCCAACCGAACGTGCCTGCGCTTCCTTCTGCTCTGTGCCCACTGTAACCTCATCTCACTCCGACAGCTCGGACTCGACACGCTGGGCAACGTGGCCGCTGAGGTGGGTCCGGTTACGGGTCGTTGGTTTGCTTTAACGTTGGGTTTTGTGTTAAATGTGTAGCCGCTAGGTGCCCAACTCATTTCCTCCTCTCACTGTAACCTCTTTGCTCCGTCATACACACAGAAGCTGCAGCTAAAATTCGTATCTGGTTAGGAATTAGCTCCTCGGTTTGATTTAGTCTCGCTGTTTGGAGTTGTTTCTGAAAGAGTTTCAGGTAGGGTTGTCACGGTATGAAAATTCACAGTTGTTGTGACCAAAATGATCACGGTTTTCGGTATTATCTCTGTATTTTTTAAAAGGATGTTGAATATGTTCAACTAGATAACTAAATAAACCCTTTATATCAGGATAATATTGTCCTCAGCTTGTGTCCTTCCTGTGAGCTTTTCAGATTTGGGGAGATGTCATCAGGCAGTAATCATTGTTAAATTCATAATAAATCAGCATTGGCGACTGTAGATCAGGTGACCAACACTCTATTGTACAGCATGGGCCACCATACTTGGCAAAAACAACCTCGTTTCTATGGTTACCCGTCGTACTTTAAGGCGGTCTCTGTACTGCTCCCGCTCCCCGCAGCATGGCTAATAAACCACCAGTTATTTTCTGCTAAGCTGGAGTTCTGGTGAACTTATTCTGATGCTTCATTAAGCAGCGTCAACAGCGATCTGCCCGCTGGGAGCCCCGTAGCGTCATTTCAATACGGAGGTCCGCGACTCGGTTTATGTCCCTCAACCCAAAGTCCTCAAATCATGTATTTCAGCTAAAACGCTAAACGTTAGCTTAATACCTTCTCTTGCATTGACTGTAGAGTTGATGGACACACAGACGCGTCGCTTCCTTTCGCACTTTTTCCCAGCACGTTCTGCAAACTGTCCCTCAGCATTCTTCAAATATCCAAAATATGCCCATACTTCCGTCTTTGTGTTCTCTGAGGGCTGATAGATGCCCTCAGCGCTGTTTTCTCCTCTTTTCGCCGTCATTTTAGCTTTAGCTTAAGAAAGTTGTGGATGTAAACACTACAAAGTGCGCAGAAGCTTCACCAGAAGAAAATTTGCTTGGCTAGATTCCTTAAAACTAGAGAATTGTTCTAAATGCAGAAAATTTTTGCTAGTTTTAAGGAATCTAGCCAAGCAAATTTAGCTTACCCCATTGGCAGATTTTTTTTTTTTGCTCAAATCTAGAAAATTTGACCATATTTAAGAGGATTTGACCTATTTCAAGTAGGGCTGTAAGAATATAGTTTCTTTTTAGACAAAAACAAGTCAAAATGTCTAAAAACAAGGCTGTTTTACTTTCTTAGAAATCAGTTTTTGCAGTGTAGGTTGCAGGTTCAACACCCGGCTGATGCTACGTTTGAATAAAACGCTCAACGTTATTTACTTTAAAATATTACCTTAATATTATTTGACATTACAAAAACAAAAAAAAATCCAGATTTTTTTTGTTTTGTTTCACTGCCAGATTCTTCATCATGAGAAAGTTTTAATTTGAACAAAGTTTGACTTGAAAACATATTTCAGTGGTTGGTGTTTAAAGTCTGCTATGAGAAAAATTCACACATTTTAATACACACCAGATTGTATTCTAATTTTTGGAAATACAGTTTGAATTAAAGGCAATAAAATGTGTAACTTAGAAGGAAATTCTAGGATTCTGGTCCAGTTTGTGTCTTCATGTAGGTCTCTCAGAAAGCCAGAGTGTTTACCTTTAAGTCCTCTGGCTGCTCTACCTGTGAGGAGTCTCTCTACAGACCTGGGCGCTTTAGAGTCTATTATTAGGACGAATTGTGTTTTGGGTGCAGCAGCTTTAGCTTTTAGCATTAGCCCCTGGGGAAACACCACCTTTATCTGTCAGTAATCACAGTTAAAAATATTTTTAACATTCTTTATTGATATTGACCGTCTTGCCAGCTGGCTCGCTCGTTAATGTGACGGTTGCATTATTCCTGCAGCTCCAGTTGGATCCCATCGACTTTCGGACGACGCACCTGATCTTTCACACCATCACCAAATGCTTGATGTCCAGGGACAGGTTCCTCAAAATGAGAGGTTGGTGTTCTAGCATTTGGTTGTAGAGAAATGAGTTTTTGATTTGTAGAAGTGACGTTCTCTGTTTGTGCGTCTCGTAGCCATGGAGATCCTGGGTAACCTCAGCAAAGCGGACGATAACGGTGTGTTAATCTGCGAGTACGTGGACCAGGAGTCGTACAGGGAGGTGATGATGCTCCTCACTCTGCCTGACCTCATGCTCCTCATGGCCTCCTTGGAGGTGCTGTATCTGCTGGCTCAGCTCGGAGAAGTCCCCTGTGGCAAGATCGCCTCAGTGGACCACAGCATAGGTACAAGTCCACTGTTGTGCTCGTTTGAAGCAAATTGCGATGGTTTACTGAACAAAGCGTTTGAGTTTAATCTTCTTGCATGGCAGCTTTTATTCACCCTATCTAATTCTCCTGGTTCAGACCTGTTGGTGCGGTTAGTATCAGTAGACCTTCACACGTTTGGACCCGATGCCCTGACGGCGGTGCGGTTGATCGAGCATCAGGCTAATGCCGAGCAGGCCGCCGAGGTCCGACCTCAGCTGGTAGAGCAGGTTCCTGCAGCCGGTCAGGGAGCTGCGACACCTGGTGAGTGTTCAGACATTTTGATGTTCTTCTTTCTATTTTAGCACAATGACCTTTACGTTTAAAGGACAAAGAAGTGAATTAATCCAATAGAGCGAGGAGGTGTAGAACACAGTTAGCTGTATTTTAGACCTAAAAAATGTTTTTGACACATTAAATCACAATGTCCTGGTTCAGAAGCCATCAGAGCTCAGTTTCTCACTGATTAGTTTACAGTGGTTTAAATCGGAATAAGAAAATTGTGAACATTGTGTTGTTATTGGTGATAAATCATGTTAATCTGTCTGCAGGTATACCGCAGGGCTCGGTACTCGCTCCCCTTCTATTTAGTCTTCATAAAAACATTTTACGCAGCAGAATTAAACTGTAGAGGTTTATAAGCGGGTGATATAGTATTCTAACATATCGTTGTGACTTTTTTGAGCAATAATTTTTACAAATACCCCAAAACTTAGTTGCTAATTTGTTACCAATCTGCATCATCGTTTCTCCTGATCTGACCATAACAGTCAGGGGACTACTGCCACTTCAGCATGACCCAAACATCCCGTTTTAAAGTACAGGTTTTAACTATTACAGTTTCAGTACTAGTTCATTAGGTCTGAGTACTTTGGATGTTGTGTTGCTTTATCGCGCTGTGTTTACATCTGTTTCGGTTTTTCTAAGAACGTGGCTTAAAAATGTTAACGCTTGCATGAAAATCTGCTGCAGTTGATTTGCTTCACAATTTACAAAACCTCAGCTCTCCAGCTTTTCATTAATCAACACCTGGATCGTTTGTCTGATAAATAACTGGTTTGTTTTAAGGACAAAAGTTTGGAAGATAAAATACGTGAAAATTAATAAATGCAATAGAGTAAGTGTGTGAATCAGCAGGTGACTCTTCAATGCAGCAAAACTTACAGCTGCCATTCAGTTCACTGAAGGCTGCGGAGTAAAGTTATCAGTTTGCTGCCACCTAGTGGACAGACTGAGTAGCGCTACAGCGTGGAAGAATGAGCTTTATATCCAACATGTGATGATTTAATCTGTTTGTCTCTTCAGTAACGAGGGTCCCAGTTCAGCCCAGTCTACCACCGCCCGGCATTGTTGAACTAGATGGAGAGAAGTTCACGCTGCAATGGTGAGATTAATTTATGATCACTGCTGGATAAATGTAGATGGTGTAAACACATAGGGGATTTTTCATTCTTTTATTTTCCCCCCTGCTTGCACGGTGCTGTAAAACATATTTGTCCCTTCTCAGATTTCTTCTGCTTTTGCCTCTTAAATGTTTCAGACCAACAAACACTTTTCAATATAAAAGATAACCTGAGCAAACGGTGGCAGTAGCTCAGTAGGTAGATCCCACCTCCTGCTGGGTCACTTTGTTGTTTTGTTTTTTGGTAAGACCAGGAGAGTTGCAACCTGTTTTTTTAGGTTTAGGGGCAAAAACTTTTTCACACATGGATAACTTGATCAGGTTTTCTTTGTCTGATAGTGAAATTTGTTTGCAGATCTGAAACATTTAAGCGATGTAAAAAGTTTTTTCACAGCACTGTATTATAACTAGGGATGCACCGATACCGATACTGGTATCGGCCCGATACTGGTATCGGTATTGGTTAAAGTTACCCGAAACAAGGAACTGATACCAGTGGCTTCACTGTCTGTGACTTGTGATTTCTGTTGTAGTTTCCTATATTGAACACTAGGGGGAGCTATTGAGTTAAAGAGGAACAGTGTGGGTTAAGAGCTGGAGATGGTGCCAAATAGTTCATTTTATTTGGTTAAAATGTGGAAAAACTGCAATAATTTCACTGTGAAGTCACAGAAAATGGTTATTTTTCACCTTATATTTTAGTTTTGTGATCATTTTTTATATATTTTATTTTTTTATGTAACTCAGTTATTTGTTGTAAAAAGCAGAGAAGAAGAAATAAAACCTGTATTCCAATTTGTTGCATTTTTTTGTGTGGTAGAAGTATCGGTACTCGGTATCGGCGAGTACTCAGATTTAAGTATCGGATCGGTTTTGAAAAAAGTGGTATCGGTACATCCCTAATTATAACCTGCGTGTTTATGGTTTTCTTCTCCACCAACAGGCTAAATGCACACTTTGAGACGAACCCCGAGGGCTCCGTGTCTCGATCAGAAATGTACTCTGAGTACCTCGCCACATGCAGCAAAATGGGACGAAGCAACATCTTGAACTCCACTGGCTTCCTCAAATGTTTGCGGTCAGTCCAAGGGCGCACCTGTCGGGGTCGGAGTGTCATCTGAATAATTTTCCCCTTCTTGATGGATCTTCTGACGGTCTCTCTGCTCCACAGGACGGTTTTTCCCAATCACACGATGCGACGGCAGGATGAGACCAAAGTCAGCAGCCAAGTCCAGATCCTACTGGTGGGAATCAGGCGACGGGCGATCCCTCTGCCCGTCCAGTTGTACTACCAGCAGCAGCAGAACTCGACAGCAGCTCCCCCTCCTCTAGCAGCTCGACACGAGGTGCCTGGAGACCCTCAAGCCCCGCCCCCAGGTAGACTCAGAAGCTTTCATGTAGAATTCATTAAGGAAGAGTAGTCGTATAAAACAGCAGAATGATCTGAAAACACACACTGCACATTAGATTTTGTTTTTTACAAATAACTTTCTAAATACAAACATTTCATAACTGTATCCCTCAAAATTATAAGTAAGTTATTTAAAACCACAACGCATTAATTTTTTTGGGATATTTTTCTAAAATAACAAACGATAAAATCATTTTTTGCACAACTTAATAAAAATACATCAAAATAAACTTTACATCGTTTGTTCAGTTCACGTTCTAAGTGACTATCAGGGTATCCACGGGTCCTTAAAAAACCTTAAAAGGTTGTAAATTTGCATTTCCAAAATTAAGACCTTAAATGTCATTAAAAAATGATAAATAATCCTTAAATTCAGTGTCCAAAGGTCTTAAATTTCTAGGGCCCCTATGATTTCTGAGTTACGAAGATCTGAGACTCAGCAGCACACCAGACCTCTAGGTCACTTAAGGCTGTTATTATCTCGTTAATTCAGCAAAAAGGAGCTTTTTAAAATTATTTTCAGGTGAATGCAATACACTTCCATAAGATATAATGCAGATCAATTATCTTGATGTTTATTTTTTTGCACTTTCACTTCCAATAAAGGTTTAGTCAGAACTATTTGTAAGGTGGTCACATCCCCTTTCTCATTTCGTGAATGTAAGGTCTTAAATTTGATCAAATCCGCCTTAAAACAGGTCTTAAAAAGTCTTAAATTTGGCTTCCTTAAACCTGCAGAAACCCTGGACGATGGATTCTCTTCCATAAAGTAGGGCGAGGTTCTTGTACGTGAAGAGGATCGACTTCCTCTCACCCACCGGCAGGGTTGCCAGATAGTCCGTTTTCCAGCCCAATAATTAAAAAAGCCAGAACACACAAAAACCCCACCGATCACTGTGTTGTTTTATTTACTTTACTATGCACCAAGCAATTTTAACAGCTACAATCCAACCAGCCACAGCCAAATCAGATCCAGTGAGGGCGTCACATGACACGTCACATCCTCCCCTAACATGTCAGGAGCTTATATTTCACCACTCTGGCTTTTTCACGCTTGGTTGTAGTTTCACTGAGAGGGTCAGTTGAGACACTGATGCCTTACTTGTATGTTTAAACAGATAGGCGGGACACAGAGTGGGCGGAGTTTCAGGACAGTAGCCAATCACTGATGGAGACAGGTCAGGGGGGATTACTATTAAGTAATAATTAAAGCCCTATGAAATCCAGTTGACTCATTTTTCAAGTTTTATCTTTTAGAAAATGTAAATGTAATGATTGATTGGTTGAAATGTGTTTCAATAAGGTTTGTTTAGAACCTCCAAACCCGCCCAAACTACATCCACTAACCCAACGCAAGTTTTACCCACAAAATCCAAATCAAAACTGCCCAATCGTTCTGGAGTTGGTCAACGTGTAGGATTTAGGTTTCAAGGGGAGGAACAACACGAGGCTTCTGTAGTTTGAGATTCAGGGCTTTTCCCAAAACACTTATGGCTTTTGACCCCGTTTTTGTTCATAACAACACAAGAGTGATTAATAAAGGCTGCTTGAGAAGATCAAATGAAGAGGAACCCAAATGAAAGTGCACACTGCATTTCACTCACTTTGAGATAAATGAGGTTCAGTGTGACTTCCTGAAATTGGTTATAGCAAATTAAAATGTTCTTTTATAGGATGAAGGAGTGCAATAATAATTTTGAGCATGTATGTCTTGAATCTCTTGAACTAGACTGGTCATCATAGAGTCAATATGACCAACATCTGTAGATTAACTCTAGTTTCTGCATCTATTTTTGCATGTTGAGCTCCTTGGCCTCCATTGTTTCATGGTGTTCTTGTCGATGTGTTTCCAGGCGTGCCACCAGGACATCTTGGACAGCAGTCTGTTCGGGCCCCGGGCCCCACTCAAAGCGCCGGTGTCGCCACCCCACCCGTGGCCTTGACTGCACAGGAACCACCTCATGCAGGCCACAAGACTGTTTCCCGTCACCCGGTGCCGCCACAGGTGCCTCCACAGTTACCACCAAATTCTCTGGCAGCTCAACAGCAGCAGGTTCGATCTGGTCCGGTGGTCCAGATTCCAGCGTCTGCTCCAGCCACCCAGAACCACAGCCCTCAGAACCCTACCCCTCCACCTGCAGCTCAGCAGCAGCACCAACACTCCCCCATGCTCCCCACGGGGACGCCCGTCACACTATTTCAGCCAGTACCGCAAGGCCACATACTCACCGCCAGGGTACAGGGAGTGTGTCCTCCAATCACCCAGCACACACCTCTGCCTCAAACCCTCCCAGTCTCTGGGACTCAGAGTGGAGCTCCACAGGGAGACCCCCAGAATGCTGCTGCAGCATCAGCGCCCCCTTCCTCCATGCATGTTGGGGGCGGTCAAACATCGGGCAACGTGGGAGGGCCCAATTCCCAAGGATCTCGTGTCACGTTTCAAAATATAGCCCCCAAACCAGCACCAAGCCAGTCCAGTGGGCCAGCAACCACGATAGCTACTCCCAACCAGCAGCAGGCTCAGAGCGTGGTCATAGTCAGCCCCAACCCCCAGCAGAACACAGCCTACACCCCTGCCATACACCAGATCGTTCTTGCCAACCCCTCCACCATTCCTGGTGCCCAGACTGTCCAGATAGCGGGCCAGCCTGGACCTGCTTCCAGTCCCTGTCCTCCTGCTGCCTCTCACTCAAATACCCAGGTCCAGTCCAATCAAACTGTCAGCCATGCACTGTCTATGAAACGACATCAGCAGCAGCCTCTACAGATTTTATCCCAAACTCCTCCACCTCAGCCTACCTCCACCGAGTCCAGCTTGATCAAACAGCTACTGCTTCCAAAGCGAGGGCCGTCTACGCCGGGAGGAAAGTTAATCCTACCTGCCCCACAGGTGCCCCCTCCCAACAACACAATATCCCCCAGTCCACAGGTCATCTACCAGGCAGGCTTTAACCCCCAGAATCCTGCCCCACAGCCTCAGCAGCTCAGTGTTCAGCTGGTCCCAGGTCAGCTTCCCGCTGCAGGAGCTCCACCCCTGCAGACGGTTCAGCTCCTGCCAGGTCAGCTCATTTCCACAAGCAATCCAGGAGCTACTACCATCATTCAGGGTCCAACAGCAGCTGGACAGGTGACATTCACCGTGGTCCCCAACACTGGCTTCACCACCTCTGCCACTGCTGTCGCAGCTGTCAGCCAGGGAGTCGTTGCTCCAGCTGTTCCCCCACCTCTGTTTTCTACCGGAACAGTCCCCCATCACATCCCAGCAGCTCCGCCACCACCTCCGCCGCCACTGCCAGCTCCCCTCAGAGGAGACAAAATCATCTGTCAAAAGGAGGAAGAGGCTAAGGACGCCACCGGGCTGCACATCCACGAGAGGAAGATCGAAGTGATGGAGAACTCCTCCTTGGCCGAGGGAGACTCCTCCAACGGCAAAACCAGTAACGGAGACGTTTCGGCAGGTGCCAAGCTGCTAAATGGTCAGAAGTGCATGGAGACTAATCTACCTCCATACCACTCAGGGAACAGCCAGGGAGCACTCAACGGTCCGGTTCCACTGAGTCCTCCCGCGAACGGGAAGCAGGCTCTCTCCCCTGGCCTGAACACCCCTCTTGAGGGCAACCCCGACCCCAAAAAGACTCTAGTCAACGGGGTGTGTGACTTTGACCGGGGTGACAGTGGTGGCAACTTTAACAGGAACATTCCAAATCACATTGCTTCCAAACAGTACTTGGGGAATGGGGAGGTGGGCTCCTCTGAAAAGAGCTCAGATCTGCGTCTCCCCAGTCCTCCCCCTCCTCTTCCTCCTCCCCCTCCTCCTCAGCAGGACACTGCCAAAGCCCAGCAGGCTGAGCGCCTGGCAAACGGACCCCAGGTAGTATGTCACAGGCCCTCCTCAGAACTAAGCAACGGACCTCTGGGGCCAGGCCACGCTTCGCCCGTGCTAAGACAGCAACTGCTCCCCAACTCCACCATTACCTCCCAGAGCGCCATCACCCCTCCCGCAAACGGAGTGGCCCCAGAGGCCCGAGGCCTCAAGAGGCCGGCTGAAAACGAGGACCGCAGCGCAGCGACGTCTTCGGGGATCCCCAACAAAGTGGGAGTTCGAATCATCACCATCAGCGACCCCAATAACGCCGGCAGCAGCGCCACCATGGTGGCGGTGCCAGCAGGAACGGACCCAAGCACAGTAGCCAAAGTAGCAATAGAGAGCGCCACTCAGCAGAGGAACTGCTCGCCCACACAAGCAGCTGGTACAACGGTGAGTCACCGCGGCTTTCAGATCGTCGTAGGTCAGGTTCGTTCGTCTGGTGATGCGGTTTCTGTCTGCTCTGCCACTAAATAGAGTTTTGATGACAAACACACACATCTCTGAGTCAATCTGGTTTCCTGAGCACGTATCATCAGTTAGCTGTAATTATATTCTTGATTTGAAACATTTGTTTTAAATTAGAAATTTTTTTTTGCAGTAACTGAATCTGTTTATATTGGAGCAATGAAGTCAGAGGAAGAAAAACAAAATGGAGAAAGTAACTTTAACTCAACAGGACCTCCTTTAGCAGCAGGAGCTAGTGGCTCCCTGCATCATTTGATCTTTTTCTTACGTCGTTTCTGAGGAATTTGCAGCCACGTTCCTTTCATTGAGCTTTGCTTTTTTGTTTCTGCTCGTCTCTTTTAAAACCTACAAAAAATACTGCAAGACGGCATGAGGGTTAAATACATTGGTCCTCAGAGGAGTTCATGGTAGACTCAGTGACTGCATGGTCTGAAGGACGTCGATCCAGACGTCTCATGGTTCTTTCAGATGAAGCTTTAACCCAAGTGTTTTTGTTTTTTTTATCCAAATGAGTCAAATTCATTGTTTTTTTAATTGTCCTGTTGTGATCTTTAACCTGCTGAGTCTGAGATGGAGCTCTTGGGTCTTTTGCAGTTTCCCTGAGCTTTGACCTCTGACCTCAGGGTGAACTGGAGACTTCTGTGAAGATCGTCAGCTGCCTGAAATGTTTCCCCCTTCTTCTTTTTTTTTTTCAGTGTTGGATTCTTTATTAGTCTTTATATTATGACACATGTTGAGTTTCAAAAACGCTACATTTTATATTATTTGCAGAAGATACAAATATTCTTAGTTTTGGAAAAGTTTTAAAAACATCCATGAACAAAACAGAAATGAATAAATATAGTAAAGCATTGGTTTGATTTAAACAAATTAACCTTGAACTTAAATAAAACTACATTTATATTTACAAATCATGCTGTCAGTGTGGACACACATCTTAAAATAAATGACATAGAAATCGAAAGAGTGGGTGATTATAAGTGAAAAGGAAAAAACAAATGCTCCAGGGATTCAAGAAATGCAGAAAGGGGATTTATTCAATTTATTATTTTTAAATTAGTCATCTTGTCTCTTGGGGAAACCATTTAACACATTTTTTTTTTTTAAATGCAGACGCCAATGTACCGGCAGTTTAACAATTTGTAGTTGAAGATTTTTTATTTTTTATATATATATTAGGGATGTACCGATACCACTTTTTTCAAAACCGATACCGATATTTAAATATGAGTACTCGCCGATACCGAGTACCGATACTTCTACCACACAAAAAAATGCAACGAATTGGAATACAGGTTTTATTTTTTTCTTCTCTGCTTTTTACAACAAATAACTTAGATAAAAAAATAAAATATATTAAAAAATGATCACAAAACTAAAATATAAGGTGAAAAATAACCATTTTCTGTGATTTCACAGTGAAATTATTGCAGATTTCCACATTTTAACCAAATAAAATGAACTATTTGGCTCCATCTCCAGCTCTCAACCCACACTGTTCCTCTTTAGCTCAATAGCTCCCCCTAGTGTTCAATATAGGAAACTACAACAGAAATCACAAGTCACAGACAGTGAAGCCACTGGCATTGGATAACTTTAACCGATACCGGTAGGTCGATACCAGTATCGGTATCTGTACATCCCTAATATTTTTTATTTTTTTTATTTCACTTAACAAAAAAATATTCAGCCTTATGTACAATGCAAATTAAAGTCAGTTTCAACATATTTTCTCCCAAAACCACATTTAACATAAATAAAATTAAATTAAAAAATATAAATAAAAATTTGAATAAACAAATTCCCGTAATATAAACTAAGTCGATAATAACAAAGTTAATAAAAAATAGCGATTACGAGTACGAAGTAAATACATTAAAAAATTATAATAAAATAAATTCCGAAACAAAAAAAAGAAGAAAAAACAAATTAATTAAATTACAAACCCCATATTTATACACTAACAGGTGGAGGGGACTACTCGGATAAATCAGTTAACCTTTTAAAAAAATCTAAAAAGGGGAACACTGTTTATAACATTTATTTACAGATCCACGTATAGTCTATCTGATTTTTTCTAAGTCCATACTGTGCAGTATATCTTTAACCCATTGCGAGTTGCATGTTTCCCCCTTCTGAATGAGCTTCCTCTCTGTAACATGATTGTTTGGAAATGACCATTAAGCCCTCTCAGATCGATGGACAGGAACAGTCTCTGAGGTTGTTGCTGATGTGTTAACACACGCCTGTATGCTCCAGACCTTCTATAGAGGTGGTCAACACTGATGATGATGAAACGGACACTAAAATAAAAGTTTTAAAATAGAGGGGGGAAAAAAAGAGTAGATGCCACATACCAGTAATTGCAGTACATTCCTGGAACCTGATGAGTGCCCTGATTTTATATGATGGAGGTTGTTTTTGTATTTGCTAGTTGAGTGAATTCAAACTCATCAAAGCGTTAAATTCTTATCCATTGACCAAATCTTGATCACAACCATCCAGCAAAATGTTAAAAAGTTCAGACATTGCAGGTGATGTCTCCTGTAGCAGCTCTTCTCTGCTTTATTAACATCACTCAGCGCGTTTACGTGCGCATCTAAGTCGATCTTATGTTAATAAACTGGGAGCCTTTATCCTAGTTTACGTGTTCGTTGGAAAATCAAACTCTCACATGAAGCTCGCTCCACTCCGCTACGATAGGTGGCGAGACGCGCTCTTTCATGTCGGCGTTCTGCCGGTTGTTTTCTTAGCGTTTCATAGCGTTCTTAGTGCTTCCATCGGACTTGAATTTGCTCGGGCGTCCTCGTGTGCCCTGTGCTGACGAGCTGTTCGTTTGTTATTGCTGCTGTCTTCGTCTACCACCACTCATTTGTTTGTGATGCCGCTTCGCGATCCCGGAGGAGGAGCGTCCAGCCGGGCTCCGCTCGACGAAGAAATCGAGCTACAACCGCACTATCTGGGAGCTTCAGCTCGATTAGATCCAGTTCATCTTCAACCAGACTAACGTGTTTACATGCATTAAAAAAACAACTTCAGTCGATTTAAGGCAGTAGTTCGGTTTTCTGATGTGCATGTAACACTGTCTATCATGTGACTGACTGGTGGAGTAGAAAGTTGGTTTCTGCGTATGTTTTTATCTATTTGAATATTTCTAAAATGCATTTGCTGCCTATATAAATCGACCTGATGTTAAACATTCTTATGTTAGTTTGTACTGAACCGAGTGCGTTTTAATCACAGCTGAACAGCACACTCTTAAAATGTGAACTCTGGGTCGTGTTGTCCAGCTCAGTGGTTTATTGTGTTAAATCGTTGTGATTTTTGACCAAAGTAATTGTGACTAGATGAAGTGAATACTTGGAGGTTAAGAAGGCGAGGCCAGTTAAGACCACGTGGTTCTCACCGATACCCACCTCCTACAGTAAAGCGGCTGAGAGAACAACTCGAGCCAGCAGACGGGCCTGGGTTACGTCTCAGCCAACAACCCTTTGGAATCACGACGTCTCAGTCCATCAGTGTCTCTGTTGTGTGTTTATGACCTCCTCTCCTCCTTTTCAGCCTACTGTAACCCCGTCCCCACCTCCCGTCTCCCAGCCTGCACCAGCGGGTAACCACAGCCCACACCTGTCAGCACAGCAGAGCCCTACAGCGCCACCAGAACCCAGCAGGAAAGCAGGGCAGAACTTTAAGTGTCTGTGGCAGTCCTGTAAACGGTACAAACCCGCTTCCTCTACGGTCTCACACTGGTGTTTCTCTGAGGTTTTGTCTAACGTTTATTTGGTTTTCCAGGTGGTTTGAGACGCCGTCTCAGGTGTTTTATCACGCAGCGACGCAGCACGGTGGAAAAGATGTGTACGGAGGGCACTGTCAGTGGGAGGGATGTGAACCCTTTCCCCGACAGAGACTTTCCTTCATCACACACCTGCAGGTAAAAACCTTCTGCGATCCAGCACCGGGGACTTTTTACGCTCCTCGTTTTCTCTCAATCAGCATCACGACGTAAACGGTTCGTCCAACCTGTTTCTGCTCTGCTCTCACAGGATAAGCACTGTTCTCGAGAAGCTTTGCTGGCTGCACTCAAACTAGAGGAGCAGGCACAAACTCCCAATCAGACTTCTTCCCAGTGCGTACACATTCTTCTGTTTAACTCAGAATGTTAGAAATAAAGTTATGATCTAACCAACAGGGTTATTGTCACTCAACTGATTATGCTGCGTGTGTTGTGAAGGACTCCACCGGCGGCAGGCAGCACTCCAGCACAACGAGCACCGAAAGCAATCGTCAATCATCCGAGCGCAGCTCTCATGGCCCTACGCAGAGGTTCTCGAAACCTGGTTTTCAGGGACTTCACTGTGAGTTTATGTTTTGTTGATTGGCTCGAGCTCCCGGCTGCATACATACTGTGTGGGGATACAACATTTTTACTTGACGTTTGTAAAAGATATTCATGTTGTAAAGGTTATAGAACAGCAGCGATTTTGTTAAAAGGATTTAAGTCTTCAGCTGAATCAAGAAATGACATTTGTTTCCTGTCCCAGGACGAAAAGGAGGGACCAGTGACCAAACACATACGACTAACTGCTGCCTTAACGTTAAAGAACATCGCCAAGCACTCTGACTGTGGTCGCATGTAAGTATCCTGCTCAACTTAAAGCAGTACTTCACCCAAAAGTGATTTTTTTTTTTGTCTATTGCCATATTCCTCATAGTTAGATAAGTGGTCAAAAACAATTAGTAACCAGCCCAGCTGTTATCCTGATCCAGCAGCACTCCTTTAGCATTAGCTTAGCGTAAAACACTGTAAGTGAATGGTAACAACTAGCATTGTGAGAAAAAATAGTACTACTAAGTGAGTTTTAAGGACTTTTCTCTCACAATGCTAGTTGTTACCATTCACTTACAGTGTTTTACGCTAAGCTAATGCTAAAGGAGTACTGCTGGATCAGGAAAACGGCTGGGCTGGTTACAAATTGTTTTTGACCACTGATCTAACTATGAGGAACATGGCAATAGACCCAAAAAAAATCACTTTATGGTGGAGTATCCCTTCAAGAAATACCAAGGTTTTAATTTAGGATCCTCACATGTTGAGAAAGTGAGTCATTTTAGTAACCTCGCTTGTCTCAGTTAAGGTCAGAGTTCATGACTCCACCATCAGATTGAGACTGGGCAAAATTGGCCTGAATAGCCGAGTTTCAAGACCAAAACCTCTGCTGAGCAAAACAAACATAAAGGCTCGTCTCGGTTTAGCCATTAAACTTCTCCAAGACTTTAGGGGAAACCCTCTGTGAACTGGTGAGATAAAAGTGTACTGCCACAGCCGGCAGGTAACATAAATCACAGTAAAGTCATAAACAGAGACAATAATCAAGTAAACACATCTTTTCTATCACTTCCATGAATGATGCAGCGATGATCCGGACAGAAATTATCCTTAAACTTAATCAGTTCTGTGTTATACTGATGGAATGTGTCTTACTAAATTCTCTCAGGTTTGGCAGGTCGTCAACACGTCACATCTCCCACCACTAGCACCGTGTTACTCCTCCATAAATAAAACTTGTCAAATGCAGAAGTTTCAGTGCGATTCCAAATGAAAACTTGCTGGAAATCTTAGAAACTGTTTACATTTTATAGAAAGTGCTTGGATTTTAATAGAACGCTCAAAAAGTTACAGAATTTTGTTTTAGCTCGTCAACATTTATGAGACAAACACTGTAAGAAAAACATTTGTTGGAGATGAATCTCAACTGCTGCCACACCAAATTTGAGCTTAATCTGTGGAGTTATTGATGTTTTTGTGTTGCTGTGGTGGCCATCTTGACATTAAAAGTTAATCAGGAATTCTTAAAGTTTACCTGAAACCTGTCTAGTGACTGTCTAATCCCTCCTTCTCCAAACCCTCAGATTGGTGAAGAGGCATGAGACGCACCTCTCCGTGCTCGCGCTAAGCAACATGGAGGTTTCCACCACGCTCGCCAAATGCCTTTACGAACTGACGCGCTCGCTTCAGGCTTAAAGCCAAAAGGACAACGCCTACCACCCCGCGACGAGCGGAGCAAGACGCCAGTGAGCCGTAGCAGGTCCACGGGGGGGTCAGAGGGCGGGGACCAGGGCGAAGACCTGCCTCTGTCCTCATCTCCCTCTCATCCTTCACCGACTGTGTTCAACACCCCCGTCCTCCTTCATCCACTCAAAGGAAAAAGAAAAACTACCTGAGGGGGGAGGGGTCTTCCACCAGCTGCCCACCAGGGGGAGCTCTAAGACTGCTTCCCTGAGGGACTCCACAGATAAAAACCCCAAACACGAGCACATTTTGTTTAGGCGTAGTTTCTTACTTTCTCCTCATCCCACGAACGAGTCGGGCGACTGAAGAGTGTCGAGTGGAGGAGGGGGCGGGGCTACTGAAGGTGCCCACAGGATTGGGTGGAGGAGGCCTCGACTGGCAACTGGCGCGGAGAAAAAAAAATTGTTTTTTTTTTGTTTTCTTTAGAAACTCGGTAGCTTGGTTTTCTTACTTGAGTCGATATATTTTCACTTATTTATTATTGAAATGAATACCATTACGATTAATGATAAAGAATCTTGTAAATATGTTGTGAATATATATAAAGAAGATCTTTGATGCCGATGCAGCCACCGGAGAGCTAACTCCGTGGGCTAATAGGAGCATTACTTTGGCAGGATTTAATAAAGTAGTATGTTCGTTTTTGCTTTTTTTTATGATCCTTGGTCACTTGTATCTAATGTGATTCTATACTCAGCAGTGGATGAATGTACTTAAAAACTTGTAAATAATTCTGCAAAGGTACTGATGCTGTAAAGCTTAGGGAGGGGAAAAAACAGTTTTTTGTGGAACTGTGACATTTTTTGTATTATAATACCTTGTAGATCTCATTTTGCTGGCTGAAAGAGTATGGAATAATATATCTCATGTCATTTTGTAGAAGAAAAAAAAAAGAATATTGAAGGTATTCTCTTCCCTTCCTCGACCCTCGCACACCTTTCCCTTCAACACACACACACACACAATATACCCACTGTAAGCGTTTTGTCATTGTACGGGCACAGTGCGCGTACCTAAATTTTTTTGTATTTGTAAATTGGTTTAAATACATGGAGTTTTTATACAGGTTTTCTCCTGTGTTCTTTGCTTTACGTGCAGGTATGATATTTTCTTCACTACTTTTTTCTATCTTAATATAGTGTGGAGTTTTATTGTACTATTTTTTCATTCTTAATACCATGCCACATTCCGGCTCACGTCCTCAGACTGTCCTCTCTACCGTGTGTTGTGTAACATTTGACTGCCTGTCGTATTAGCATCTGACCGGGGCGACCCATCTTCATTTCTGCGGTGTCAGTAGGATGTGTGACTATACATAGACCTAACAGTCTGTTAGAGATTGGCTTTATTTACTTTGGTGACTGTTTATAGTTTTTAAATAAAACACTGAACATTTTGCTTGGGGTTTACTCTCGTTTCTTGGGTTTTTTTGCCAACATTTTCTGTGTTTTTGTTTCATATTTGTCAGTAAAAAGCACCTGTTAAATTCGGAATATCAGAAACAAACTAAACTTTTCATGTTAAATTGCTGGAACAGGTTGAATATAAAGGATCAGTAGTGATGGGATTAATGTTCACGTGTCATTTTAAACTTCTTATTCCTTAAAGGCACACTATGTAACTTTTCCCATACTTTTAAATCTTGTCCTTGAGCCAGTCTGTGCTAATCTGACCCTTTACAGGGTTAAAGTCCCTCAGACCCATCTGCTGCTTGGATCCAGAATACCACGTTTGTAACTTCTGAGTCTCCGGTCCGGTGCCCTGAAGCCTCACAAAGTCACGTATCTCGTGAGAAGCAGTAACGCTTTACGGAAATCCATGTTTCCACCTCAGAACCTGCTCGAGACAGATGAGCTGAAGACATAGGCCTGGTTCCAGTATTCACACTGCAGCCTACAGTCCTCTACAAAGTGCACTTAGAATTATGGGTAATACCCTTTGCCAAAATCTGCACCGATGCGGACTTCGGCAGAGTGCATAGCGGGGGCGGAGATAAGGTCCTGATTCTCCACTCTAGAGAATCGGGACACCCTGGCGGGAATGGGAGTATTGAGCTAATAGATCTACAAGATACAAGATGACTTTATTGTCAATGCATCAGCGTCCTGATACAACAAAACTTAGTTTCAGAACAGCTGTTTCCAAGATTAAGACAAACAACATAATACAAAACAGAAAAACAGGTGACTGCATGTGCATTTCTATGCACTCCCTTTTGTAGAGAGGTAAACGCTTGGAGGGTAGGGTGTGTGGAGTTGATAAAAAACATGTCCCTTTCTCTAGGCTCAAAGGAGCTTAGAGACTTGAACAGGAAAAAAAAGCCTCAGACATAAAAAGCACAAACTGACAATCACAAAAACATAAGACATGTGATGGTGGGTGGGAAGGCAAAGGGAACCCTCATGCCCTCGATCGAGTTCGCAGCATTAGCGTGGCCTTCAGACCGAGTTAACAGAAGTGGAAGGAGTCGATAAGGAGATGGAGAACATTATTCCAGGTCAGGTCAGCTTCCTCATCATACATTCCAGAGGGTGGAGTTGTGGGTCCCAACTCTAAGGTTGGAGGGAGTCAGATAAGATTATAGGATTTGTTTTGGCTTCAGACAGAGAACCATTTTCTCTCTGATTTAGAGTCCTGCAGCTGGCTCCATACCATCCATCTATTGTATCGTGTTGATCATAGCGGAGCCTCCAAAGAAAGAAAACCTTAATCTGATGAATGAAAACAAGGGCGCACAGCAGGGGGAAGGATCCACAGTTAGTTTTTACCACAGTGATTTACAGCGGACACTAGGGGGCACTAAAAACAAGCCAAAACAGCCTAGTGTGCCTTTAAATCAGTGACTCAACTTACCGGTCTATGTCTCTGAAATCCCCCTTTTAATTGGCAGGCCAACCACTTACTAGAGCACATTTTCCTGGTTTCGCCAATTGGTGCTGGTAGTCTCAATTAGTGGAATAGAGGTCACCTGAGTGCAGTGACTGTGGTTTTTGAAAAGCATTAATTGGGATGGATACAAAACAATTTCTAGGGCGCTAAACATCCCTTTGAGTTCCAGTTAAATCCATCATCAAGAAATGGAAGGCTCCATGTGTAAATCTGTCTAGATCAAGCTGCTCACAAGCTGAGTGTTTGTGCAAGAAGTGAGAGAGTCTACCAGGAGTCGACACTATGATCTGAAGGAGTTACACGCTTCATATATATCTATAAATAAATATTGATGTTTTGAATACTGAGATTTTAATAAACATTTTCTATACTGAATTTGATTATAAGTTTATCATGACTTATTTTAAAATTTTATTCTAATTTTTTAAAGTTCTATGTTAGATTTAAATTGGCTTATAAACATTTGTTTTAAACATTAATAACTGAAGTCAAATTTGTTAAAATGCAGCAGTATTATGAGCTGTTATGGAAGCCCATTTCCGCCATTTTGAAAAATATTTTTTGACACTTATAATTATGAGATACTAAGTCATAATAATGAGATACTATCTCATAATTATGAGACACAAAGTCATAATGAGATAGTATCTCATAATTATTTGATACTAAGTCATAATTATGAGATAGTATCTCATTATTATGAGATGCTAAGTCATAATGAGATACTATCTCATAATTATTTGATACTAAGTCATAATTATGAGATAGTATCTCATTATTATGAGATGCTAAGTCATAATGAGATACTATCTCATAATTATGAGATACTAAGTCATAATTATGAGATAGTATCTCATTATTATGAGATGCTATCTCATTATTATGACTTAGTATCTCATAATAGTATCTCATAATTATGAGATACTAAGTCATAATAATGAGATACTATCTCATAATTATGAGATGCTAAGTCATAATTATGAGATAGTATCTCATTATTATGAGATGCTATCTCATTATTATGACTTAGTATCTCATAATTATGAGATAGTAAGTCATAATAATGAGATAGTAAGTCATAATAATGAGATACTATCTCATAATTATGAGATACTCATTATTATGACTTAGTATCTCATAATTATGAGATGATATCTCATTATTATGACTTAGTATCTCATAATTATAAGATAAGTATCAAAAAATATTTTTCAAAATGGCGGAAATGGGCTTCCATAGCTATTTTCTGTAAGTGAAACCACTCTAGCGTGTAGTGCTTGGTGGCTCCAGTAGGGGGTGCCAGAGGCGCTAACTCGCAGCCAGATAATAAGACATGTGGCGGAGACTTTTTGAAATCGTTGCGTCGTTTTTAGTTATAAACAACCCGCATGTATCGCTGTTAATTAGAATTACACCACGAGAGATTGAAGGCTAAAAAACTGTCGAGCTAGTGGGATTCAGCCGCAGCAGCAGCGGAAGGTGAGTAGCGACACTTTTATAGCAGCTAACTGGAGCTAACCGCTAGGTAGCTAAAGCCTCCATAAGCAGGTGCTGTTGTTCAGAGCTAACTTGTGACCTTCATTTCAGCCGTCCTGAATAATAATAATAAACAACATGCAGCTGTTCTGCTGCCGTGCTGCTAACAGGCAGGCTTTTAACTAGCTGTCTGGATAACCAGTAACTATCTTGTTGTTGCCGTCGTATTGGTTGTTCAAGTTGCTAATTTAGAGTCTCCAGCAGGCCGTGCTGCTAAAAACAGCGATAAGCTCCAACAACTGCACCGGATCCACCACTGTCCCCCCTTTTCTGGGTTTATGTTTAACACAAGTGAACGTTTTCATTTAGTTTGACGGATGTTTGAACACTGAACAGCTAGCTGCTTGTGAAAATGGCCACTGAGCTAGAAAGTTGACAGTTTGGAAAACAAAAGCTGTCCAGTGGCCCGCGAGTGTTGACAGGTTGGTTTCGAAAATCAGCTCAGAGCCAGTGCTGGGGAAACTATTTGCCCCCTTACAGATTACTTAAGTTTTTTGTCACACTTTGATGTTTCAGATCAGCAAATACATTTTAAATATTAGACAAAGAAAGAAGAAGAAAATACAAAATGTAGTTTTGAAGTGATTATTCAGTTGCAGAGGGATAAAAACTATCCAAACTAACCTCCTGGGTGAAAAAGTAATGACCCCCTAAATGTAATAACAGGTTTTAACACTCCTGGTGTCAACGCCTACAGTCCAGTGTTGGTGCCAACTAGTAATGAGTCTCTCTCACGTCACTGTGGAGGAGTTTTGTTCACTTTTCTTTACAGAATTGTTTCATTTCAGCCACATTGGAGGCTTTTCCAACATGGTTTTCCTTCAGGATTTCCTGGTAGTCAGCAGTATTCATGGTTCCAGCCAGTGGTCCAGGTCCTGAAGACCAGACCATCACACTACCACCACCATGTCTGACTGTTGATGAGGATGGTTTTATGTTAGTTTGACTCCAGGTGGAACGGGACACACACCTTCCAGTAGAATTGGGTGTTATTAAGGCCAGTTCATACTCTACGAGAAATTTGTTCTCGCCGGGGAGGCTCAGAGAACAAGAAAATACTCCCCCGAGAACTCAGCTGCTGAATTCCTTCAGCGATATACAGGTGTGCGTATTACGTGGGGAGGAAGTGCAGATTAAAACAACTTGTCCCGTAACACTGGTCCGCGGGCCGCGAGGGTTAGCGTCGGTCGATCCAGACCCGTACGCCTCCTCACCCAGAACACAGGTCCGTTTACACATAGCAGCAAAGCAGGCATTTAACTTCCACTCCGGAGAAAAAGTTGCATCAATAATGTACAACGCTAACCGCAATAACCACGCTTCTTCTCCTTTTCTGACCAATCACATCAATTGTTCTCAGACGCCCTGCAGAAAAAAGTTCTGCTCAGCTGATGTGCACAAGAACAAGCCGCAAGCGCTGCCGAACTGCGAGAATAAAATGTAATTTTTGTTCTCGCAGACCGCCAGCGAGGGCAAAGTTCTTGCTTCTCGTGGAGGATGAATTTCCCTTTATGGTAATACCGTATACAGCTGGTGTTTAAAAATAGTAACTATCAGTTTCAGTACTGTCGTGAAAAAAATGCACGGTCAGAGCTGGACTGCTGGTGGGGGCGATGCTAACTTTGGGATGGGACGGTCGCGCAACCCACGATCTGAGCGGCTTGTTTTAATCGGCACTTCCTTGTTGCAGCGCGAGCTAGTACGGACACAGGTGTGTTCTTAGGGCTTCAGTCAACAGTGGGATTCCCCCTCTCCCCCGTTTTAATCAGCACTTTCTTGTTGTGGCACGAACTCACAGCCGCGTTTCGTGTTCACTCACTCTTACAGCATTTCAGTCAACAGCGGGACATCCCACAACGTAGTCGTCCGAACCGAACAACAGCTGTAGGTGCTCATGGTGGGAGCCATGACAGAAAATACCCGGACCGAATTACGGTCCCAGTCCAACCCTGGTCACAGTAGTACCGTACACCGTGGGAAAATGTGGAGGAAGTTTGATAGTATCAAAATTTGGATACCGCCCAAGTAGGGCTGCACGATTAATCGTTAAAAAAATCGTGATCTCAATTCATACTTGTATACGATCTCATTTCCAAATGAAAACTTTTTTTTTTAAAAGACGACAACGGATGTACCGCATTTGTTCCAGGACGTAACCTGCATGAAAACGAACGCTCCGTCTTTCTCCCTCAAATGACAAAGTTCAAAGTTGTTATCAGGGGTTCCCCCAGTGCTTTATAAGGGACTGGCATATATAATATATTTCCTTTGGCCCCCGGCAGGTTAACCAGATTTTACAACTTTTGCCCGAGAGGAAAGCGGCTACTAACTAAGCTAACAGCTGCTAATTGCGGCTAACAGCTGCTAATCGTGGCTAAACGCCACAAAATGAAAACAAAGTCAGCTAGTTCAGCTCTCCCTGGTTGCCTCTCTCTCTAGTTGTAGTCCGTATGACAGAAATAAAGCCAGCACAAATAGCTATTTAGGGAGCATTTGTCTGACAACGAACATGGTGTTGCTGGCGTTACATTGTTATGAGTCCCCCTATCGAGATGCGTTCCTCCACTAGTTCCACAGCACTCAGCAGCTCAAGCTGTAACACCGGTTCGACACTCGCTTTGAGTGGGTCACCTGTCGTTGTGTTCTGGGGTCAGTCACTCACTGTGGAGGTGATGTACTGTAGTGTCCTGCCATCAGCATGTAAATTACTTTAAAGAGCTTCATAGTAACTTTTATATGTATAAATACATTTACATACTATTTATGTTTTATACAGACTTTGTCAATTCAAAGAACAGAGGGATAATTTATATTTTTTATACTGTAAGAGTGAATACTAAATAAAGTAATTGTGTTAAAAGTTACCTGTGTAATATTTTCTAGTTTTTATAGAATATGTCTAGGCTGTTTCTGTGCTTGCTGTCAAAAAACAAAAACTGTATATATATTTTAATACATGGTGGGCTGCCCATGGGCTTCTCTACCAAAGAATCGTGATCTCAATTCTAAGCCAAAAAAAAAAGTCTGGATTCTCATTTTGTCCAGAATCGTGCAGCTCTACGCCCAAGCCTATCTTCCAGAAAGTTCAGCTTTTGTCTCATCAGCTGACAGAATATTTTCCCAGAAGTCTTTGGGATCATCAGGTTGTTTTTAGCTAATGAGACGGGTCTTTGTGTTGTTTTTGGTCAGGAGAGGTTTTGACCTTTGAACTCTTTCATGGAGGACATTTTTGTCTCGTCTCTTGTTGCTGAGTCATGACCTCTGACCTTAACTTGAACCAGTGAGTCCTGCAGAGCTTTAGCTGTTCTGGGTTCTTTTGTTCTTGAATCTCTTTAGAACAGGACAGGATGTGTTGGTTTTTGAGATCCTTTAGCCTCCTGTTAATGTTTGATTTTACACAGCTGTTAACATTTTTAACTGACTGGTTTCTTTCAGGAATCTTTCCACTCAGCTGTTTGTTTGTTTTTGTTGTTGTAGTTGTGATCAGGACCCTCTAGGACCAGACATGACTGGAACGAGTGGTGAGACTTTGACTCACACAACAGAAAATCTCACTTTTTATTATTAAAATGAGTGAAACTCATTGTTTACGTTCACACTGGTAGTCGTCACATGTGAGTAACGCTGCTGTGTGTGTTTAGGTGGGCAGGGTCCACCTGATGGCTCCGACTCTGAGGAGGCGGAGAAGTGTCCGGTCTGCCTGGGCGTCCTGGCTGGAGGCGAGCTCGCCATGCCCGACAGCTGCTGCCATGTTTTCTGTCTCCCGTGCCTCCTCACGTGGGCGGAGGTGATGCTCACTAACCTAAAAGCATAGAGCGAATTTATTTAGCGTATTGAAGTTTTCCCTGTTTGTTTATTAAAGTTTCAGATGTCTCCATCCTGCCCCGTGGACAGAAGACCCTTCAGTAATATTTATCGATGGGACGGCAGCCTCGGCCTGATAGAGGTTAGTTTGGTTGTTTTGTCAGTCAGAAACGAGGTCTTTCCTCAGACTCTGAAACTAAACGTTGTGTTTTTGTTTGGAGGTTCCTGTTCCGAGGCGACCGACTCAAACAGAAGCTGAGAGCTGCTGCTGTAGAAACCCCGAACGAAACATCTGTCTGAAGTGAGTCGACGCAATAAAAAATAATCTAATCTGTGATTTAATAATAATGATAGACCTATTTCACAAAATAGTGAGAAAACCGGTCATGCTGTTGGATTGCTAGCTTCATGCTGGTGAAGGTTCTCAGTCATCCAGGTCATGATAATCAAAAAAAGGGTTTTAAATAAAGGCAACTGGAATTATTTAGTTCTTTTGAAGACGTTTCGCTGCTCATCCGAGTAGCTTTGTCAATTCTGTCTGTAGTAAAGGAGAGAGAATCTTATTCCTCTGTCTGTGACACACCTGCCTCCTGAGGAGGTGTTCGCTCCACTGTATTCAACTGGAGTCCTGGTGAGTTGTTTTGATTAGAGGCGTGAATTGTCTGCTCTGAACTTAATTCCCAGACAATTCCCGCCTCTAATCAAAACACCTCAACAGGATTCCAGTTGAATACAGTGGAGCGAACACCTCCTCAAAGGGGTAGAAGGAGGTGTGTCACAGACAGAGGAAGATAAGCACAGTTTATAAGATTCTCTCTCCTTTACTTCAAACAGAATTGACAAAGCTACTCGGATGAGCAGCGAAACGTCTTCAAAAGAACCAAATAAGTCCAGTTGCCTTTATTTAAAACCCTTTTTTGGATCGCTAGCTTCATTTCTGTAACAACCAACAGTGAACTCGTGTTCTCAAAATCCATAATTCATCTTCCAGAAATATTAAAATGAAAAATTAAGCAAAAGTTTGTGTGAAATCACATTAAAAATAGCAAAATTACATTGGTAAAAAGGCAGTGGTGAAAACATGGCTGCTGCCTGAGCCAAAACACATTTTATCTTATCGTTTGCCCTTGAAGAATCCAATCCCCCACCCCCACGCTATAGAATGAATAGAGCAGCTGCTCTGACCCTCCCTCCTTCCTACGATCTCCTCCTAACTTCTCCTTCACCTCTGCTGGATGGTGGAGGACTGAAGTCATGGCCTGCTGGCAGAGTTCCTTTATAATTTTACTTTCCATTTCTGCATGATTTATAAGAAGTTTAACTCTTGGATTAATTGCAAGGTTACCAATAATTATACGATTTTAAAATGTATTTAGAATACAGATTTATTTATTAGCATCAAACCAGCACTTTGACTTATTTAGTTCTATAATTATGTGATTGTCAGCTCCTGTGTGAACAGTTTGGTTTGTTGTTTCATCAGAAGTAAGCCGGCTAGAAGATTGAGACGAGAGAAAACAGAAAAGACGGCAGACACCAAGACGAGAGGACTTGTGAGGAAATGTGAGTCAAAACTTCAGAAGTCTACATAACCTTCTCGTGTTGCATCTGCAGCAGCTAACCTCCTGTTAATGTTTTAGGTAACGACGATGACCCGTCTTCACTGAGCAGGAAAAAGGTTGGTTTTTTATCTGTTTATCTGGGGGGGGGGGGTTCTTTTGTTTTTTGATTGAAGGTGCTGCTTTGTGCTATAATGCGTAACCATAAAATTGGCTGATTTTTTTTTTTTACTACAAGAGAGCCACTAATTGACACCTCAAAAGCTCAAATAATGCTCAGAGACCCAAAATCCCAGATGAGTTAAAGGCACACTATGCAGTGTTGGCTTGTTTTTAGCACCCCCTAGTGTCCGTTTGTTAGGCTGAGTGACTTTTCATTAACTCTGTACAGCAGTGTTTTTCAACCGCTGTTCCGCAGCACACTAGTGTACCGTGAGAGATCCTCAGGTGTGCCGCGGGAAATTATTAAATTTCACCTATTGGTCTAAAAAACATTTTTTGTAAACTAATTAACTACGTCTGTGCCAGTCATCGCCAAATGGCAGACTCAGGTTCTGTTTGGAGTCAGACGCGCAGCAGATCAGGACCTGGACCGGGTCCAGCGACGGCACCAGGCAGCGAGCCGGCGCCAGGGGGAGACGCGCGTCTGCCCCTGAGAAGCTCCCGCGGCCCGCAACACGCTCGGCATCTGGAACCCCTCCTCCCCTGAACTGGACCGCATCAAGTCTGTGGTTTGGACTTGGTCCTGCTGGAGGGGCCGCCGCCGAGCGAGTCGTGGACCCACGGCAAAAACTTGGCAGAGTTTGGGCAGAACACCGGCCACGCGCCGCGTCAGCCGACTGGGTCTCTGGTGAACCGTCGGTCCAGACGTTTTTAAATTCATACTTTGATCTGATTGGTCCATTAAACCAGGAGATCAGCGGGTCCACTGACACTGGGCCGGACCAACATCGTTTTACTTTGATCCTCCGAGCATTCAGCTAAATAAATAAATAAGTCAACGTTTGTTTTTGACGGTCTGAGCTGGTTATTTTCTCCCATGTCTCCTCACTTTGGCTGAAGGACGGATGACGTTATCTGATCACCTCCAAACTCAGCGTGCACGCGCCTCTCAATAGCGTGAATGTGGCAGCGCAAAACGCTGTTTCTCAGCATAATAACTGACAGCTTAAAATTCAACATATCAACACTAAAACACATTGATCTGTCAATGATTGTATCAATGATTGTAACACTCCCCCCAATCCCCCTCCCCCGCAGACCAGTCGCGTTCTCTGCATTCAGTCCATTATAATGTTTTTAGTCAAATTAAAATGCAGAAAAATGGCAAAATACTAATTTCACAGGAGCAAAACTATATCGGTACAGCATCTTATAAACCCGCTGTATCAAATTTGATACACACATTTTCAACATGGTTTTACTATGAATTAAGTTTAAAATTTTTAAGCTGTTTCACATTGATTTAATCCATTAAACATTCTTATTGAAGTTTCAGTAACAAATAAAATGTTTTTCTTACCATAACCTGTTGAAAATTGGCAAAAGTTTGCATGATAAACTACGTCTGAGTCACTGACTGAGAGCAGGCATTTTGGATGTCCAATATGAAGGTCTATAGATGGGCAAAACACTGACCCCTGGTGGTTATTTTGTTAACTGCACGTATCTGATTATATACATCAGGTTTTTCAGGAAAATAAAACTCATTAAAAATGTAGAGGTCTCAGAAAGTCGTGTATCAAATATGATGCGAATGGCATTATAGGGTTAATTACCTAAACATCTAATTTTCCTCGGTTTAATAAAATATTTTTCATTTGATTTCCTCTCCTTTCCTTTCTTGTTCATTCAAAGTGTATTTAGCAACACAACACCTAAGTTCACGTGGCTGCTGTAGAAGCTGTTTCTATAGTGAAACAAACGGAAGGCCTTCAATCCATCATTTTATTGTTTTACACACAGTTGATTTTATGATCCTATCACTAGTATTTGTTTTATCTAGGTGAGGGCGATAGAGTGCTGCACGTGGTCGCCGACTCCCACAGTAGTAACACCGACACAGGACGTGTAAGTCTCAGGTTTTGATTGTGATATTGTCACGTTTTCCTAATTACAGCACTGCAAGTTTGAATTTGATCAAACCTAATTCTGGGGTTAAGGTCACATTTATTAACCTTTACCTAACCAGGTGGTTTAAATTGACCAGTTAGAGGTGATGTTGTTGTCCTACAGGCCAGATCCTGTGTGGTTGACGGAGGATGGACCATTTGAGACTGAACTGAAACACTGTAAATCACAGGCACAGTGTTGTCCATGGCTCTCATCTGCTGTTCCCATTCCAGCTGACGGTGCTTCCAGGTAATGAGACGGCTTTCTGTGAGTTGGTTTGCTCAGTGATTGGATCTCGTCTTAAATAGTCTCCAACTCTTCACCCTTACATCAACACACGTTTTAATAAAGTTTGTAGCCAAACATTTAGAGAATGACCCAAGAGTTGGTTTTCACAAAGTTCCATGCTTTTAGATTTTTTTTTGGTCAGATGTTTCTGTGGTTCCCAGAGTAGAATTACAACATTTCATGAGTTAGAAAGGATTTTATTGATAGTAGGGTTGGGCAATGTGTAACTTTTTTCCAATCGACGATGGGAGATTTATTCGCGCAGGTGACATGTTGACATATTTGCGGGCGGAGCAATGTAAACACACACTAATGGATTTGCCAAATTAGAACTCAGAAGTCCCAAAATTGAGGATATAGTTGTAAAAAACACAACGTCGCCTGTTTGGGGCTACTTTGGCTTTAAACAGACGTCTAGTGGCAGAAAAGAGCTCCGACATCGAGTGTTTACCCTTCTGCTGTGTGCTAACTAAGCTAACACAGAGCTAGCAGCTAGCTGCTGCTGCTCCGTCACCAAAATCGCTCAAAGACTTCAAACTGCAGCGGAGATTTATTTTATGGAAGCGACGTTCACTGAAGGGGTTTTTATTCGTATTTCAGTTTTAGTTTCATGTTGTTTTTGTCGTTTATCAGACTTAGCTGAAGACAGTTGAACACCAGATTGGTGTTATGACTCGCTAAATATTTCTAGCACCAGTAGCTGACGCATAAACACGGTTTAACTGGAAAAAAGCCAGTCTCTGATGGTTTCCTCCCCACCACACCATAGATATTATTTAGATACATTTATTTTCTTAACACAAGCTGCTGCCGTTCTGTCTGCTAAAACCCCGCTGCTCCGCCAGCTCTCGGGGGAGGAGGAGGAAAAAGGAAGCGGCTGCTTGCAGCTGGGAGGAGTTTGCGTTTAACGTTTAAAAAGAGCATTATTTATTATTTTTACGTGGGCTGCGTCCTTTGACTTCAACCAAACATTGTTAATAATTAAGAAATTAATTTATAGTGGGACGAATAAATCGTTCTTGAAAAACGGGAGGCGATTGGCTGAGCCCATCGCCGATGGTCGATACATTCGTCTGATCGCCCGACCCTAATTGATGGTTGCCTTGAGTTGATGTAAGTTGTATTTGCTGTGTTGGCACTTCTTTTTTAAGACTGCTCCAGTTCACCTGATAGGCTGTCCACTTCCAGACTGAAGGCAGGTCATTCTTCTGCATCAGTGGGTTTTCTTTTCTCCACCTGCCTCTTGTGGGTTGACCACAAGTTGACCCCAAAAGACTAGAAAACTCCATAAGCCCCAAAATAAGGACAGTGTGGGTTAATGGGACTGACGAGATGTTTGGGTTTTTTGAAGTATTGTTCTATCAGTTATTTACCTACAGTAAGGACCACACCCACCAGAGACGTTACTCAAAGTGGGCGGAGTCTCTAGATCGGTAACAAATTAGGTTTGTTTCTGTTGTTAGTTACAACAAACAGCATAAATCAGTGGTTCCCAAACGTTTTGGCTTCTGACCCACAAAATAACAGAGGCAGAGACTTGGAACCCCAACCATCGCTGGGAAAATATACAAACACTGCTAATAAACTAATTAAACAAGGACATAATGACAACATAAACATCTACAACTATTATATCATGTTTATTCAACTGTTTGTAACAGTTTTCTAGGGCAAATATATGGTATTTGCTAGGATTTTAAATTCACTTTTAGCTTTAGAGATCATCCCAGGACCCCTATTTTTTTGTTTTAGGACCCAAAGTGGGGTCCCGACCCCAACTTTGGAACCACTGGCATAAATGAACTCTTGTGCAAAATTGTACAGGTTTAAAAACAGGCAGTGTAGTGTTCTAATGCGTCAATATGATATTTTTTGTGCAAGAGCAGTTTGAATTAGCGGCTGATTTTGTTACTGATCTGACTAGCCGCCGCGAGCATTGCTCTAGTTAGAGAAGTACTTCCTGTTTCCAGAGGATTTTCTCACCAATGACGGTACACCACCAGTGTTGTCAGCCAGTAAACCTGAGCTGATGGTTTATTGTTCTTGAGCTTCGCCTTCTGGTTCAGATCAAAATCGCCAATCTTTTTCCTAACAAAACAACATTTTCCATCATTGAACATTCTCGACTTCGTAACTTGACATTGTGAGAAATATAAAGAGAAGTCTCAATGTTTTGTTTAAATTTACAGGCAGCGTCTTTATGGAAGTGGTTGGAACAACAGCTCGTTTCCATTTGGATCCATTTCACCTCCCTTTCTCTCCAGTTCACCGTTTAGACCAAGTCATTTTGGTGAGTCACATCTAGCACTTGAATTTACCCTTTCCTCTTCCCAGCAGCTCATAAATCTTTGAGTGTCTTGTTGGTGTTGAAGTGTTGTTAGATTTGTCTTTAATGGTTCGTTCTCTCCTGTAGTGTTTCAGGGTGTTGTCTGTGCCGTCACGTGTCCCAAAGGAGGAGAGAAACGAGGCAGCAGATCTTCAACTTCCAAAGCGCCCACCAAACAGCCAGAGTCTCTACCCGCCAGAAGATCTGTACGCAACAGTAGAACCCAGGAAGAAACTCCTTCGACAAACTCCAAATCGCCAACGAGGTCGAGTTTGTCGGACTCCGACTCGTCCGCTGGTCAGTCTACCAAGCTGACCAAACCGTCTCAGGTGCCGACAAAGAGGAAGGGGAAACGAGTAGCAAACCGAAAGGCCAGTGGCAAACGGAAAGCCACAAGGAAAAAATCCTGCAGCCCGGCAGCAAGTGAGGAGGAGGACGACGAAGGTGACGGAGGCGATAACAATGAGATGATAGAAGATCCTCCTCAAGAGCAGGAGGTAAACAATTCAGAACAGCAGCAGAATGATGCTGAAGGTGGCCTCACCTCTGCTGATGAGCATCTAGGAACAGAATCTGTAAAGAGTGAGGAGGAAGGTGACGAGTCTCTGGGACAATCTGGTGAAAAAGAGAAGGTTGATGGATCCTGTTCCTCCGTCTCTGCTTGTGACAGCCCTCTCTCTTTGTCTGAGGGAAAAAGAGGAGAAGAATGTCCAGATAGTCCAGTTAAAACTGAAGACAAAGAGTCCGAGGAAAGAACGTCGCATTCCTCTCCTGATTCTCAAAACATCCTATTGGAAAACCCAGTGTCTCCTCAGAGTGACGAGTACACGAAGCAGGATGATAACACGGAGATCTGTGTACCGTCACGAGACGCCAACAACGAAGAATCTTCATTAGATTCGAAGGATGAATTATGCAAAAGTTTGACGTTATCCGGTTCACCAAAAAGGGAAGTGTCAGAGGAAAACGTATCCAATCAAGAAGAAAGAACTTTTAAAGAAACAGATGTTGAAATGCCAGAATCAGCAGAGTGTTTAGGAGATGAAAGCTCTAAAGAAGATGCTAAGGACACTACGCTCATGGAGGACATTGCAAAGCTCATGGAGGACATTGCAACGCCCAAGGAGGACATTGCAACGCCCAAGGAGGACATTGCAATGCCCAAGGAGGACATTGCAACGCCCAAGGAGGATGTTGCCATGCTCAAAGAAGACACAACTCCCACAGATGATGGCATGTCTAAAGATGACACAAATGTTGTGCCCATGGATTGTGGTTCACCCTCGAGCGAACATGGGAATGATTTGCTATTTGAAACTTCCAATGACAAGACTTCTGCTGGTCCTGCAAAGCCACCGGCTCCACAAACTGAAGTCTCCAAGGAGGATGGTAACAGGAGACCTCAGGAGAGAGAAAGGAGCCAAGAGAGGAAGAATGGAAAGCCACGGCGCTCTCGTTTTCATTCTCCAACCTCCACTTGGTCCCCTAAGAGAGAATCTAAGAAAGAACCATCCAGACGTTCTCGGTCAAGAGAACGCGATGGTAGTGTGTCCTCGAGTCGACCTTCGCGGGCTCGCAGCAGAGATAGGGATAGGGACGGAGAGCGAGACTACTCTAGGAGGGACCGAAGTCGTGAGAGGAGACGGAGACGATCCAGGAGCCGCTCTAGATCAAGGTCTAGGTCCAAATCTAGATCCAGATCTCAATCAAGAACAAGATCTTACAGAAGAGCGCCCAGCCCTGAGCGAGGACTGTCCAGAGAACCGTCTCCCCAGAGGAAGGAGCGTAGGGGTGGCTGGAAGTCTGGACCTGGAGGTGGCTCTGGTCATGATGGACGGAGATATGGAGGCGCTGGCCGCTTTGAAAATGGTCTTCCTTCAGAAAGTTCTGATCGCCAGGGCTGGTCAGAGAATCCCGACTGGGTCACAGAAAAGACCGAGAGCAGGAACCGGGACTCGGGCTCCAGTGGGAGCTCACGTTGGGAAGAGCAGCGCAGGAGCGGTGGAAATGGAGGGGAGCCACGTGGTCGTGGAGGGTTTGAACGTGGCCGAGGCGCGGGCGGAAACTGTAACTTCTACAACCAACAGGATGAAACGGCCGACAGCCGCTGGCAGCCCAGAAACAACTTCTCAGGTACAGGCAACAATTCAGGGACCGACTCTTACAGCCGCTTCAATGAAAACCGGGGAGGCGGCCGCAAGAAAGAGTCTGAGCCTGGAGACTCTATGGTTGACCGATCGGGTTGGTCTTCTGCATCCAGCTGGGCTGTCAGGAGGACGCTACCCGCAGACGTGCAGGATTATTACTCCAAGAGGGAGAGAGGAGGACTCAGCAGCTGGAACCGACAAGAGGAGGAGACGCAGCCGCCGGCAGCAACAGGTTAGAGCGCAAGTCTTTCCTCATTACGGTGAAAAACAGACTACTCTGCTCAGTAGGATTTCTTTACATGTGTGACTACGCATGTGAAGTTTGTATCCAGTGCACTTGAGAAACTATTTTCTAAACTCTTTCCGCCAAACATGCAAACCTTTAGCGTTAAAGCCAGCCGTTCACGCTGCAGCTCGCCGCACACAGCATTTACAATACTGCTCCACGTCAGAATGAAAACACGGATTTAGTGAAAGAATCCCAGCTGCTGGAGCTCTGCTTGTAATGTATTAAAACTCCTGATTGTCGTTAACTAAAGAAAATAAGTGCAAGACATGGAGAGTGTGTGTGTAAACAAAATGCTTGTGTGTTTTGAGCCACTAGCTCAGTATAAAGAAACCAGTCAGAAAGAGGAGAGATAAAAACAAAAGGCGATTTGATTATAAGAGCATTAAAAACATGAAAAATGTCCTGTTGAGGTACATTTAGAACCTGTGATTAATTTGCGTTGAATAGCAGTTAAAGATTTATTAACCTTGTTGAGTTGAGATTCAGAATCTTTTACAAGGGAGTCCTGGAAAGTACAATCTATTACTATTTAGATTTGTTTATTAGCAGCTGTTAGCCGCTATCTAAAGGTTGCATTAACGCGCCCTACAGAGCTATTACTTTCCCTGTAATAAAATCAAATCCGCGTTTGCTTTTTCTGTCACACAAACTACAACTAGAGAAAGAGAGAGAGCTGAACTAGCTCACTTTGTTTTAGTTTCGGTGTTAGCCCGCCACCGTTCTCCTCCGACAATCTTAAAGACGCGCCTGATTGTTAAAGATAATCTTCTCGTGTGTGGTGGGTTAGGAGCGCTCTTGTCCGCACGGAACGCCGTCAGAATCGCTCCAGGGTTTCCCCCAGAAAACTTGCTAAGCCCGGTGGTAGAGAACCCACAGACAGACACCACCAGACCCGCTGCTTTTTCTGTCATATGGACTACAACTAGAGAGAGAGCTGAACTAACAGCTCATTGTAGCTTTAGCCACAGTTAGCAGCTGTTAGCCACTGTTAGCTTTCTTCTGGGACAATCCTGGACTGGCACAGACTCACTCAGGTATGAGGCTTAGCCCGGTGGGCCACTGGGCTTATAAAGCACTGGGGGGAACCCTGCGCTCCGATCGCAAATCTGTGAAATCGAACATGTTGGATTGTCTAGATCCGACATCACAGCGTGTGTGGTGTATCTGCCTGTGGAGATCGACGTGTAGCCAATCAGAGAGCGAGTTGACAGACTCCGCTGCATGGAGCGAAATGAGTCATCAAAACAGCTGCTCGGAATATTTAAAACTGTCACAAGTTCATTTTCCTCACCTCGCCTTCCTCCCCTTATCCGGGTCACGGGGGCAGCCGGGCATCCCAGGCCATCCTCTCCCCGGCCAAGTCCGCCAGTTCCTCAGTTCCCCCTTCAACCTGGAGATGTATTTCCTCCAGATTGTCCTGGGTCGACCCGGGGGTCTCCTGCCGGCAGGACGTGCCCGAAACACCTCCCGTTCATCGTTTTTAATAAAAATAAAAGCTTTCACGTTTGTTTACTCCAAAGTCACGTTTGGTCTCGTGAAGTTCTGCGAGATTTCACATCTGATCTGAGAATGTTTGTGTGTAAAATCGGTTCGTGTGTGAGCCCACCACACACTGTAGGATCAGGACGGTCAGTGTCCGCCATTTTTAAAGGAAAATTTCTCGGCACGTGTGTGGTCTCTTATGATTTAAAATCGGCCGACAGTTTGAAAATCCTGCTTTGACAGGCCTTTGCTCTCAGTTTAATCTGGTACAGACTTGAGTTTTGAGGCTTTTAAAGCACTGGGGGAACCCTGTATTAGGTGAAAAAAAAGGATTCTGTGAAATTATTGCACAATTTTTTCACTCCTAGCCACACTGTTCCTTATTAGCTTATTAGCTCCCCTTAGCGACTAATCTAGAAAACTACAACAGAACTGAAGTAAAGCCTCCTTTTTACCGCAGCCTTGGTATCGGTCAACTTAAACAAGTACGAGTATATGGAATCTGTATCGGCCTGATACCGATCGGTACATCCCTAAAAATTAGTTCACCCAAATACTGTTCCACAACTCCACACACTGTTTCCTCTCATCGCACCGACGAATGTGTCGTCTCATTTTAGTCATCAAAGTTCATCCCATCAGTCTCGTTAACATCTTGAAAAAAGCGTGCTAACGCTATATTTTGTTACAGTCTTCGTCAACAAAAACACTGAACTGTCCTATCAAAATAATCAAATATAAAGATTATATGATGCCAGTTTTTAATGAAAAAACACAAAAATGAGTTATTCACCATCAAGTTTATTTAAATCTACCTGAACTCAAAAGGCGGCCATGTTTTTGTTTACTCGTCTTGTGGGTTCATTCAGTAAAACAGTCTGATGATCAGGCTGAGGTTGGTCAACAGATTAAACCCTAAAAAGCTGAAAAACATGCATCTGATTTTATAGTTGTTTTCAGAAGTGGACATTTTTGTCCTCTAACGAGAGGGCAGTCGTTGTTTTTTCAGTGTTCACTTCAACATTTGTCTAGGGTGAGAATTTGTTACAAAAATGTCATGCGCAGAACATGTCGGAGAGGGGAAATGAGCAGAAAAATGTCCATAAAGGGTTAAAAGTTGATCAGCGATTCAGTGTTTGAACTAGCTGTTGGTCTAATGATGATTCTTTTCTCCTTCCTGGAAACAGGAACTTGTAGAGTTTTTATTGTGTAATTTATACATTTTTGTCTTCAGATCCCCCAAAGAGCGACCCCCCTCCCCAGGTCGTCCCGGGGAACGCTCCAGTGGCTGTGATGAGCGTGCTTCCTCCTCATCCTCCTCAGCTGGGCGTTCTTCACCATCAGTACCCCATCCAGACTCTGCCGGTGGCCTTGCAGCCCGCAGCACCCTACGCCATGCCTCCTCAGGTTCCTGTGCACCTCCACCCTGCTGTACCGCTGCTACAGGTGCCTGCTGTTGGGACGCAGGGCCTCCCACCCCCTCCCCCACCTCCTCCACCAATGCAGGCTGGCAACCAGATCTCAGTCACAGCAGCTCCGTCTGATGCTCACACAGCTCAGGTACAGTATAAACTAAGATTGCCTTTTTTTAACTTCCTCCATGGAGACAGACCATCCCAACGAATTTAAAATAAAAATATCTAACTGAGAACCTCTGCATTGCTGTAGATGATGAGCACAGTTGTTGGTTTCGTCAAACCCACCCTCCTTCCCACTCCAACCAAAGCGAGTGTTGCCGCGGTGACCCAAGTCCAACCAGCAGCCAGCCAGGTGCTCCCATCCTCTACAACTCAGTCCAGCCAGCACAGCAAGGCTCAGGCTGACAGCTCCAAAAAGGAGAAGGTAACGCCGCTGACTGTTCCTACAGGTCGTCTTTGATCAGCTTGTTCTGAGCCTTCCAGTTTCCCGTTTGTCTCAGAAACAACAGATCCAAGAGAAAGCGATAAATGAAGTGAAGACAGCCATCAAACCGTTTTACCAAAAGAAGGAAATCACAAAGGAGGAGTACAAGGAGATTGTTCGTAAAGCAGTAGAGAAGGTAAGCACTAGGGATGCAACGGTCCACTGTGCCCACGGTCCGGTCCGTACCTCGGTATTTGGGTTTCGGTTCGGTCCGCTTTGAATCATAGAAAAACTTTTAAAAATCTGAAATTTCCAAAACTTATTTTTATTCACACAATAAAACAAGTTTTCAGACATGTTCCTTGTAGTTTAGTGTATCATAATATGTTCAGAGACCAACAGAAATGTTACTTTTAAAGTACCTTTTCAATGTACTGTTAAATAGTGTAAGAGATTTTTATATGGACGCTTTTATTTTGAAGTCTGGCCGGACGTTCTTGTGCTGTTCCGGCCAGACTTCAAAATAAAAGCGCTCATATAAAAATCTCTTACAAATAGTCTAAAGTGCCTCTTTATTACAATTAAACACGCCAACAGCGCGGCTCGTTTTCTTGTGCTTTTCTGAGCGGATGCTGTACGTCTGTTTAAAGCGACAGACTGCTGTTTTCCCTGGCGTTTCCTGCTCTAATGGTCTGCTTCCAGAAGCTACACTGGGGCGGTGGCGTCGGAGGGGCGTGGCCTTGTTTGAAATGTTTCCTGCTACGTGTGGGAGATGGGTCAAACAATGCTTGCAGACCGTCTCATATTTTTTCACCGTTTTCTCTCCCTCGTCTTTATATTCAACTGCACGTTTTGCGTTTGCCTCTCGCCGCTCGTCTGTCTCTCTGTAGCGCATGTTTTGCTAAAACTTTCAGCTCAGTGGGGCGGGTCAATCTGTGATTGGTTACTCGCGGGTAAGGGAGGGGGTCTGCTGTGTGAGCGGTCTGAGCGAGCACACAGAATGAAACCAGTAGCTACTGAAGCTAATAATAGTACGTCTTTGGACCGCGGACCTAAGACGTACCGGACCGTGAACGGTGTACCGTTCAGTCTGGTATTGTTACATCCCTAGTAAGCACACATTTTTACATTCCGAGTAAAACGGGTGATCAACGCAGTGAACGAACTTTGATTTCTCAGGTTTGTCACAGTAAGAGCGGGGAGGTGAACTCCAGTAAAGTGGCCAACCTGGTGAAAGCCTACGTGGACAAATACAAACACGCCCGCAAGAAATGACCTGCTGCTGGAGCCCGACGCCCTCACAGACCCACTCTGCTGCTCAAGTGCAATTTCCTCCTGCTGGAGTTCGGCCTCCGAGGTGAACGGCGACGGAGAGCCGGCGTGGTCTTTTTTTGATATCTATCTTTTATTGAATGAAGATTTCTTTTTTTTTTTTTTTTTAATAGATTTACATATTTTGTTAGAAAATAATGACCTGATCACAAATTGTAATGCAAGAGCCCTTTATTTTGCATAAATAATGAGACTTGGGAGCTACTGTATGAAGTGCAACAGCTTAGAGAAGAGGGTGGATGATTGGATACTAAAGACTCTCCAGCTCCTATTTAGCATCCCGATTGCATAAATTGATAACTAAATATTAAAGTTCACTTAAAAAATATATTATTTGAAATGAATTTCAAGTCAAAAAGTGCGTTGTCTTTATTATTGAACCTTGTGGCCCAGTGATGGGCTGGAATCTGCTGACTCTGATTGTAATCTGGTCCCTGATTGGATCCAAGGTGAGATCCCGATGAGTGTGTCGGGGGAGGGGGGGGTACTGTTTTGTCCGAGGGGGTTCAAATCACTGGTGATGGATTTACATCTGAGCCACCAGGTGGCGATAGCTCCCCTTGTGAAAATGCTCAGCTTAATTCCAATGGTATCATTTACTTTTTGATAAATTTTGTAGATCATTGTATGACATTTGCGCTGTTTGAAAGTAAATTTGAACACCTACAGCGGTTTCTCCACCACCCAGTCAGACCCTCAGAGTAATGGTGGCCGTTCCACTATCTAGAACCAGTAGGTTGTTCACCTGAAGACAAAGGATCTAAATAAAAGTCATGGTTTTATTTAATTTGTTTGCTTCAGTTTGGTTGTTTGAATTTCAACACAATGAAATATTATAAAAGCTGGATTTGAAAATCACACGTTTGAACTGAATCGTGCTCCGAGCAGGAAGGACGGTTTAGGTGAAGCCAGGGAGAGTTCCCAGACCAAACGGAACTTCTGCTCGGGGAAAAAAAGTCCCGTGCCACATTTACCTGAAATGTTCTTGATGACCCTCAAGACTTCTGGGAAAATATTGTGTGGAAATCTCTGGAAGTGATAAGTCTTCATGTCACCCCACCACTCTAACAGGTACCAGATTTAATTTCAAGGTCCTGGTTCTGGTTTATAAGGGGTGGGGAATCCTGGTCCTCAAGGGCAACAGTCCTGCACATTTTAGTGGGTTTTTTTTTTCTTCTTTTCAACACACCTGATCTGAATTAGTGGGTGATTAGGAGCCACTGAGGAGGTAATTCAACATTTAAATCAGGTGTGTTGATGAGAGGACACCTAAAACATGCAGGACTGTGGTCCTCGAGGACCAGGATCCCCCCCCCCCTTACATGGACAAGTACCAGCGTTCATCAGTGATCCTTACACCCAGGGGCTCCTAGGATACACGTAAGTACATTTTATTTTTAAAGCGCCTTTCGCAGAAACAGATCACAAAGCGCTGTACAATACAGGTATAATCAAATATTACAAAGCACAGGTGAATAAAACAGTAGCAGGCAAAAAAGTAATCAGGATCACAAAATATATACAGTCAGATCTACATGACCAGTTAGGGAAAGCCTGGATGAAGAGGTGAGTTTTCAGATGTTTTTGAAAGCCTCCACAGTGCTGCAGAGACGGAGTTTCAGGGGCAGGCTGTTCCACAGTCTGGGGGCCAGATCCTGAAAGGCCCTGTCCCCTTTGGTTTTCAGTTTGGTGCGAGGAACAGCCAGCAGGTTTTGAGATGAAGATCGAAGGTTACGAGAGACTGTGTGGAGAAAGAAGCTGAGATAAGTAGTCAGGAGCCTGACCGTTTAGAGCTCTGTAGGTGAGAACCAGGACTTTAAACTGGATTCTGAAATCTACAGGGAGCCAGTGAAGGGACTTTAGAATCGGGGTGATGTGAGTTCACCTGCTGGATTTAGTCCGGAGTCTGGCTGCTGCGTTCTGGATGGTTTGAAGACGTTTGAGGGAGGATTTGTTCAGACCAGTAAAGAGAGCGTTACAGTAGTCTAGGCGTGAAGACACGAAGGCATGGATTATTTTCTCCAGGTCAGCAGTTGAGGCTATTTTACGGAGTTTTGAGATGTTTCTTAAGTGGAAGAAGCAGGAGCCAGAGATGGATTTAATGTGAGAATCAAAGTTTAGAACTGAGTCAAAGAGAACTCCCAGATTTCTTACTGAGGGCTTGGCTGAGGAACAGAAAGAAGCTATTTCCTGTTCAATTTTAGTTTGAAGTTCTGGAGGTGCAATGATCAGGGTCTCAGTCTTGTTGGCGTTCAGAACCAGAAAGTCTCTGGACAGTCAGTTACTGATCTGGGTCCAGGGCCGGCCCTGGACTGAATGGTGCCCTAGGCGAAAAATGATTTTGGCGCCTCCTACTGCCCAGAACAGAAACAACGTAACTTTTGCAAATTCTTAGTAAGCAATGTACTAAAGTTGGATAAACTTGAACTGATGACATTCATTCATATAATAAGTAGGGGGCACAACTATGGAGGACCGAAACTGACATATTTAAAAATAAAAGCAGAAATACGTAATTTGTCTTTTCTTTTCCTTTATATGTGCATTTTTGCAAAGAAATATATATATTTTGTTTTTCCGAATTATGTGAATTATCATCAAGAAAAAAATATATTTTGTTTTATTTTCCCTATATGTGCATTTTTTTTAAATAAATGTATATGTTTTGTTTTTCCTTTTCCTTATTACCTGTAATTTCATCAAGAAAAAAAAATTGTTTTTCCTTTTTCTTATTATGTGCATTTTCATGAAGTAAAAAATATATATTGCTTTTCCTTTTCCTTAGTTTGTACATTTTCATGAAGAAATAAATATATATTGCTTTTCCTTTTCCTTATACACACATTCCTTGTTTTTACATTCCCTCATCTACTCTTTTTACATTACCTTATGCATTTCTGCCTCATTATGCAAATTAGGAGGGCTGTCCTTCTTGGTAAACAGGAAGGAGCAGGAACCATGCGCTGATCGATTGAGCATGCCTGAGATTTTGGCTCCACCGTAATAGCAACCAAAGTACAGTAATGGAGGGAGCACAACGACGATCTGTGTCGGAGTTGTTAAGAGAAGCTGCAAATAGGCTACAGAATTAGGCTATAGAATACACAGACTTGTGCAAGTGACAGGCCACTTCCTCCAAAATCTGGACAACTAACGGGTCAGCTTCATTGTCCGTGTCTGCAGCTATCTGAAATAGCCTCTCACTCAAAATGTCTACGCGAAACAATAAATAGTCATCACTGACTGTATTACTTTCAGCTAAGATAGCAACGTGCCTTAATTCATCTGCAATCGTCAGAGACATGTCTGTTAGGACTTCACTTCTTTTCAAACAAAAAGGCGTTCTCCTGAAAGCCCAAAATCTCAGGCATGCACAATCGATCAGCGCATGGTTCCTGCTCCTTCCTGTTTACCAAGAAGGACAGCCCTCCTAATTTGCATAATGAGGCAGAAATGCATAAGGTAATGTAAAAAGAGTAGATGAGGGAATGTAAAAACAAGGAATGTGTGTAAAAGGAAAAGCAATATATATTTATTTCTTCATGAAAATGTACAAACTAAGGAAAAGGAAAAGCAATATATATTTTTTACTTCATGAAAATGCACATAATAAGAAAAAGGAAAAACAATTTTTTTTCTTGATGAAATTACAGGTAATAAGGAAAAGGAAAAACAAAACATATAAATTTATTAAAAAAATGCACATATAGGGAAAATAAAACAAAATATTTTTTTTTTCTTGATGATAATTCACATAATTCGGAAAAACAAAAAATATATATATTTCTTTGCAAAAATGCACATATAAAGGAAAAGAAAAGAGACAAATTACGTATTTCTGCTTTTATTTTTAAATATGTCAGTTTCGGTCCTCCATACACAACAGCATGATAGCCCTTTAGTCTTAGCTAACTCGCTAAATGATGGTCCAGGAAAAATGTTCACAATTTCATGTATATTAATTAAATACCTCTACTTTGGGCCCGTTTTTCCTCCTCTTCCTTTCTTCGTTTCCTGAAGGCTGCCCCAGAGGGCTTGATTTGTCTTTTCATTCTGCCAGCGACTTTTAACAAGGTGCTATCACTGACAACGTCACAGACTCATCATGCATTATCTACAGTGTTGGGCAAGTTACTTCAAAACTGTAATGCATTATTTATTACTGGTTACTGTCATTTTAAAGTAATCCCTTACATTACAATATTACTGTTTTTAAATGTAAGGTATTACACTACTTTTGCATTACTTTTAGTTACTCTCATCAAAATAACTGTAAATATGGATTTGACCATTTAATGAGCTCATTCTACATCCAGTGGAAGGTGATGTCATGGATACATGGAGATATACAACTATCTGGATATTAACCCATCCATCTATCTATCCATCATTTATCATATATTTATCCATCCATCCATTTATCATTCATCCATCATTATCCATCCATCTATCATATCTCTCCATATATCCCTATCCATATATTATTCCATCATATCTATATACAGTATATTTAAATCTATAAACATATCTCTCTGCACAAGCTCCTTATTCATTAGTTTGACTGACTCCTACCTCCACCTGTCTGCTCCTCCTCCACCTGTCTGCTCCTCCTCCACCTGTCTGCTCCTCCCTCCTTCAGCAGAGGCTGCATGACGCGCGTTTCCTCTGCTCAGTGGACGAGAGAGTGAACTCTCCAACTTCTGACGTGAATAACAGAGTGACTCTTTATCATGAAACTACTTCTCAGTTCGCTCGCTTCAGTTTACGGAGCGCTGCATGCGCTCATATGTCTTAACGGGCCTTGGATGCCGTGAGCGCGCACGACTCGGGCCGCGTTTTCCCTCTGGACCGAGTTCCGAACCGAACCACGCATGAGTTTCGGACCGGACAGAACCGGACTTGTTTCACTGGCTGCAGATTCACTCCTCTCTGCTCTGACTGACCACATTTTTCGCTGAGTGACTTTCTCCTCTGAAGAACCCACCGCCTCAATCCGGGTTAAACGTGCACTGTAACGCGCACTGACGTTAAAATGTTACAGCTTTTTTCTGTAATGCCTTACATTACTGCGCTACAGAAAAAAGCAATGCATTACAGTAATTAACCTTTGGAAGTCGTTACTCCCAACACTGATTATCAATAAACAACCGGACGGAGAGATGCGCGCAGCGCGCCTCTCCCCCACCTTACCTGATCACAGCGGCAGCAGCAGGTAGCCATGGGGCGCCACGTTGACTGTTCATGCAGCAAAAGTTGTGCTTATTTATTTAGTTAGTTTATGTATGTATTTATTACTTACTTTGCTCTTTACATGAGATGAATGGTGTGTCCAGCAGTTTGTCAAAATAAATGAATAAATAATAATTGGCGCCCTCTCCAGCAGAGGGCGCCCTAGGCAATGGCCTAATCAGCCTATGCCTAGAACCGGCCCTGTCTGGGTCAGGCAGAGTACCAGTGTGGCCAGTCTGTCTAACTGGTGGGGCAAGAAGGACACATACAGCTGAATGTCATCAGCGTAGATGTGGTACTGGATGTCAGAGAAGGACTGGATGATGCCAGCTAAAGGAAGGATATAGAATGAGAACAGTAGAGGCCCCAGAACTGAACCTTGTGGAACCCCGCAGGTTAGGGAGGCCGAGTCTGAAGAGACGGTTTCTGTTTTCACAGAGAAAGTTCTGTTGGCGAGGTAGGAGGTGAGCCAGTCTAATGCAGAACCTGAGATCCAGCTAGAACCTTTCACCTGTTCAGTAGGATGTTGTGGTCCACGGTGTCGAAGGCTGCACTGACTAAACATTGTACTTAGAAAGGCGCACATTCAGTGCATATGCAGATTATCAAATAATTTATCCTTTACGGATCTCCTTTGGGAAAAACTTTACTTTGGCACATGCCCAGGCTGGGACTTGAACCCGAGTCCCCCACATGAAGGGCAGTGACTTTACCTCGACACCACAGTTCATTTTAGTCCTGTTTCTTACACATGAACATTATATGTCACGTAACCAGTGGCGTCTCGTCATTCAGGGCCGGAAGGTCCCGGCCCCACCAGCCGGCGCTGTGGGGATCAGTGGGAAAGAATAGTTCGTTTTTAGACTAATACTGCATAAAAACCCATTCTGTTACTAAGATATTCTGTTATAAATATCTGTGTAATCATATCTAAGTCTTTGCTTTGATACTGACAAGCTGAGGAGGTTAAATCCTCTTGAAATCCTGGCAACGGGCCGGCCCCTCACAGCCTGTCTAAAAGACGAGCATCTGAAAATCACTGTGCGCAACACGCTCTCAATAGGCACGAAGCGCTGAGCCCCAAACCCAGACCGTCCAATTAAAACACTGGAATATCACACGTGACGTTACCTTCACGTTCGGTGGGAAAGCAGAGCTTCTCTGTGTTTAGCTCATGAGCTACCAGGACAAAAAGACAATTTGAAGTAGATTTTTTTTAAATGATTTGCATCTTTTCTTTTAAAGAAATGAACAACGCTGGTGAGTGAACCTTTATTTGCAATTTCATGTATAAAATCATTTTCTTAAATTAGATTTAGATTAAATTGCATTTTTAATGTGAAAGTTTGTGCTACAGTTATATATTTGAGTTGTGCCCCACCTAACGTATGATGCACGTAATGTTGATTAAGATTGTTCAAGATTGCAAAAAGTCTGTCACGATTTTGTGGATCAATTCATTTTTATGTATATTCTTGCACGTAAATGTAAGAATATATATGTTTTACTGGCCAGTGAGTATGGAACTAGAATTGGGACTTTAGTTTTGTTCTTGTAATTTACTTTTTGTACTTGTGACTTTTAGTTTTGTGCTTGTAAACATTTAGTTTTGTAATTGTAAACTATGTTTTGTACTTGAAACTTTCAGTAATCGTAATCAAGTTTGGTTGTGAGCACTACCTCCCTCTTTCCATGATTGGTTCTTCTGGGCAAGCCATATATGGTAAATGTTTCTTAACTCATAGTTTTGTGCGCGTATAAAAACCTGCAATTTGAACATGTAATTTGAAACTTGTATTTTTTTAAATGTGTGAAAGTCACAGAACTAAGTACAAAACTAAAGTCCCAATTCTAGTTCCATAAGTGAGGGCCCCAAAGGCCCCACCTGAGACCAGTGAAAATGGTCTTCAAGTTTTTGTCGGTATTTTATTAAATATCAAAACATCACATTTCAAATGACCTCTTTAAAAAAAACATGTCGATGGTTTCAAATTTTTTATTCTAAGTCACAAGACCGGAGAGGTCGACCGGCTGAATAAAACACCAGCAGATCTTTGTAGATTTTAAAATCTTCAGTAGTATCAGTGGGTGAGACCCTGAGAAACGCCGACACATCACCTGCGATACAAAACTGTGCAAATTACAAAACACTGTAGGAGTTTAGTCCGTAAAAACAACACAGTAGCAGGTTTAAAGGGCGAGTATCTGATGAGAAAGGGTTTAAGACGACGAGTCTAAGCTTGGATAAACAATTTAAAACTATTTAGAGGCTTTAAAAATGTTGGTAGAATAGAAATGTTAAAAAAATAAAGGCAGTGGTTTGTGATTTCAGTGCAAACAGAAGAGGAAAGCAAACATCAAGGCTGAATTTCACTGAGGGAGAAAACGCTCCAGCTCCTCTTCGCCAGTTAAACGTCATTCATCAGTTCTGGTTTACAGGAGCAGCGGCGTGTGCTCTCCTGCCGGCTCCCTCCTCCTGGTCAGCTGCCTCGCCTGCTCCAGGAGGCGGCCGGGCAGCGAGGGGACGTGGTGGCTCGGGTCCAGGACGTTGGTCTTGCGGCGCTCTCGCTCCTGCTGCCACATGAGGTACGGGCTGGGCGGGAAGAACGGCCGGGATCGCTCGCGGTAGAGCTGCAGGACGATGCCGCACACGCCGAGCGCCGCCCACACGGCGATCATGACGTAGTCTGCCTCGAGGACGACAGCGGGTTAGAAACGATTTGGACTCACGGCTGACGTCTGAGCTGTCGGAACTCACCGAGGGTTTGGAACGGCACGTCGGTGAACACGGCGCTGAAGCTGCTGTTGAGGATGCGCTTCAGGATGTTCAGCGTGATGTAGGAGAGGCTGGTGTAAACGTAGGCGTTGACGGCCAGGACGACGGCGTACGCTCCGACGACGCCGCAGGTGGTGATGTTCCCCTGAAATACAGTCAACTGTTACGAAGTTTACCTGGAAAAATCATCTGAGTTTAGACGTTTTCCACCTGCTGCGCTCAGTTTTCTCCCTCTAAGTAAAGATATTGTTTTGGTGTTTTTTAACTATAACCATACGATTCAGCTGTCAGGACGTTTTCCTGCATTAAAAGAAACATTTTTAAAAATTGAACATCGTGACTTAAAGAGATAAAACTGAGCAGAGCTGAAGGTCAAACACATTTATGTTATGGTTGATTTTGGTCCTGTACTTTTAGCTGAAAAAGTTTAAATTTTTTAAATATCACCTGCACTCTGCTGACCTCTAGTGGTCGTAATGAAAGTTTTAAATCTAATCAGATCTGTCGACTTTTATTTTGAAAATACCCCATTTTTGTACGTAAAGATTGTAAACAAACTGTTTTTAAAATAAGATTCAGCAACTTTTACTCAACTGTAACAATGGAGCGAGCTAATGTTTTGTGTAAACATTGATAATTAACTTTTTTGGGGTAATATTCATCTTCATCTTTCAAACCCGTCGTATACAGGGTTCCTACAGGTTCTTCTAGTCAGATTCAAGTCTTTTTAAGACCATTTATATAAAAATTTAGTACCCATTTCACAGACCGACCGACAAGGAAAAACACATTCTTGAACATATGTTCATTTATTTTTAAAAGGAATGTGTAAAGTATGACAAGTTATTGAATCAGAATAATCGTGGCTGACAGATGAAACCTTTGAGGTGAAATGTGATACGGAGAAGTGACGCACAGCTAGGGCTGGGTACCGGTAAGTATTTTTCGATACTACTACTTTAACGATACCTTTATGTATAATTCTTAGAGAAAATAACAAAGTAGCCTACTTAAAGTTTTTTTAATTAAACAAAAAACCAAAATTTTATGACATTTATGCATTTAATATTATTTATTTATCTCTTACCTCAGGAACTTTCTGTTAACTGTTTGTCTGAAAATCTTTCGTTTCTGAAACAGAAACTGAATAACCGGATTTAACCATTATTTGGTTTTTGTTATGGAAAAACAAAACCGGAAATACGGGAAAACGGATTTGTTTTCATTATTTCGTTATTCCCTTCTTGCTAATAAAGAGCACACGGATTCAGGTCGACCAGAAACGAGTGTGGAGGTGTCAGGATGGAAACTGAATGATCCTTGCTGACAAAGTAAATGCTAAATCTAAACCCTAAATGAAACGAGTACGTCTCGTGGCCTCGCGGATTTTTTAAATGCAATTTCACATGCTTTAAAAAAAAAACCAGCGCATTGTGATCAGCGCGCTGACTGTTGGTCGGTTGCAGCGCCGACGCTGCTGACTCAGCAGGTGAGAACGGAGCTGCGGGCGTACGGTGACCAAACGCAGTGTTCGGGTCTGATCTTTTATTCTGACGGTCCAGCCGGTACCAACGAGAGTTTAAACAAGAGAGGAAAGTCTCGCCTCGCCTCCCTCTGCTGATCCGGGTCGCGACTCGAGGAGGCAGACCAAACTGGAGCATCCCGATTCCCGACCCACGCCGTCCTCTCCCTCACACACCTCCTGTGTTTTGTTGAAGCACCAGAGAACTCGGGTCTAACCCGTAACTGTTGAGAGGAGGAGAGGAGAGGGGCTGGAGGAGCGGCGCATTTAGAGGGACATTTTATTGTAAAAGTAGCCTACCAAAATTTTTTTTTTTTTTTTTCGGTACCCAGCCCTACATACAGCACACATTTTAAGACCCAGATATCAAAATTCAAGACTTTTTCCAAGTCTTCTTAAGGTATTATTTCCAAATTCAATGCTTTTAAGACTTTCTAAGGAACCCTGGAATAAATCTGTTACCTCTCTTGGCCAGCGGACGAAGAGCAGCGGAACGGCGATCGTGATGCAGCAGAACGTCACCCAGAAAACCACATCAGAGTTCCTGAACACATCCAGGTCGCCTGAGGACAAACAGTCACACAGAAATCAAACCGGCTGCTTTCAGGCCGTTTCTCCAACGGGAACTTTGACTTTCTGTACCCAGCGGGGTGAAGAGGACGATGGACGCCACGAGGAAGCCGAGCATCAGGCCCACCACGACCACGCAGGCCATGACCGAACCAAAACGCCACCAGCTCATCACCAGGAGGACTCCGCCCACAACGCCCACTACCGCCGAGAGGGTCAGACGGACTGCAGAGACACAGACTCCTGAGGACACTCCGATAACGTTAGTCTCACGCCGAGGCTGGGGTCAACTTACTGTCGTAGTCCAGCTGAGTGGTCCGCGTGATGAGGACGAAGAACACAAACGATATGAAGCTGAATCCCATGCAGAACAGCTCTGTGTGACACCAAGAGGACAAAATATCAGGGATCAGTTCAGGATAAACGTCAAACCTCAGGAGGACACCGCTAAACCTCGCTGCTCAGGATGCTGACATCCCGACACCAAAGTTCACAGCTTCTTAAATCCAACTGTAGAAAATCTGTTCATATTTATAAAATCCAGTTGACGATTCAGGAAGTAAAATCTTCCAGGTTAAAGATCTGTTATTAATACACGGTTCTTAAACTTTATCCCCAAATAAAAAAATCAATTCAAGAATTTCCAGCATTAGTGATGATTCACACATGCTAAATGTTATTAAGACACAACCAGTTTCTGCTAGTTTTAATTAAGAAGCACTGATTTAGATCTTAAGGGCCGATATCAGTTCACGATTTTTGTCGCGACCTGAACCGATTTGGCTCAAAAATCTATTATTTAAAAATCTAAATACTTAAAAATTTTTTTTAAAAACTTCTGTTATCAGCGAACGGAGTTGAGTTCATGGACTGCAGACGAGCTGATCACCGATCAAGCTGAATATTGGCTGATTCACTGGCCAATCACTTGGTGCATCTGTAGTTTTAAGGACTTTATTAAAAATTTAAGCTATGTTTAAAACATTGAAAACTAGGGATGCACTGATACCAGTGTTGATATCGGGCCGATACCAGTGTAGTAACTCAGTAACAGTAAGTTCTGTTGTTTTCTAGATTGGTGGCTAGGGGGAGCTGTTGAGCCAAAGAGGAACATTGTGATTAGGAGGGGGAAACTGCAATAATTTAACAGAAAATCTTTATTTTTCACATAAATATTTTAGTTTTGTATTCATTTTTATCAATGTTTTAATTTTTATCAAATTTATCCTCATTTGCTGAAACAAGCAGAGAAGAAAAATAGAACCTGTCTTCCAATTTATTGTATTTTTGTGCAGTAGAAAAATCAGTATCGGTACTCAGTAAAAGGGCTGGACGATATCGATTAAAAAGAAAAAAATCATATTGATCGATAATCAATATTATTAAAAATATGGGAAAAAAAAGAGTAGAAAATATATTTTAAGTGCAGCCCTGGTCATTTAATGCTATTTCTTAATGAGCTACGTTTATTAAAGAATATATAAAATAAGGAACAAACAAAAACTGAATTATTTAACCTTTTATTCAAACATTTGAACCAAATCGATGGTCGGCTGAATCATTAAGTTAATTTATCAGGATGAGTCGGAGAACAGAGAGAGGCAACGAAACCTGGCGTCATAATTATAAAAATAAAGAATGCTGAATTCCATTCTGACAAAAATATAAAGTTTGAGTTCAGATGAAGAAAAGAGCTGATGTTTCATTAAACACGGCGCTGTGCGACGAAAGCCTCCTCCTCCCTCCTTCTGTGTTCGACGGTTCGTTGGTTTTATTATTTTGGGTCATGATTGACTGAGTGATTATAGATCCTGTACTTGAACCAGTCAGAGATCAGCTGTTTTTTTATCCTCCGTAAAATAAAATAAAAAAACTCCGCTTCGGCACATTGGCGTGTGTCGGCTCGGCTCTGGGTCTCGTGTTCGAGCTTCATGTTCTTCAGGTCGTGTTTATCCCGGTTTGGTTTGCGGTAGATCATCATCCAGACGCGGATCTTTACCGGAGCGACTCGGCTCGTCTTCCTGCAGCTTCGAGCAGCTAAATGCTAAAACACGCTGGTTGCGTTACCAGACCGGGTTTAATTGATTCTCTGCTCATTTAGCAAACGGCCGTTGTTTGGTTTGTGTCGGACGTGTAAAAACCAAAACATTGCCATGCTGGTTAACTAACAAACTAAACTTTGTTCCGGATATATTCCTCCGCCCCTCCTTGCAGCAGCCTGCTGTTTTAGCGAATAGCGAGTCACGACCGGCTCTGTTTTGGACTGAGAGGGGCGGGACTTAGTGACGTGCTTCCTGTGTCTGTGCTCCTGATTGGTTAGGAGTAAATAATGACTGTAGCATTACCTGGTTGGATAAAATGAAAAAATACGGAAAACGTTTTTTTATCAAACTTCTTATCTACCTATTTTTTTTCTATTGAGCCACACGTCTATCGATAGATATATATTGATACTGAATTATCGTCCAGCCCTAACGAGTACTCAGATCCAAGTATCGGTTTGAAAAAAGTGGCATCACTGCATCCTTATTAAAAACAATTGTTTTTCAAACTCAAGCATTAGAACCCTGTTAATAGCAGGTTTAATGACGGTGAGTTTGTAGACTGAGGAAAAAAGTCCGTTTTTTTAAATTGCTGCTCAGTAATGGAGCATCCATGGAACTACAGATGATGTATACGAAGATCAGCAACTAATTTATTGGTGAATAATTAAATATAATGTAAAATTACTGTACTGACCCGAATAAAGGACGACTCTGATTATAAGACGACCCCCCTTTTCATTACTGGTCTTCAGAATAAGACTAAATTCACTTTTGAAAGAAACCATTTTTATTGAAATTTTGAGAAAATCATTTAAATAATACCGTAATTACAGACTGCTTTAATGTTTGCCTATTAATCAGTCAAAAGTCTTTCTGTCTATCTTATAGCGCGCTCTCTCTCAGTCTGCGGCAGACCTCTTCTCCTCAGCTCACTGTAAAGTCACATCTTAAAGTCCCATTCCGGGATTCTGTCCGTGTTTTCCACTCAGCTCAGGCGCTCAACTCACCACATTTGAAGAATCGATGTCCAAAGAAGCAGACGAACAAACCCGCCAAGCCAGCGATGGTGAAAAAGATTTTTGTAGATATTTTTCCTGAAATGTAGTTAAACGCAGTTAAAATATAGTAAAATACGGTAAGTCAGAAAGAAAACGGTAGAGAGCTGACCGAGCGTCTGGCAGGCGTCCAGAGTGGAGGTGAAGCTGCAGGCGTAGGTGTGGACGGGGGCGTAGGAGGCTGAGGTGTTTAACACGGGGTCTCTGACGATGACGGAGTAGATGACGCCCTGACCTGGGATGGAGTTAAACACCATGGTGGTCTTATCTGTAGACTTCAGCGTAGTGATCTGAAGGGGGACATGGCATCAGCAGGCTGTCTGTAGTGAGTAATACTAGTGATTAGTGATCATTTATACCCGTCTGCCGTTCGCCACCAGGCCTTGGACGTCTGCTACGGACTGGAAGCCGCTGAAGAGACTGCTCTCTGATAGGTCGTTCTCTGGCAGGAAGTGCTGGTAGACGTCGTACTGCAGCCGCCAGCGGGTGTCGGTCCCCGTCGATTCATCGCACGCTGGAGGAGTTTGGCCTCTGACAGAAAACATGGACAGCAAACTCAAAAACAGCCGGTTTCTGATCATCTACAGGATGTTTACGTGAGAGGAGCCACTTCCTAACGCCGTGTTAACAGGTGCAAGCTATGAGCAGTTCAAGTTCACACAAATGTTATTTATTCATTTTTAAAATCAAATCTAAACTATTTTATTAATCCCAGAGGGAAGTTAGATGTTTAAGGAAGTTTTTTAATAAAGTCAGTGTAGGCTGTTCTGTTCTAGCTGTGGACAGGAAGGATCTGAAGGAAGACACTCTTCTTGATAAGACAGCAGGTTTTAGCACTGCATGAGGCTGTATGATCCACTCCTAGTGATGAAGTTACCCTGCTACAAAAAAACCTTCATTTCACTTTATTTAACCCTTAGGAATCAATTAAAATTTACTACCTTCTTGAGTTTTTGGAGGACAAAAATGTCCACTTCCAAAAATGGCTATAAACAGGGGTGCACATAACTGGTTGGCCAGTGTGCATGCGCACCAGAACCTTCTGCCCGAATGCACCTTTGCGGACTGACGCTTTCGCGGTCTCTATGGCGCATCTGACGAGCTTTACATCCTGTTGCAAATGAGTGCTCACATGGCCTCTGAAGCTAGTAGACACACACGCAGCACTAGCAACACACACCAGTGGCAGCTGGAGTAGTGACATAATTTATTTGAATAAATCTTCAAAAACAACCAAACACTGAATCATTTTCGATGTTTAAATCCCTGTTTTTTCCCTACTTATTATTTATTAAAATATACAAAAAATTTGTTATTTTCTATAAAACAAATTTTTCGTGTCTGGGGTGGTTTTTTTTTTTTTTTTATCAAACATGGAGATATTAAAATATTCCAAAAATATCGGCTTTGATGCATTCATAGTTTTTGCATAGCGTCATTAAAAATGGCTACCCTCTTGAGTCGCAGAGGACAAAAATGTCCAAAACATTTTATTTTTTCTACTTTTCAGATTGAATCGTCTGATCAACTTCAGTCATAATCAAGTCAAATATTAAATAATTAAGATTTTAACCATTTAAATCCCAACTTGTTTACACGATTCTACTTTTCAATTAAAAAATTAAAAACCTAGCATTTCACGCACCAGTAAGAACCCTGAATGTCACATCAGACATCAACAGAATGCAGCCGAAAGATGGTTAAAGTGAAACTAGTGTTCACGGTCCAAACCACTGTGACTGATGAGCTGAAAACACTTCTTTTCTATGCATGCTCTTTGGGATTCCCCACAAACAAACCAGCCTCAGTAGTGATTTGTCACCAGTTCTCATGTGGGCGTGGAGTTAGAACGCCTGCAGAGACCTGTAGCTTCTGCAGAGAACTAAAAACTCTTAGATCTCAGCTCAGACGAAACAGGAAGTGATGTAAACAGTCCGTTACCTCTCAGACCCCAAATTAGCCGGAGCAAAACGGATGGTGGTCTCGTACAGGTTGTAGAGGACGTAGACGTTGGAGTCCACTTCCAGGTTGAACTCAATGTTACAGGCTCCAGGAACCGGGTCTGAAAAATCAACAACAACCTGTGAACGTTCTCACATTTCCCAGAATGCCTCGCCCATCCTAAGCCTGGTTCTGCTGGAGGTTTCAAAGGGAGTTTACTTCCCACTGTCGCCCTTTGTTCAGCACTGTCACATGACCTGTGTTGTGACCTGAAGCTTTAGAAATAAACCGACTTGGATGTGATCGGTTCCCTCAGGCTAAGATCAAACGCGCCTCTCAGTTTGTGGTGAAACTGTTTGCCGTGGCTCAACTTCCTCGTTTCGCACTCCTCGGGCAAGTCGAAGGAGAAGCACGTTGTCGCGTTTTGTAACAGCTCTGGTCGTTACCGGTGCTTCCGTAGGGGAGGATGACGCCGGCGCCGGCCACGGTGTCGCCGTTAGGAGACGACAGGAACAGGGAGAGCGACGTTTGACCCGGTTCAAGAGAGGAGAGGAGTCCAGCGTCTGCTGCTGTCAGAGAGAGACCCACGGCTGGGATCTGAAGAAAACACACAAAATACAGCATGAAGCAAATAAAACGTCCGATGAAGCACAAGACATCAAAACGCAAAATCGGAGTTACGCAAGTAAATATAAATAACAGCACGTAGAACCTCATTTAGCACAAGTAACTCTCTTTCTGCACAGGAATTCCGACCCACTTCGCTGTTGGTTTGAGGAATTTAATAATCCACAGAAAAATTCCCAAAGCCCTCCAAGCACCCAGAAGAACCAGCAAAAAGGAAAACCCCCATTTCAGTGAAGCACGGCTTCTTGTTCCTGCGTCATCACTATTAAAAACTATTAAACACATATGAAAAAGGTAACTGCCCTCTTTGTTAAGTCTTGTGTTATTGTGATTAATCACATTATTTGTAAAGCTGAGGTTTGGTCAGGTTGGATAGTTTTTGTCCCTTACACAATTAAATCATCACTTAAAAACTACATTTTATATTTACTCAGGTTTTCTTTGTCTGATCCTGAAACATTTAAATGCGACGAGTCAGCAAAAACAGAGAAAATCTGTTAAGTGCAGAAATACTTTTTTGCAGTACTTTATATTCTAAAGTGGAGTGATCCACAGCTCGATAAACAATCACAGCTGGATGGTTTTTTCATGGTGACCAAAGCGTTGAAGATGAGGCGTCGACTGGAATCAACTGGTTAAGCTTCTTTAACGTTGTCTGCTGACATCATGCAGACTCTGAAGCAGATGATTTCCAAAACTTGTATCTATGCAAAAGTTAAGCGATGATACGAGGAGCAGCGAAGCGCTGCGCCCACACAGCCCTCAGACAAAACCGCTATTATACAAGTGATCGCACAACGCTGGTCTGGTTCAGGACGACGTGGGCGGAGACGTGTTTTCTCTAACAAACCACAGCCAGGGAGACGAGTGTCTGACAGGAACTGTTGGTGAGAAACAACAACGGCATTCCTCATTTAAATCATGCAAAGACTGTTTGTTTCTCTTTAGTTCAGGTTGGCTGATGGTTTCCAGACATCAGGATGTTAAAAATAAAAAACAACAAAAGGCAGGATTGAGTGGTTTGGGTTAGTCACAGCAATAAGAAGCTAGGGAGTCCCAGACCGTCCTCTCCCCGGCCACCTCCACCAGCTCCTCCAGCAGCAGGACCCCAAGGCGTTCTCAGGCCAGGTTGAAGATGTATTTTCTCCAGCGTGTCCTGGGTCGACCTGGGGGCCTCCTCCTGCCAGCAGGACATGCCTGAAACGCCTCCTAAGGGAGGCGTCCAGGAGGCATTTTAACAAGATTCCCGAACCACCTCAACTGGATCCTCTCGATATGGAGGAGCAGCGGCTCTACTCCGAGTCTCTCCCAAATGCCCGAACTCCTCACCCTATCCCTGAAGCCTGGGTCCCACGCAATACGTGAGCGCTGCTCCGTGGTAGCGCCGCGTCTGAGGCGAGTTTACTAGTCCTCCTGGGAGCGGAGCGCCGTTGAACGCAGCTTTAAAAAAAATAAAATAAAAATCACGCGATAGTCACAATAACTCGCGGGAACTGAGACCAGGAAGTATGAAGCGCATCTGTTAGATCAAAACTACCGTTGTGTTTTGTGGGATTATCGTTTAATTCTTCAACAACGGGTAAGTGAGCGATTTATTGGAATAGTCCGTTTCTAAAATCTCCATTACATAAATATTAGACAGTGAAACGCTCCTCGTCCATGTACTGGCGGTTGTTTATGTTTGCCGTACTAGTAGCGGTTCAGCGTATTGTCGTAATTTCTGCATCAAAGTCCTCCAGAATGTCGTGACACACACGCCGCGGTAAAGGAAAAAAAAAAAAAAAACGCCGCCAATCTTTAGCGCCACAGTGGAGACCCGCGCATCTGGGACGCGACGTGGCGGACCTAGGGGGACGACTTTATCTGATTACAATGGTTTCTTTTCAAATTCACGGCTCGCGCACTACACGTAGCGGCGCTCACGTCTTGTGTGGGACCCAGGCTTAAGGCCGAGCCCGGCCGTCCTGCGGAGAAAACTCATTTCGGCCGCTTGTATCTGCGATCTCGTTCTTTTGGTCATTACCCAAAGCTCATGACCATAAATAAGGACTGGGAGGTAGATCGACCGGTAAATTGAGAGTCTTGCTTTCTCTCTAAGAAAAAAGTTAACTGGTAAGAAATTTTACTGTCAAAAGGTGATAAAGTCTAGAAAAGTATGTAGAGCTGCAGCAGTCAAGGTGGTCTAGTCTGGACAGGTCACCAGTCCATCACAGGGCAGGACAGGAGACAACTTGGGACAATTTAGAGTCACCATTCAACCTAACCTGCATGTTTTTGGTCCGTTGGAGGAAGCCTGTAACACCTGGAGAAAACCACGTGTTGCACACGCAACCTCCACGTAGAAAAGACACAGCCGGGAATCGAACCTTCAACGTTCTTACTGCACGGCAACACTGCTTCAACTGTGCCACCATTAAGAAATGTCCAACGTATTATTAAAACTAGAAGGACTGCGAGGAAGCAATATTTGTTTAAAAATGTGGTGGAAAAAATATCTTAAATGTGAAATAAAATCATAAAAAAATCAACAGCTACGTCCAACAGTGAGAGTAGAAGTGTGAAGGAGGAGAGGACGACGAAAACCACCGACGAGCGCAGATAACCGAGGATTGTGGGATTTGTTGTTTTAATACTTGCAGTTTGATGGAAGCCGCATCCTATTTTTGCAGACAAAATTCATCCATCACACTTGTTTGCTTTTTAAATCCAGGCCCGACCTGTGCGTCCCGCTCAGATCCAGATTTAGTTTTCGTCTTCTCAATCCGAGGCCAGACTCCCCCCCCCCCCATGGCTACCACTCATGACCTGTATGTCAGCTGACTGCGACGTCTCTCAGGGGGTCAGACGACCCGGCTCACAGAGCCTCATTCATAACGCAGCAGGACTGTGAAACACGGCTGTAAATTCACTGTAGTTCTCCTTTACCAGCATCACGCGACCTCTATCATGAACAGAGCCACTGAAGAGAGGATGAGAGGAATCATTTAATCCAGTAAACGCATTAGCTTTGCTGATTTGGCCCTTTATTTTTCATTTGACTCTTGCCATCTCTGTGCCAATTCATGTCAGTGAGTTTTATTTACATTCTCAGTGGAAATCAGAGAAAACTTAAAAGGACAAACTCACGTCTGCTGTGGAGAAAGGAGTTTAGCCACAAAGCAAGGCTCTCGATTTACCGGTGGATCTACATTCTAATCCTCACCTATGGTCACGAGCTTTGGGCAAAACAAGAGGTGGCTGAGGACAGGTCAGTCCAAACTCACGGTTCTTCCAGATGAGTGGACGAAAGCGAGGCGTGTTTACCAACGGCTCACAAGAAATGTGAGCAAACACTGCACGTCCTCTATTCCGTTGCATTTCATTAGATTAAGAGGTTTTCTGTAGTTGTGTGCAGGCACGCAAGCAAAAACTTGTTTTTATCACCGCAAATGTAACAAAGAAGCAGCAGGAGATCGTTCAACAAGACTAGAACCATAAAGGACTGAAGGGATGTAAAAGTTTAGACCCAACGTTAATGTTTTGGGAGTGAACATGTCTGATCACATTCCAGCTGAAACAGGAAGCTGCTAACCATTTAAACCAGTGGTTCTCTGGCTGTGGGACCCACCAACAACAAGCATGACACAAAATCAGGACAATTTTTGTCATTCTCAAATTAATTTAAAGAAACGATGATGTAGTTTGAGCCTGGGACAGCGCACCAACACGAGAAATTAATTAGTTTAATGAAATGACAACCAAAAGGTGGCGCTAGATAGAGAAATATTCCTCTTTACGTTTAATCTCTGCATTTCAATTTAAAACAAACTCTTCTTTCCTAATTAAATTATTCACAGTAAATTACCTGAGAATCCTAAAACCAACGCTGATCCATCAGAAGCCGTTTTAATCCTAAATAAAATTCAAAAGGATTCAAGTACACAATTTTTACTTTTAATTCTGATTATCTGATCAGTTCATAAATATGGGAAAACATTGTCCTTGGTAGACAATTAAGCAGCATTCACCTCAACTTGAGGCAAACACTCTCAGAAATGAGAGGACAGAATTGTACCTTTTGTCGTCACTGGGGTGGTACCCTCAAAAGTACAACTTTGTACCTTTAACTGGAGGGTTGTATCCTAAGGGGTACATATTTGTACCCTAAATACATATGTACCTAAGGGGTACATATGTATTTAGGGTACAAATATGTACCCTAAATACCATATGTACCTAAGGGGTACATATGTATTTAGGGTACATATTTGTACCCCTTAGGATACAACCCTCCAGTTAAAGGTACAAAACTGTACTTTTGAGGGTACCACCCCAGTGACGACAGAAGGTACAATTCTGTCCTCTCATTTCTGAGAGTGCACATTACAAGCCACCTACTGCTGAGGAACAGGTGATGTTCCATTCTTTTTTTAACATTTTTTAACCCAGGAAAAGACCCACGTTTAGGTCGCGACCCACCAGTTGAGAGTCACTGATTTAAAGGCTAACTTCCACTTTAAACCCATCTGAGTCATTTTGAATAGCTGGATATAGGGCTGCACGATATATCAAAAATTTATCGTGATCGCGACAACAGGACGCGCGATAGGCCAATAGCAAAAGACGTCAAAAACGGTGATAAACAACAACCGCGGGGTTACATGCAGCGTGTGTGCTTTTGTGTTTGCAAGAATAAGGAGTTGTGAAAATGGATTACAAGAGGAGAGATATTTTTACTCTAAAATGGATTATGACCATTAAGGTAAGACTGAATTTATGATTCTGACTTCATGACGTTGTTTTTCCTCTCCTTCAGCAGCTGGTTCAGTGAGTTTTACCGTAGTGATGAAACACAAACTGTTGGAAAGGAAATAATTTGGGCTTTAATTTAAATGGTGGCTTGTGTGGATAGGAATCCTATTGCATTGTAGCTGCTGTGTTTTTCTCTGTATTTAGCATCTTTTTACTTTTTTTCATTTAGCTGCTTAGTGTTGGAATTAGATCCTGATGAGGTAGAAAACATTGTTTTTATAGATCAGATGAGCTTTTTTCCCCCATTAAGTCAGGGGTGTCCAAATTTTTCAAGATGGGGGCCAAAATCTCCAAGTTCAAAGTCTTCGGGCTGGGCCAAATAAATTTCATTTTTTATTTTTTAAAAATGCAAAAATGGTTTTAGAGTGATTTCTTAAATTTGTACTGCTCAAAAATAGACATTAAAGGGTCTCATATGTTTGCTTTAGTAAAAGAAAAGCATCGAATTCCCTGGATTTGATTGGTCGATAGTTTTATAGTTTCTTGAAAATAAATTTTTGAATGTTATCAGCAACAAAATCAGGACCTGGATCCCTCTTTCCTCAGTAAAGCTGCTGGATTTAGCCAGTTCATGTTTGCCTTTTAGCAAAAAAGAGTGTGTCGTTCTCTTTACCGGGATATTTAAATACATATTGGGATATTGGAAATACAGTTGAGGGCCACACACAAAAAATCACTCAGAGGGCCGCGAGTGAGTAGAGGAAGTGCTGCGGTGTCTAGTACCTGGACTACTGGGGGAAAACGGGTTTGTTTATATATCGCATGTGATATCGTCATCGCAATATTAAGCACCGTTATCGCATATCGCAGTTTTTCCTAATATCGTGCAGCTCTAGCTGGACATATACTTCAGATGTGAAAACAACTGACATATTATAAAATTATGTTTTGGAGACTTTGTGAGTTTCTTGTCACCCTGCTGAGAAACGGCATCTCAAATCAAAAAATCAGAAGTATGGAGGGACACCGTTGGCTGTTAACTCTTTGGAGTTGGCGCCGCATCACAGGTTTTGTTGATTTCTCAGCAACTGAATCACAGTTACATCTGACATAGCGGAACACTTCTATCACATTCCCATCCAGTGTTGTTGCCCATCAAAGAGAGGAGCAGATTCTCACCCTGGTGTAGGAGAGAGTGGCGTTGCGGTGCTGCGTGTGGAACTGCAGAGTGATGAACGCGACCTCCGGGGGAATCCTGGACACCACAGCCTGAACCGTCTCGTTCTGAGAGACGTTCACGTTCTGGAACGACCCCAGGAGGAAGGTCACCCGGTCTGAGAAAAACACGTGATCCAGAAGTCACACGAAGGCATCGAAGCTGTGAAAAAGTGTTTACCCCTTCACAGATTTATTCTGTTTTTGCTCCTTTGTCGCTTAATGTTTCAGATCAGGACAGTGACACCTTGAAGCTCCTCACCCACCCACCCTAGATCATACTACTGACCTTAAAACGATGCCTGCAGAGCTTTAGATGTTGCTCTATGTGCTTGAATTTATTCAGAACGGGACATGATGTGTGAGGTCTTTTAGCCTCCTTCATATTGTCAGGCAGCATTGCTCCTTTAATAAATAAAATCATATTTGAGAACTGTATTTACTCGGGTTATCTTGGTCTGACATGTGTTTGCTGATCTGAAACACTCAAGAGACGGAAACAGTAAATCTGTAAGGAAGCAACTGGTTTTCACAACTGGACCTGAGTGCACTAATCCAGTTAAAGCCTGTATTTCTCACACAGAAATCTAAATAAAACGAGGCTAAATATACTTGAATATCAACGCGTATAGATTCCTGTCCTAGATCTCAAAAACATTTCACAGTTAGATACTGTATAATGTGGTTAATCCACTTGAAATGCTCACAGAAATCTTTCATGACATTTTCTAAAACATTTGGGTCACATTGAGCTGGAAAATCCTTTCAAACCGTGGTTTGAAACCCTTCGATTTGCCAGAATTAATCAAGCATGTCTTTAGATCATCTGCTTTCTTTTCCTCTTTTCATAAATCAGTAATATTCAGTTAATTCTGGAGGTTTCAGCACTTCTTCTTGGAGGATGATAACGTTAAAAGAAGAACTATATACCTCTAAAATGTTCGTGGTTTACAGATTTTTTTTTTTGCATGTTTCACAATGTCCTCTCATGATGCAGCGTCTTCCTCTTCTTGTTGAGACTGAACAGACTGCAGATTTTAAACCTGATTTTGATTATAAAACTGTAGTTCTGCTATGTAAGCCCTTTTCTAGCGAGATCTAATTTATAGAATTGTTTATTTTAGCATTGATCGTGTCTAAAGCATAACAGAAGTTTTAATATGAATCTGATCAGATTGATTCCTGGTGGTTAAATGTGCAGCTTTTCTCAGACTAGTCCTGGATTAACCTAACAAATGTGGGTTTAACCCTTTAATGCATTTATGTGCTCATAAAAAAAAAAAAAAATCAACATTTTCTCAACCAGCGTCAGACCCAATCATACATATCAATTAATATGACATAAATTTAAAAAATTAACCCCATTTTGAAGTTTAAAGAGCAAATTGAAAGTTTTTTTTTTTTTAATTCAGATAAAATTCTGTCCAAAAATACTATTTGAAATGTTTATTGAGGGTATTTTGTTTTACAATACATTTTTAAACCATTTTTCTTGTCAAAAGTGCCCCTTTTTGCAAAGCTTCTAAAAACACTATTTTTTTTCCATATGTGGACCTGTGACGTCACCAGAGGGAGCTCCCAGCTAGGTGGCGCCGCTTACAGTGTTGTCAGATGTAGATAAATAAAGTATTTGTAGGATAATTTCACACTCTGTACGATCAATAACCCCATAAATATGATCATTTGAGCCCTTCGTTGTGTGGAGTTTGTGTAACAGATGTTTGTGTTAATCATTGTGTTAGATTTTTTTAAAGCTAAAAATGGAATGGCGCCTGTATTGTAAGTTTTGTTGTCTAATATCTGCTAATTATATAAAAAATAAACCCAAAATAATAAATAAAGTTCAACTTTATTAAGAAATTGTAAATATTTAAAGGTTTATCTGTGTTAAAGCCGGTATTAAATGCCATATTTTTATATATAGAGAACGAAAGGTCTCCCTATGCTGACATCACGTCCGTTTTGGCTGAAAAATAGAAAATTTTCACAAAAATGACTCCAAAAGCCTAAATAAGTTGAATTTGTGTAAATGTTTTACTCAGAACAAGTTTCTATTATATTTATCTAAACATTTGTTTAAGGGAGTGTCTAACTTAGGATATGCTCTTTAAATACACACAAAAATGTTTTTTCTTTCAATATATTTCATGAACACTGATCCATTTATAGTTTAATTACTGCACCTTTGATTGCAGCAATCAGTTTGAGTTTAGGGGGATTTTCTTCCTGATGACGTCATTTTACCCTATAGGGCAAATGGAAAAAAATACCAGCTTTTTCATAAGTTTACAAAATAAAATAACAACATTTAGGTTGTTTTGAAATGAGCACATGCCTTTATAAATCTACTGGAAATAAATAAATGCTCATTTTTCCACACTGCAATAACAAAATCATAAATAATCCAGTTTATATGAAGAAAATTGAAAAGAAAAAAATCCTTTTGTGTTTTTAGACCATGAAAATGAGCTGCATCGGGAAAAAAAATCTTAACAATTTAGTCTTTTTAAAGGCATTCTTTGTATTATTAGGTCTGATGCTGGTTTAAAGGATAAAAAAACGAATTGAAAAATAATTTTAAACAACTGTTAAAGCTTGTTTTTTTAATGAACACAACTGTGTGGAACTATAACGCCAGTATTGATTGTTAATGGAGATTCTTGTTACACACAAGCACATTTAAAGAGGATAAAAAGTGAACAGCTCTGGTCAGATACTTACTTTCTACTTGAGCTTGAACACACGTCGTAAGAAAACACAGCAGCGGAGGCCAAAACATCCAGCGAGACATGATTTTACTCGGCCTCATTTACCTGATAACAAGCTTCTATAAGGTTCCAGTCGATAAATATCACTGAAAACGTCTCAGTCGCCGGTGTTTTAGTCCCATTACCCGCAAAAGCGACATGTTGGACGGCTGTGACGGTCTATCTGCTCTCCTTCTCGCTCAGCTCTGAACAACGGCGCTTCTGAGGAAATCTCGCTGTCAGTCTCGCGATATCTTAAACCCGCTCTCCCAACAATGCACGGTCGCTTTGATTTCAGCAGATAATCCTTGGAAATATCGCGAGATTTGTGGTAAACTCGACCTTGGATAAAGTGAGGGAGTGACGTGTGTATGGAACAACCTTAATATGGATATGAAAGAATCGAAGTCACTTCATGTAGTTAAAAGATGCTTCAAATCAAATATATTAAGAAATTATGAAAGTGTAAACTAAGTTAGGGACTGTGTTTATTTAGGAAATATTGAAACAGGAATTTAAAAATGAGTTTATATATACTGTAACTTTAGTAGATAATTATTAAGAATTTTGTTTGTAATAGGGGGCAGATTATATATATATATTTTTTTCTTCTTACTGCCCCTTTTCATTCAATTTTGTATTGTAAATATCGATGATAATTTGTTTGTATTTTATTCTTTTTTTCTTTTGAATGAAAAAAATTTATTTTAAAAAAAGTGTGAAAAAAAAAATCAAAGAAATTACAAATGAGTTTCACAATTTTTTTTGTCAACGTGGGGCTTAATCCAATGGTTCTCAACTGGTCTGGCTGTGGGACCGGCCCAAATTGAGGGACAATTTTGACTTGAATAAATAAAAAATCTAAAATTTATTTTTTAAAAATGATGGTGCCATTTGAACCCAAAACAGGAGAGAATCACAGTATGCCAACACAACAAACCAAAAAAAAAGCCTTTTAAACAGAATCAATTATTTTCAGGCACAAATGTAAAATAAATATCAAACTACTGAGAAGTAGGTTAAAAAAAAGACTAAATATATGAGAATGCAACCAGTGGTCAAGACGCCTTAAAGTGATAATATGCAGTTTTGCTTGTTTTGGGCTCCCTCTGGTGTCCGTTTTAAATCACTACATTACACAAGTTAGCATATTGTTTCAACTTCTAAACGCCTAAATCTGTTGAAATGTCTCCTCAGCCTTCATAGCTTTCTACAGGAGCGGTTATTTACTCTTTCAAAGAAATCAGCTGTGTTCAAGCAGGGAGAGATTGAAAAAAATCAGGAATCATGAGCTAAAAACACTCCAGCGCTAGCATAACAGCTAGCCCCTCGTGAGACACGGGACTTCCTGGGTATCGTGACGGCTACAGAGATCTTGTAATCGTGGTATTCCGGATCTAATCACCAGATGGGGCTAAGTGGCTTTTCATTAAAGTGATAATATGCAGTTTTGCTTGTTTTGGGCTCCCTCTGGTGTCCGTTTTAAATTACTGCATTAAACAAGTTAGCATATTGTTTCAGCTTCTAAACGCCAATATCTACCTGTTGAAATGTCTCCTCAGCCTTCATAGCTTTCTACAGGAGCGGTTATTTACTCTTTCAAAGAAATCAGCTGTGTTCAAGCAGGGAGAGATTGAAAAAAAATCAGGAATCATGAGCTAAAAACACTCCAGCGCTAGCATAACAGCTAGCCCCTCGTGAGACACGCGACTTCCTGGGTACCGTGACGGCGACGGAGATCTTGCAATCGTGGTATTCCGGATCTAATCACCAGATGGGGCTAAGTGACTCTTCATTAACCCTGTAAAGGGTCATATTAGCACAGACTGGCTCAAGGGAAAGATTTAAAAATATGAAAAAGTTGCATATTATCACTTTAATGCATGGGTTTACCTGGGCTAAACCTCAGGGGCTTATGATGTTCAGGGGTCTGTCATTTCAGGTAAAGCAAAAACAAAGAAGCCCATTGTTTAAAAATTGTCAGGTTTTCTGTCAGTTATCATATGTGCATTTGTGTGAATGATCAAAATGATGAGTGACCCAGCCCATGTAAGGTCCATTGGACCATGAGCTCACCAATCAGACAATGTATTGATGATTTTGTTCCTTTATACTTTTTGAAACTTGGAAAATGTTAGGAAAGAAATTTGAGAGCAGTGCTAAGAAAAGACATTTCCTGAGAAAGTTTCGTTATGAGTCTCTTCAAATATACCAAAGCTGACAGAATTCTTAAAATCGGTTAATAAATAAGTTGGACAAAGTCCATTCACTCACACACCAGGCGGAGGACAAACTTGTGCTGAGACACAAGTACCTGCTACTGTAGAGGAGCAGACAGGTGGAGTGAGACGAGCAAAGAAGCAGCAGATTGTTTTTTTTTTTAGCTGGTGTGAAACGTTTAGATGTGACGAGTCAGCAAAAACAGATGAAATCTGTATGGGGCAAATACTTTTTCACAACATTGCATATTTAGTAATGTAATTTTTAAAGTTCTAATCATTCTATTTTCCTAGAAATGTTTTAAATTCCATTTTTTCTCCCTTTTAAACCATTTTAAAGCTTTTACTGATGTAAAAAGCAGTTTACAGTCTAGTTTGATCATGTTTACGTCATTAAAAAGTCCTGAAAACTTCTACTGGATGTGGTTACCTTTAAAGCTGTTGACAACACCACGAGTAATGAAAGTGAGAAGTTGAAGAGCCCACAATAACAGAACCTGACGACCAGAAAGTGAAAATAAACCAGCATGAATTACCTCGGACTGTTTGATGATTGCAGATTTATTTTAACTCAAGCACATCTTTCACTCATTCTCACCAAAACAAAAAAAAAAAACCACAGGCACTGCAGGCTCATGCATACATACAGACAGAAAAACAATTTTGGAAACACAAACAGGAAGAGTTTGTGGAAAAGACCCTCTGAAGTCGACATGCTTTAGGTGACTTTGCCGTGAGAGTCAGTGGTATGAAAGCCGAGTTTGGCATGTACGCTCTGCACATTGTGGTGGCAGGAGTGGGATGGGTCCTAACTCTTCCTTAAGCTAACGTCGGCGCTGGTCAGCAGTGGCGACAGAGACGTGCTGTCAGATGGATCTTCTCTCTTCAGAATGAGGAACGCCTCGCGACTGATTCCCAGCAGCTCTCGGAGTCCTCGGTTCTCCAGCTGCAACAAACGAATTAGATCAAAAAGTATAGAGATGTGTTGTCAACGAACTATTAGGCACACTTGCTCAAAAGCTCAACGCACATATCAAAAGTTAAAAAAGTACAACCATAAAAAAACAACAGTAAAATAAATTGACATAATCAAAACGTCATTTTTATTAGTGTACAATAGCACTCAGTCGTCTAAGTACTTCAATGAGCTCCCTTTAAAGGTGCACTATGCAGTTTGGGCTTGTTTTTAGCACCCCCTAGTGTCCGTTTTAAGTCAATGTCTTAAAAACGTTAGCATTGTTTCTGCTCAGAAACCCCTAAATCTAACAGTTGAAACGTCTCCTCAGCCTTCACTGCTTTCTACTGGAGCGGTTCATCACTCATTCAAAGAAATCAGCTGTGATCAAGCAGGGAGAGATGGGAAAAAATCAGGAATCATGAGCTAAAAACACTCCGGAGCTAGCATAACAGCTAGCCACATTGGGTTAGCCTAACCCTCGTGAGATATTGTGAGACGTCAGGGCACCGGACCGGAGACTCAGAAGTTACAAACGTGGTATTCTGGATCCAAGCAGCAGATGGGGCTGAGGGACTTTTCATTAACCCTAAAGGGTCAGATTAGCACAGACTGGCTCAAGGACAAGAGTTAAATTAGGAAAAAATTACATAGAGTGGCTTTAAAGGGTTAAAGTTGGGTGGATGGAAAATGAAAATAATATTCAACATCTTTGTCCCAAATCTGTGCCTTTATCTGAAGGAACAATAATTTCACGTTTGCTTTTTTACCTCCAATCGTTTAATCCTCTCCTCGTCTTCACATATCCGCTCCTCGTCCACCTCTATTGCTTTCCTCATCACAGAGGCCATCTCGTTGATTTTGTCTATGTGTACTTGCATTTCCTGCACAAACAACAAACGAATAAAAGCCTCCCTATTTAAATCTTTGAAACGTAGATTATAAAGAACAAAAACCAGCTACTGACCGTGGTGTGCTGCTCCTTCAGCTGGGTGACGATGGCGGGGTCGTCCCTCTTGCTCGCCATTAGAAGCCTGAACACCTGCTCCCTGTATTTGGTCATGATGAGCTCAATCGCAGACTGGTGTTCCTCCAACGACGTTCGGAGCTCTGCAGGAAGAGAGAACGCCTGTTTTGTCTGCTGACTTAGGATTCGTCCCTCAGCTGTATCAGGCTATGCAGCTTTTAATGAAAGAGGAAGATCTGGACCAAACACATCTCTAAAGTATCAAAAACATTCCAGAAGAAAAGTACGTTTTGTGTCACTGAATCCTTTAGAATTTCACTTTTTGTTTAATTTATTTTGGCTTAAAAAGGTTTATTTGTTTCCAAATTAGATTCTCAGTTACATCATTTTATTTAAAAAAAAGCTACAAATAATATGATGGTGAACAATGAAATAACTAATGACCCAGCAGTGATCTCCAATGCCTTTAGCTTGCTTTTTTCCCCAAACTCCACCTGTTGATTCATCTGGTTTTCACATCGATCTATCTAGTCAGTCCTGTAATAGTTCTTTTAATTTTAGACATGTCAGTCCATTAGTTCATTAAACTTGCATCTCAGGTGCTCTCACCCCCATTAGCTGCGCTTTTTCATTTGTCTTTTGATTCCTGTGAAGTGCCTCTTGCTTGGAAATGCACTAAAGTTATTCCTTTGCATAAAGGTGGTGACTCACGAAATCTGAACAACTACAGGCCAATTTCAATAATCAACAGTGTGGTCAAAGTCTTTGAGAAGATAATCTTTAATCAATTATATAACTATATCTCAGATAATAACTTACTTACTCAGTGTCAGTCAGGCTTCAGAAAACACTTCTCTACAACCACTGCTCTCCTAAAGTTCACTAACGATGTTATTTCTAGCTTTGATAATAATTTGTGTACTGGTGCCGTTTTCTTGGATCTCTCCAAAGCGTTTGATCTAGTTGACCACTATCTCTTACTGGATAAACTGCAAGCTATTGGCCTTTCGAGATCATCTCTACTCTGGTTTAGCTCCTATCTGCATCATCGTCTCCAGTGTGGGTCGTTTAGGGGCGCTCAGTCTGATTTTACTGGCGTAGCTAAAGGTGTCCCTCAAGGTTCTTCTCTGGGACCTTTATCATTTTCTATTTTTGTTAATGATATGCCTCTATGCTGCACAGACTGCAATATTCATCTTTATGCCGATGATACAGTTATTTACTGCAGTAAGCCGACCATCGCTGACATAAACCGTTCTCTACAACACGACTTCAATTCAGTTCAGCAGTGGCTTTCAGCCAATAAACTTCTTCTTAATAAAACCAAGTCCTACTCATTACTGTTTCATAGAAAAGATCTGGACGTATCTGAAAAACATCTTAAACTTTGCTTTCTGGACTCTTCACCTCTGGAGCAAACTGAGACCTATAAATACCTTGGAGTTTGTCTGGAATCTGATCTATCATTCAAAACACATCTTCAAGCCACTACACATAAACTCAATTTTCGACTTAAAACACTTTATCAATCTGTTAACTGTTTAAATCTCCTGGTCAGAAAAAGAATAGCCACACAGCTGCTTCTACCTACATTAGACTATGCCGACATCATCTACCAGAACACAACTGCTTCCCGTCTACGTTCTATTGATGTCTCATACAACAGTATATGTCGTTTTGTTCTTCGCTGTCCCTTCAGAACCCATCACTGTGTGTTATATGAACAACTATCCTGGTTTGCACCTTCTGCCAGGAGACAATTTCACTGGTTTCAGTTTATTTTCAAAACTTTTTACTTTAATTACCCACATTATCTCAAGCTACATTTAGTTCGTTATAATTCACTTCAAAATCTGCGACACAATGATCAAATTTTTTTTGTTGTTCCCAGAATTAAAAGAGAGGTTGGGAGATTTGCTTTTTGTTTTAAGGCTCCGTATGATTGGAACATTCTTCCCTTATCCATCCGTTCTATATCTTCATTTACAATGTTTCAAAGAGCCCTGACTGCACATCTTCAGAACGCTTGTCTATGTTACTAATTGTGTTTATTTTTGTTTTGATTTTATTGATCATGTATATACTTTATTTTATTTTGTCTTTTTTTAATTAATTATTATTATTTATCATATTTGTTGTGGGGTTAGTGTTGGTGGGGTGGGTTGGAGCATAGTGAGCCATTGTGTGTGTGTGTGTGTGTGTTGGTAGTTCTGTGTTGTAATGCTGTCATTGACTGTTATCTTTGATCTGCTCTCTTGTTTACTTGTTCTTTCTGTTTTTGTTGCAATGGAGGACCCCCTCGAAAACGAGATGTCTCATCTCAAGGGGTTAATCCTCCATATAAACATATGTAAATAAAATAAAAAAATAAAAATTTATTATATTTTTGCATAAAATCAAATAGTTACTTTGGTTGTAGCAGTGTTAATTTTGGCGTGAAATTTTAATTTAGTTTTAGTCTTAGTCTTTTGACAAAAATTCTTTTTCATTTTAGTCTAGTTTTAGTCGTCCAATTCGTTTTAGTTTTAGTCTAATTTTAGTCGACTAAAATTCTGAGCTATTTTAGTCGACTAAAATAGTTCAGAATTTTAGTCGACTAAAATTCTGAACTATTTTAGTCGACTAAAATAGTTCAGAATTTTAGTCGACTAAATATAAAATAGGCATATTTCACTAATATTTTTTCCTCTGGTGCAATTATTTTACATTTCTTTAAATGAATTGGGGTAACACTTTACTTTTATTAACATTAGTGTATTATTAAGTATTATATAAACAAATGGGCTCTTTATCAATGTTCCCAATATTGTTAATGACCCCAATTATAAGACACAGCCCTTTCCAAGACTAATCTTCAGAAAAAAAACTAAATTCACTTTTAAAATAAACTATTTTTGTTGAAAATTTGAGGAAGTAGTTTAAATATTATCTTATTTAGAGACCTTTAATATTTTTTTTATTAATTCAATCACAAAGATCTGTAACTCATATTCTAGTGTGTGTTGAGTTCTGTCAGGAAAGACACTAGTGGTCCTGAGCAAATAAATACCATAATAATGTAAACTGTCAGAACTTTGCTCATTACATGTCAGATCAAAAGTCAGCAGGCTTTAACTCACAGAGTCTGATCAGCTGTTCTCACGCTGCGGTCCGTCTCCTCCCACAGAACGTGATCGCCACAACGCTCCGTCTTCGGTCATTTCACTCCATAACTCCATATTTCCTGTCTCCCTGACAGCTGTTTGATCCTCTGCTGCGTTCACCACTATTATCTTAAAATCAGCGTCGTAACTCTGCCTCTGTTCTGTTCATGTGACCCACTTTTAATAAAGTTTGTTCCTGTCGGAGTCTGCTCTGCTGTTTACAAACGCCGGCGCGTCCCGACAAGGCGGACTCTGATTGGTTCCTTTCTAATCTACTTCCGCCTGTTATGTTTGCTGATTGGTTCCCTTCTCTAGTCCCGCTCCGCCTGCTCCGATTGCTGATTGGTTCTTTGGTATGTTCATCAAATTCTTCCCGTTTTCTGATTGGATTTCGTCACTGTCAATTCTCGTCTCGTCTTTCGTTCCTGACGAAAAAGTCCGCCGATTTAGTCTTCATCTTTAGTCTTTTTCCGTTTTATATTTTTGAATTTCGTTTAATTTTCGTTCGGTAAAATATATTCGTGACGAAATAAATAACGAAAATATTTCGTCAACGAAATTAACACTGGGTTGTAGTGATATTGAGTGAGTGGGCTCCTACCTAGGGCTACATATTTAGTCTTTTTTAATATACTTGTCATTAGTTACATTTTAATTTCATGTTTGTGGCTGATAACAGCTGATTCTGTTAAAAAGATTGGATTTAATTAAGTGAATTGTTTTGGTTTAAATGAATATGCAGCTAATTGAAAGGGAAAGTAGAATATTTCACTGCACCATCGTTTCTTTAAATGAATCTTTGTTGATTTCAAAATGTTTCCCCAAATTGGGTCATGCCTCGGGTCCCACAGCCAGACCCGTTAAGAACCACGGTTTTAAAAGCTCTTTAAAAACACGTAATGACCTTATTTTAACTGTTGATTCTGCTGTTTTAGTCCTAACTGCTGCCTTCAATGACGTGTGTTGACTCAAACAGGTTGTCGGTAAAGAAGGCACAGCCTTAACTCCTACCTGACAAACAGGTCTTTCTATTTATTTAAATGCTTTTCCTCTGCAGCTCTTCTCACTTGCGGGGTACCTCAGGGGCTCATTTTGGGCCCGCTGCTTTTCAATCTGCACATGATGTCTTTGGGGTCCATTTTTTGGAAACACAGTAACCTTTTCACTCAAGATTTATCTACCTGTTAGATTAGACCGTTTTCACAGTTGAAATCTTTCATTGAACACTTTTTAAAATGTGATGTGAATAAGACAGACGTCATCTGATGCCCTATAGTTTGACTGCTGGCTGTTTGCTCCATCGTATTTATGTGATCTTAACATCCACTCACCAGTAGGAGCTATCTGGTCCACCAACAAGGTTTCTCTTCCAAAATCAGAGTTAAAACACGAAGGTGACTTTTACAGTGGCTGCTCCAAATATGTGAACATTTTAACTAGAGATGCACCGATACCAATACTGGTATCAGCCCGATATCGATACCAGTATCGGTTAAAGTTACCCGATACCAGTGGCTCCACTGTCTGTGACTTGTGATTTCTGTTGTAGTTTCCTATATTGAACACTAGGGGGAGGTATTGAGCTAAAGAGGAACAGTGTGGGTTGAGAGCTGGAGATGGTGCCAAATAGTTCATTTTATTTGGTTAAAATGTGGAAAACTACAATAATTTCACTGTGAAAAAACAGAAAATGGTTATTTTTCACCTTATATTTTAGTTTTGTGATCATTTTTATTAATATATTTTATTTTTTTATTTTTTGCATTTTTTTGTGTGGTAGAAGTATCGGTACTCGGTATCGGCGAGTACTCAGATTTAAGTATTGGTATCAGATCGGTTTTGAAAAAAGTGGTATCGGTACATCACTAATTTTAACCCTTCAATTTCTCTCTGATGTCATCTAGTCTTTTAAATCTTTGCTAAAGTTTCACATTTTTTGGCTTTTGACTCAAACCGAGTTGTTTTTATATTGCCTACTTTATTTTTATTTGTTCTTTTAATGCCTTTTTTATTTGATCAATTTTGTCTATTTAACATTACTTTAGTCTGTAGCTTTATGTTTTCACTTTATATGAACAAAACACCTTTGTAATTGGTAGTAAACGGTGTGATCTGACAACAGAAACAGCTCATTGGATAGGACCAAAGGTAAACACAAACAGGAGTAACACTAAAGGAATTCGTCTAGTTTGTCTACCTTTGTTTTCCTGTTGGAGTTCTCTGATCTGACGGTTTTCTTGCTGGATTCCCAGAACCAGACTGGAGCGAGGCCGATGCCGTGCAACCTGGTTGAGCGCATCGATCTCTTCCTGGTACTGCAAAAAGAAAAAGCTTTCATCCCTTCATACACGTCTCTCCTACCTCATATTTTTCATGTAATGTAAAATAAACAGCTGCCAGTACTAAAGGTTTAATATCCCAATATTCTTTGGATATGCTTTACTTTCTTCTTTTATTACAAGAAGAAAACATTAGTAAAACACTGCCCCCTGGTGGCAACAAGCTTTGCAAAATCCTCACCATCACCAGAAAATAGTTGTTGCCTACCTGCTTCATGGCCTCCACTCGCTTGTTGAGACATGTCGTCTGTTCAATCAGCATCTCAGCAGCGTTGTCATGGTTACGGAGCCTTTCTACTAACGATTTGGCATCTGCTAGGACTTTCTCTAACGTACAATTCATACCTGAGGAAATACAGAAGTTTAGAGGCAATTTTTGGTTGAATAAAAAGTTCACTTTAGAACAATTAATTATTCAGTTTAAGCCAACAGAGCAACCAGTGTGTTACACTACACGTGTAAAGAAAAAAAGATGCATATATATATATTTACATATATATTTCACCAGCTGATACAGATTTACCTTAACAAACTACAAAAAACAGAGTTAATTTGTTTGAGTTTTTTTTTTTATTAACCTAAAAATTTATATTTACAAACTGGAAAAAAGGTGCATTCAAATGCAAAAAAACAAAACAAAAAACATATGAGACATTTGAGTTTCAGATTGGCTGAAAACCAGTTATGTTGAATATTGTCCAAGATATACTTTACTCACAAGGATATTAATATAAATATTTAATATTATATTCATTATATTTATAGAAAACAAACGTTCAATCTACAGTGATAATATATCATGAAAGCAGGACATTTAAATAAAACCATGCAATGGTGATTTCCTCATCTCAAACAATTTATTGAGAAAAAAACCCATCAGTGATGGAGATACCCCAATGAAAGACGTCAATGACTGATCATGTGACCTTGAGCATCAATTACAACTCGACAACGTCTCATGCTGTTCACAATCGACGTATTGTCTGCTGAGTCATGACATCCCACTCTTCATGAAGGATGGCCCTCAGGTCTTTGGAGTTCTGTTAGAGTGGAGCCTACTGGAGACTCAGCTGATCCCATAGGTTTTCTGTGGGATTCATGTCTGGAGAAAGTGTGGGTACCTTCATCTGAGGTACCCCAGTATCCAGCAGCCATTCACTAATGATGCCAGCTCAATAAGTTAGAGCATTGTCATCCATGAAGATGAAATCAGGCTTGTGTTTAATAATAATAATTTGTTAGGCTTATGGCCTCCACCAATAAAATGTCAATAATATCAAATTTACAAGATCAATGTCCTTAAAAACAGACAAGAAATAGTAATACAATAAAACTGTAACTGAAAATTACATTAAAATAAGCACAAAAACAATAACATAAAATGCTAAAACAAAAATAAAACTGCAGTATATAAAATCAAGTAAATGACTGACTCTGCTCTCCCTTTATTAAATAGTTAAATAAATCATGAATCCAGTAGTCTAAAACAGAGCTTGTTCTCATAATTTAGTTTCTAAACGAGTGTGAAAAAGTCACAGTAATCCACTTTAATATATTTGCAGTTACTTGAAACATTGATGTGCCATGTTACTTTGTTTTATAATTTTATCGAAAAACAGACAACTTATTGCATTCAATGACACAATATTAGCACCACACGACTTTACTAAATAAAATAGGACCTATAAACTACTTTATAAGCTTATATCGCCAAAGAGCTTCTGCAACTGAACTAACAATAAGTAATAAACGAGCGATCATACCTGAAAGGTTCAAAGTGCAAAACACTTGAGTTAGCTTCTTTACTTCCTGTTGATGTTTGGTGGCAGACATTAGCTACAAGCCGACGTTAGTTCCAATTAGAGGTTCTAGTGTGGTTCCATTCCTTTTCAATGCGCGAGTAAATAACATCATATATGAAAACGTTGATTTAAACACCATCTATACAAAAAAGAAACAACAAGCCGTGAGACGGCTCGAGCTGTCCTTACAGGCTAACTCAAAGCTTCCGTCTACTTCGAGAGAAGGTAAACTCTCGCGAGAATGACGTCTGAGATTATTTTCATAGTTGCCAAGTCTGCGTATTCTAAGCTGTTGAAGGTTCTCAGTCATCCAGGTCAAGATTTTATTTTATTTTTTATTGTTTACAATTATTTTATAAATATTGAATTTGTTCTTTTTATGTTATTTTTGTGTAAAGAATTGTAAACAAATGTTTATTGTTAAAAATTCTGTTTAATGTTATTTTCTTTAGTTTAAAATTTATTTTTAGAATTTAAAAAAATGCTTTAAAATGGTTATATGACTATATATTTTTATATCAATTTTGCTTGTTTATTTTTATTTATTTTTTTTGCTTTCAATTGTTTAAAATTATTTAATTGATTTTTTCATTTGTTGCGTTTTGTTTTTGTTTTAGACCTGGCTGGTTGCTTGTTTCTCTCGTGAGACCTGGCAACCCTGAATTCTTTTCATTTACAGACAATATGGCGGACAGGCTAACGCAACTACAAGACGCTGTCAATTCTGTAAGCAAAGTTATTTAAACAAACAACCTGAATATGATACAACGTAAAGTAATACGTTTCTTATTACTCAACGTGGATGTAATGGGTACATTTTAATAAGAAGGAATAGTAGTAACTCCACTGTTTCAGTCATTTGAAGGTAGCTAACTGCTAACTAGCAAATCTGAAATTTACTTAATTGACACCATTTACCACAACTTTTATATCCTAATAATAACTTTGGTTTAGCATATATTTTAGTTAAACTCTATCAGACTATGGTATCAATGTGTTTCATTTTACAAATGTCTTCAGTTAAATAACGGTGTTTGTTCTTCGTGTGAACAGCTGGCCGATCAGTTCTGTAATGCCATCGGTGTTCTGCAGCAATGTGCTCCACCAGCATCCTTCAGCAACATCCAGACAGCAATCAACAAGGACCAGCCAGCCAATCCGACCGAAGGTTTGCCTTTTCTAAACAATTTTATTTATTTTCATCCCCTACATTCAATTTTTCCCACAATACTTATGTATTATTACATTTGTGGGGGGTAAAAATCATAAGTAAATAAGTAAAACTTTATTTATAGAGCGCCTCTCAAGATACAAATCACAAAGCGCTTAACGTGAGAACATACTTTTTTTTTAAACTGGCAAATTTGAATGAATTAGTAAAAAGAAAAACAGGACACATTTAAAAAGAGACTTAAATAAAGACAGATTTAAACAGATGAGTGTTTAGTTTCTTTTTAAACAAATCCACTGAGTCCACAGACCTCAGTGACAGTGGAAGAGAGTTCCAGAGTCTTGGAGCTACAGATGAAAGCCAGACTTTTATGGGGGTTTTTTTTTTGTAAAAGTGGTTTGACAGCACATTTCTGTCATGCGAAGAAAAAAATGGAGGGCGATAAAAGTCGAAATGTTGAGAAAAATGTTACTTTTTAGAGAATACCCTCAAAATATCATGAAAAGGAGGACGTTGACTATTTCAATGTATATATTTAAGACTTGCTAAGATTAAAGGAACTTCTTTGACTTCTGTCCTGGACATTATTGTGAAAGTAGCCAAAAGGCTGCACTTAAATACCTTGTTTTTTTACTAGTTTGCACTGAGTAAAAACATTCCCAGAACATTTTCTTACATTAATAATAAAACAGAACAAATACAGCTTGGTTCAGGTGGGCTATCCTTGAATTAGCTTCCTTCCAACGTTTTGGTTGACTGGTTCAACCTTACGATTTTATTAAAGTAGTATTTTGACTTTTTTTCTCAACATTTTGACTTTATTCTGGTTGGTGTATTTCAGCATTTTGCAGTAGAAACTGCTATATAAATACAGAACATTTAAAAAATTTGATTTTTTTTTTTCCCCTCAAAATCTACCAACATTTTTCTTGAATTTTTAACTTTTCTCAGCATTAACGTTTTGTAAAAATTTGGACTTTTTTCTAGTTGAAGGAAATAGAATTAGGACTTTTCCTCAAAATGTTGACTTTTGTCTCAACATTGTAAATTGAAAATATTTTTTCTCAATGTTTTACATTTTTTCTCAGCGTTTAAACTCTATTCTAAAAATACTGTGTTGACTTTTTTTTTTATAACATTTAGACTTTTTTTCTCAACCTTCCTCCATGTTTGTTTTCTTTGCAATAAGACTGATACTCCTTGGTAATTGAGGAGTACTGTTCCTTAAAACGGTTTCTTTTCTTTCTTTTTCTGTAGAATACGCGCAGCTGTTTGCAGCTCTTATTGCCAGAACAGCCAAAGATGTAGATGTTCTCATCGACTCTCTGCCCAGTGAGGAGTCCACAGCAGCTCTGCAGGTCGGCACACAAGTAGACTCACGTTCAGTCACATTTTCAGTAGGAGATTCAGCTTGTCTGCTTTTTATGTCAAGGGAAATCATTTAGACTTCAGATTTCACTGCTATGTTTGCCTCATAGAGCTGCTGACAGCCTGTGAACTTGAGGATTTCTGGGAAATGGTGTGAAAGAGGTTTTCTTTAAAACCCCAGCTGATTATCAGCATGCCAAATCACACAATTCATCACTTACACACAATGCTTCAAAAGATTCACTGAGAGTTTTGGAAAATGTTTGCAAAAAATATTAGCTAACATTGAGAACACTTTGGTTCTAAGTAATTTTAGGACTTTAGTTTATGTTTGAAAGGAGTTTTGAGGCTTTCTAGAGAAGAAAGCACTTCACTTTTCAGACAGCAGAGGGCGCCAGCTGAGCGTTAGGATTAATGCTTTCTTATGACTCCCAAGAATCCATTAAAAATACCTGCTTGTTGATCAAATAAAACATAATCTCTTTGCAATATGTACATAAATAATATTTCTGCTATAAACATGTTAACCCAAGCACATTTTTGCGTTTTTAAGTGTATTTTAATTTTTTGACAATTCATGCAAGGTTGTGTATTTTTGAGTGTTCCTCACCAAATCAACTTAAAACGGCCTCATTTGATGTTAAATTCATGTAACTGATCCTGACCCTCTGTGACCTCCTGCCAGGCGGCCAGCCTCCGGCAGCTGGAGGAGGAGAACCACGACGCAGCAACTCGTCTGGAGGAGGTGGTTTACCGTGGCGACATGCTGCTGGAGAAGATCCAGAACGCTCTGGCCGACATCGCCCAGTCTCAGCTACGCACACGCAACGGAGCTCCCAGCCAGCCGTCGCCAGCCGAGTCCTGACCCTGCAGCTCTCGCGATGCTAATATGGACAATTTTCAGTCAATTTGTGCTCCATTTGACTCGGAAATCCTGGCCTCAGAAATATCAAATACTCTGAATGTGTATCGTAGGGGGATAAGAACATGCAAAGGTTAGATTTTTTTACATAAAAATTTAAAAATTCTACCCTTAAATCTTTTTTTCCCCTAAATTTAAAGATGCACATTTGTTAAAACTAAATTCAGCTACAGAAGAAAGTACTACATATTTACATGCAAAAGGCTGTTTGTAAAGAGCACTGTGATGCTTTGCATGTGTTTTTGTACATTGTGTTGTATAGTTTGTATTCATTTTTTGGTTGATAAACTGTATTTAAAATAATGCTTTTCTCTTTAATCTTTAAAAGTTTACATAATTCAGCTCAATGAAAGGCAAATGTTTAAATTGACAGATAATTTTAATTGATTTTTATTGTATGTTATTTTAAAATTGAATTGGTCATTTGAAGTAATTGTTTTATAATTGGATAAAAGAATTTCTGCAAATCAGGTTTAGCTGCCCTCGTGTCTTAAATCATAGGATTAATTGATAAAAGTGGAAAACTTAAATATGTTCAGTCACTGTAATTAAGAAAACAAAAATATTTGACTATAACTAAACATGTATTCACTGCTATGGAGCTCTTTCATATCATGATTTATTTAAAAGAATTATCTTTTTCCAGTGTTGCCTGAAGCTTTGATGAGTTAAGTTTAAAAAATAAGTGTTTCATAAAGTCCTTTACTTTAGAAAAATACCCTTCTGAGCTGCTCAGAGATGCTAATGGGATTTCTGTTGTGATAAATGTGTCACCCTTTGGACACGTTTTCGGAGGGGGATGATGATTTGGTGGCACATCAAAATTAAAAACCTTAAGATTTCATGAATTAAGTTGCAAACGATTGAAAACAAAAAGGAAGACTCTTAACATCCTGAGCACAACAACATTAGGATAAACTGTGAAGTAAAAAAGACAAAAACTAGAAAAAGTTGCATTTTTTGCAGAAATGCAGTTTGAACGCTGGGAGCCGAATGAAATGGCCAAAACCTGCAAAAGAACTGAGCTTTCAATAATAGCAAAATTATTTTTAAACATTTGAAGATTAATCAGGAAACATGGAAGGTTGTATCTTATTATTTTTATTTGATATATTTTTAAATATTTATTTTATCTTAATTTTTTAGGTGATTTTTGTTGTTGTTTATCTTTGCACATTAGACTTAACTGTATTATGTGTATACTAGATGAGTCAGATGGGGTAGGATTTAATCAGCATTAGCTTCCTCCTACTCCTTTTTGAACTGAATACACTGTAAAAAACAAAATGTAATTTTTACAGTAAAAAACTGCCAGAAAAATCCAGTAAAAAATACTGTGAACCGTAAATATTTTTACTGAACAAACCGTGTTTACCTCAGTAATACAGATGCCTTGGAGCTACAGATGAAAAGGCTCCGTCTCCTTTGGCTTTTCATCTGTATTATTTCATCTAATTATGATTTGTTCAGTAAAATGTTTTTACATGTGCACAGTATTTTTTACGAAATTATTCTGGCAACCACAGCTGCCAGGTTTTTACTGTAAAAATTAATTAATTTTTTTTTTACAGTGTAGGACTGTTTCATTTTTTGTGTGAATTTTAGTGCTATTTTAATGTATATAATTGCTGTTTTTTTCATGTTCAAAAGAATGTTTGAAATAAAGATTTCATTCAATCATTCAACTCAAAGCTAAAACAGCAAAGTGGTCAATTTTAAGTTGACGTTAGCTGAACATTTGATCACAAAGTTTGTGGAAAATGTGAAGGATTTTGCTAAAACATTTTTCACAAAAACAAGGAGAGAAAAATGTGAATGATCGTTTCTAAATCAGATTTAGACAACAAAGTGCAGTTTGGAGATGTGCTCTAAGGACATTGCAAAGACGTCACAGAGGCTCGGCTGGACGGAGGAGCCCAAATACCAAGGTGGTTCTTGATTCAAGGTATTTAGATGTCAGAGGCAATAATTAGGGTTTCAGTTTTATCAGAGTTCAGCTGCAGGTGCTTCTATCGGTCTATCGAAGAGGACAACTTTAAATGTTGGGTTGGTCATAAAGAACAGTAGAGTTGAATATCATCAGCATATATGATGAGAAACATCAGGAAATTTCCTAATTCAAAGTCTTAGAGGGGAAAGTACGAAAGAAAGAAAACCGGTCCTAAAACTGAACCCTGTGGTACCCCACATGTCAGGTTAACGAGTTAATAACTTGTTGAAGCTTGTCCTCTAATTTTTTGAATTTATAAAGTGGGGGCCCAACACATTTATAGAGGGGTCCATTGCCCCCTTGGCCTCACCTTAATGGCACCTCTGCCCTTACACTCATTCATTCTATTTCCCACATTTTTTTACTTTTTTTACTAAACTTTGCTCACGTGACTTTTGACAAAAATGGGAAAAACACACACCATCGTGATGTAAGAATTTTAGGGAAGTACATTTCTGTTTTTAGAACAGCTTTAAAAGCCATAGAAAGACAGTCTGAGAGAAGTGAACCACTTTTTTTCATAGTTTATATGAAGATTACAACATAGGTATTTCAAAATCCCTCCATATTGCAGTTTTGATTTCAGTTAAAAGAGGTTTCGATGGTTTGATTCCATTTTAAATTAAACTCTGCGCAGCACCAACTAAACGCCAGACAGTTTACAACTTTAATCTAAATATAGGCACTTAGTCACAGCTCAGTGGGACCTATTGATGTGAGAAATATAAAAACAGCCTTGTCTGCGGCACCACACCCAGATGTGTTAACAGGGCACACCCACCTCTGCATGCTGACATCATGGCTCTGAAAGCACACATTTCATCCCAAATAAGGAGGTTTATAATGAAGAAACTTTACTTTCTCTGAAAACCTTACTGGTGCTTTTAAACAGATTCTTATTGGAGTTAATCAGGCGCCTATTCCTTGTCCCAAAGACCTTTGGGAACCATGCAGAATTTCAGAAAGGCATCAAACAAGCTCTTATTACCAACTTACATTCAAAAATAACAGTGGTAGTTCATTTTAGTGTTGCATTTCAACCTCCGACCGCATGTTGGCTGCAGCCATTAGTCCTCAGCAGTCCGCCGCTTTCACGGAACATCGAAATCTCACAATAGTACAACGGCAGAGTCAAATACTGGGGAAACACAACAAATTTGAGAGCACATGTGGCTAGATACCATGACGACGTAACGTTAAAGGTGGATTTTAGCATTTGTTTTCCAAAAATTCAATTTATAAATATTGCAATATATCACTTGTTGTATCGCAATATATCGTATCGAACTTGCCCCTTTATTATGATGCATATCAAATTGCCAGATTCTTGCAAATACACACCACTCGCAAACAAGGTGACATTTTTCCCACAGACCTGCTGATCAATTGAGGAATTTCTCTATATTCACTTGAGTACAGTTAATAGCATTTCCTTAAATGTGAGAGAATTTGCTTTGTGTCTTTTTTTTTTCTTTGATAAAAGAACACATTTTTGTTTACTTTAGCCAGAAAAGTTTTTTTTTTTACAGACACTATGCAGTTTTGGCTTGTTTTAGCACCCCCTAGTGTCCGTTTTAAGTCAATGTCTTAAAAACGTTAGCATTGTTTCTGCTCAGAAAGCCCTAAATCTACCTGTTAAATGTATCCTCAGCCTTCATTACTTTTTACTGGAGCGGTTCATCACTCATTCAAAGAAATCAGCTGTGTTCAAGCAGGGAGTGATGGGAAAAATCTGGAATCATGAGCTAAAAACACTCCGGAGCTAGCATAACAGCTAGCCACATTGGGTTAGCCTAACCCTCGTGAGATACGTGACTTTGTGAGACTTCAGGACACCGGACCAGAGACTCAGAAGTTACAAACGTGGTATTCTGGATCCAAGCAGCAGATGGGGCTGCATTAAAGGGTCATACTGGACTGCACATACTAGATCAAGAAAAGGATTTAAAAACATTAAAAAGTTACATAGTGTGCCTTTAAGTAAGAAAAAAGTAATGATTTTAAAAAGGTTAAAAAGTACAAACATAAAAAAAACCCTGTAAATAACAAATAATAACTAAAATACCTTTTTAAAAACTGAAAATGTCAGTAATAATGGTTGAAATTAGAAAGCTTTGTCAGATCCCAGCTCTATATGAGTTCTCGTCATAATTTATGATGTTTTATCTGGTTTATTGTTCATGAAGTATAACCTTTTGACTTTTATGTTTGTAGTAGTGACATTCTAATACAGTTCCTGATTGTAAAATGCAAAACACGAATAACAACCTTGTCATTACAATGACACAATCAAATTTGACCTTTTTTTATTACCATCTTTGTGTCATTTCCTGTGTGAGTGTAAATTAAAAACATATATATTTCCCTTAGATATTTATTACAAAGACGCCATGTTTACACGAGCTATTTTAAAATCACAAACAGTGACATAATAAAAATCTTTACACTAGAGTTCAGTTTATTCCATATAGCGGCCAGTGCTTGCTAGCTTAATGAACTTGCGCCCTGGTGGGACGAAGCGGATCTTCTTATTGGCTGATGCGCCTCTCACTCTTATTACCCCCCTCCTGTGATTGGTTAAAGGAAAACACAGCTTTGCTAGCTTACTTTTGATTGGTTGCTGTTAACGTCAGTCAACTGGACGAGGTTGCGTTGCCAGAACGTCTGGTGAACCCGACGGTCAGAAGAAGCAGCTGTTCTTATTTCGGATTTTGTTACGATAAAGACGCAGGGTTTTTCGGACAGGGTCACAGATGAAGACGCTGGAATATTCTCGTGTTATTTTAGGCGTCGCTGCGGTCAGCGACAGAGGACTTTTGTTATGATTTGGCGTTGATATTAGCGATGTTTACTGTTCGGCTCCATGGGTTTTCTGACTGGTAGCCTGTAACTGGTGCCTTCAGCTGCCTAAATATTAGGCAAAAACGTGAAAACGCGTTTATTAATTATTTTTTTCTCACCTGGATTTTGTGCTGGCGGCACGCCAATAATTGACTCTGGAGCAGGACACGGAGGTGAGTGGAACTAATGCTAAATCTGGCTCTTTTTTGTCTGGATTGCTGCTAATGAACCTGCCAAATACAGCTAGCTAATCTACAGCATCAAACTGGCGTCATATTTATACCAGTGAAGCTCAATTTCTACTAAAATTAACTGTATGACAGTAACAAATAATAGTAAATATTAATAACCAAATATGATGGATTATTTTATTTTTAATGCCACATTAAGATACACTAGAGCTGATGGTTAAAGGGGTGAAGTTTTACACATATTACATCTGTATTACTCCCTTTATAAAGCAGGTGACCATATTTGTTCACTTCATTGTGGGATTGAAAATAATTTATGAAAAATGTATAGAGTGTTGTGAAAAAGTATTTAGATTTCTTCTGTTTTTGCTGACTCGGAGTCGTCACACCTAAATGTTTCAGATCAGCAAGTAAATTTCAGTATCAGACAACAATAAACAGAGTAAATATAAGATGCAGTTTTCAAACGATGACTTCATTTATTAAATCCAAACCAACCCTTTGTTAAATTATGAATTATCTGTGATTAAGCACAGTGTTTGTAAAACTCAGCTCCAGCAGCCACACCCAGACCTGATCACTACCAGACCTGTAGAATTAAGAAATTACTTAAAGGCACACTATGTAACTTTTTCCATATTTTAATGAAAAGTCCCGCAGCCCCATCTGCTGCTTGGATCCAGAATACCACGTTTGTAACTTCGGAGTCTTTGGTCCGGTGAGGGGACAAATAATTTTTCACAGCACTGTACTTCTAAAAACACTATATTAACAAATATCCTGCAGATCAATCAAGGATTTTTCCTGTTTTCGCTTCAGCACGGTTGATTGAATTTCCTTAACTTTGAGAGAAGTTGCTTTGTGTGTTTTCTGAATAAAAGAGTGCTCCTGACTAACCTTTAAAAGTGATTTGCAACCAAAACCTGATAGGAGTTTCAATAAAGCTGCAGACACAGAGTTATGCCAGCAGGTGGCAGAGTTGTGCTGTTCAGACAGTAAGAAAGTCTAAATTATGAGACCAAAGTCACGCTAGAATCAACAGATTATCATAAACCTGCCTGGCCTATTTAGGATGACAATCAAAATGTAACATTCAGACATTAGTTCAAATGTAGACAACAGCTAATTAAAGCCATACTCAGTAGCCAGGTAAACAAACAAGGTCTCGCTAGCTAGTTTACAGAAACACGTCTTGGTGAACTCACCCCTCCCATCGGGTAAAATCCATACGCCAGCCTCCCGCTGACATAGGACCACGGTTTGCAAAGGTGACAAAGCAGAGTACAACCCCAGCTGCAGAAACGTTCCCCCAGCTTTTCCTCTTTTCACCTCCAGACGTTTTTAGTTTTCTGCTAGCTGAAAATGTGTTTTTTGGGGAGGACTCTGGTATTTTGGTATTATATTTCGGTCCGAACGATAGGATTGGCTGAAGTTTTTAGTAGGGATGCTCGATATTGGCTTTTTTACCGATATCCGATATTGTCTAGTCTAACTCTTAATTTCCGATACCGATATAAACCGATACCGATATAAGCGTGGTAGCCCTCATTAAGAAAAAGACAAACACAGTATTTAATGCAAGGTGTGCCAAATAAATAAAAATATCTCAAAAACTATAAATTAGATTTGTTATATTTTGACATTTTGGGAGAGAGGAGAAGTAGCCGAACAGTTTGGTGTATAACATGTGCACGGTATGTAAAGGTCATGTGTGTCATCATTACAAAAACCGATACCGATATTTATCGATATTACATTTTAATACCGATATCGGCCGATAATATCGGTAGACCGATAATATCGGGACAACCACTTTATTGATTTCTTTCGGGTTTTTTAAAATCTCCACAATATATTTATGGCTATACTATGTTGGAAGGTTGTTAAGAGGCTTAAAAAAAAAAAAGTTAAAAGCTACATTGTTTACCTGGCTACTGAGTATGGCTTGAAGCTTAAATATCTACTGAATCAATAAGTAGAAAACACGGATGCTTTTATAAGCAAACAGCTGCTACAGAAACACGTGAAGCGATAGCATAAAAACGTGTCTCTTTTAGTAGCATTGACTCTCAGAAATAAAATTATGAATGTGTATTTTTGTGTTTTGCCTTCATTCTGTCATTTTTACCAGCCATGGGACAGATTTGCTCGTAAAGTGAAATGTGACAAAATTCTAACAGCATTTTTTATTGATTATTACAGTTTTTGTGATCTTTTCAGCGACCAGTTGACTTGCCAGTTTGATGAGTAGCAGAGCCCAACGTTAAAGTAGTAAATTCAATGGACAAATCCTAACCAATTTCTATATTTTATTGCTTTAGTGTTTAACCTTTGAATTGAGTGTGTGTGTAAATGCACATGTTTGTACTCCTCGTCGTGACTGAGTCCTTTCATTCACAACGGAAAGGGTCACACAGTCCTGTGAGGGTGGAGTAGGCAGGAGAACTTTACACCAAACTGAGACATCCAGCTTTCAGGAGGAAAGCGACTCTGCTGGAATGTTCTTTTCTTAATAGACTTACTTTATGCCAGGTTGGTAAGTGGATACATCTATATTTAAAAGAAGACACTTTGTTATGTAGAGTATTAGATCTAGACCATATTATTGGGTAAATGTAAAGTAGTTCAACACTGTCTTTGACCATTAATGGTGTTTTTTTGCAGCCAGATTCCTGTGTTGATTTCACTTTTTCTAAGTTGTTTCAGGCTGCCTGCTTTAAATAGCCGTATTGCTCATATATTGCTTTCTTTGTAAGTGGACTGCAGCCTTGTTTGTTTAGCTACAGGGTGGATCTGGTTAACTTAGAGCCAAATTAAATCCCATCCGGTGCAGTTAAAGCCCAGTAGGTTCAGTCAGATGTTAAAGTGAAGGGCTTAATTTTCCTCCTTTTGGTGGGATAGCAGTCAGGTTAGTCAGATTCCACTGATCCTTTTTGTTTGTAGAGAACGAGGATATCATGATGACAGTTTGACCCAGGTAGTTTTTTGTTTCCTTCAAAAAAAAAAACCTTTGCAGTGCATACAAAATGTTCTCAAATTAACTGCATTTAAAATGATAAACAACTAGGTTTAATTCCTTAAATATGGGGTGTCAAAGGGGCCGAAATTAAAAACTTGGTCCAAGTTGAGGACTACACTGTAAAAAAATGTAATTTTTACAGTAAAAAAACTGGCAGCTGTGGCTGCCAGAATAATTCCGTAAAAATACTGTGCACATGTAAAAAATGTTACTGAACAAATCATAATTAGATGAAATAATCCAGATGAAAAGCTAAAGGAGACAGAGCCTTTTAATCTGTAGCTCCAAGGCATCTGTATTACTGTGGTAAACACGGTTTGTTTAGTAAAAATGTTTACGGTTCACAGGATTTTTTACAAACTTTTTCTGGCAATCACAGCTGCCAGTTTTTTACTGTAAAAATAAAAAAAACATTTTACAGTGTAGTCTGAGCGGCGCCAAGTCAAGTCAAGAGGATTGATGCTGTCCTAAAACAAAACTGTTAGTGTAACACAAATCTTATTTATGAGCCTTTAAATTGCCATCAGCTCCACCTAACCTGAAATATCAATCAATAATAATAAAAATCTACTTAATAAAAATGTTAAATAAAAACGATTTATATTAACATAACTAGGGATGCACCGATACGATACTGGTATCGGCCCGATACCAGTATCAGTTAAAGTTACCTGATACCAGAAACCGATACCAGTGGCTTCACTGTCTGTGACTTGTGATTTCTGTTGTAGTTTCCTATATTGAACACTAGGGGGAGCTATTGAGCTAAAGAGGAACAGTGTGGGTTGAGAGCTGGAGATGGTGCCAAATAGTTCATTTTATTTGGTTAAAATGTGGAAAACTGCAATAATTTCACTGTGAAATCACAGAAAATGGTTATTTTTCACCTTATATTTTAGTTTTGTGATAATTTTTCTTAATGTATTTTTTTTCATCTAACTCAGTCATTTATTGTAAAAAAAGCAGAGAAGAAAAATTAAAACCTGTATTCCAATTTGTTGCATTTTTTTGTGTGGTAGAAGTATCCGTACTCGGTATCGGCGAGTACTCAGATTTAAGTATCGGATCGGATCGGTTTTGAAAAAAGTGGTATCGGTACATCCCTAAACATAACTATATAATAATCTGTTTAACTTCATTAGGTAATTATATCACAATATAACAGTAATTAACAAATAAAAGTGGCACTTTCCACATGTAAATTCTCCACCAGAGGGCAGAAGAAATGTATAGGACTAGATATGGTTTGTGTTTGATAAAAGTAGTAATACTTAGCTTTACAAATAATTTGAATCATTAGCATAAGCAAACAGCAGCACCAGCTAACTGTAACATTTCTGGTGCTAACAGTGAGGCAGTAGTCATCAAATAGCTGTCAGAATAAATGTAATGTAAAGAATTATAAAATAAAACAGAAGAATAGTTAATAATTTACAGTAAAACAGCTACTTTGACCCTAGCCCTGCTCAGAGGGTGAGATCTTGCTGAGGCTAGCCGTTAGCTTATAATTTGGTCCAAATTAAACTTTATTTCTCCAAAATGGGACGACTGAAAAATCTACTACATTTAAGATAATATTTGTTCATAATCTTTCCAATGAAACCCATCTATCATGTAAGAATAAAATCAAATCTTTACAAAGAGATGAAATTATGTCCCGTTTTATTGATTTTCCTCTAAACAAAATCACAAACTGAGAACTGGTGCAGCACACATACAACAGATTACATAAATAACGGATTAATCAATAGAACACTCAATTACTAACATATGTCAAAGCTGCAGACCCGACAGTACTCCAGGAGCCCAAAACAGCGAGTCGAGTGCCGATGATGATGATAATCCAAAGTAATTCCTAGACATTTTACTTCATAAATCCTTTCAACTAAGATCACATCAATAGACGTTCTGGTTAAACCATCCATTTTTCAGTTTCTCATAAATATATATTTTGTTTTATTCCAATTTGTGAATAGTTTATAATACTTTTTAAATCAGTGCCAGAACAAAATATGTTAGTATCATCTGCAAAGAAACAAACTAGTTTTTTTTTAAATACAATTCACAAATATCAATAATATCTCAAATTAAAAACTTTGGGCCCAACACTGTACCTTGAGGGACTCCATCACATCTCTTCGAGTCCTTATTCTTTATTCCCAATCTGTACAAATTGTTTTCTGTTTTTCAAATAACTTTTTAACCAGTTACGAGCTGCTCCTCCCATCCCATAATTCTGTAATTTAGAAAATAAACTATATAAGTTGAAAGTAGAAGTAAATTATAACCCAAAGATCACAACAAATAAAACAGGAGAGGTTTTATTTTATCTTCTAAGAAGGTTACTAAAGTCTGATGCACGTTATGTAACAGGGAAAAGGGTAAGGGTAGATGTGTGTAATGCATCCCTGAAACATTTTGGCAGTAAGCCATCAGAAGGGCATGAAGGGGTCTGATTAGCTCACAAAGACATTAAACAGCCCTGAGACCCAGAGATAGGAGCCATGTTTCCTCTATTCGCCGGTCCATTTTCCCGTTTTGGCCCCAACAATCCCACAACAGCAAGACGCTTCCTGATTCCTGAGAAAATCACTGAATCATTGTTTCAAAGTGCCTGGTCTGGAGGGAAAGGGGAGTCTGGAAAAACAGGAGCTACTCATTTGCTGAACTCATTTACCTTCACACAAAATACACTGACGTAGCAGATGGAAGAAAAATTCATATACCTGCTCATCATTCCTCATGAAAACGTGCAATTCGAGATCTGCTTTTCTGTTTTCTCAGTCTCCATGATGGACACCTGTATCTCGCTCTGCTTGACCTCTCGTGTTGTGTTCAGACTCTGATCCTGGCTCAGATCATTTCATCACAGAAATGTTTGTTGATATTTTTTCCGCTCACGTTGTCAGTTATTACATTTATTTGTTTAAAATTGCTTGACGAGTCGAATTAAAGGGTTCCGTGGGCCGTAAAGAAGACGTTTTTTTCTTTCTTAACCTGCTTTTGTGGGCCTCCAGTGGGAGTGGGCCCCTGTGCCCATAATGCCCAGCCTTGGTTATGATTGGAGTCAGCAAACAACTCCCAATTAGCGAAGAAATACAACATATCAGAGCGTAAATTTAGGAGATGGAGAGCCCAAAAAGAATCCTCTAATATGCTAGCAGTTGCCTAAAAGCTAACTGCTATTGTTATTAAATTCAGACATACTACATTAGGGTGACCATATTTTGATTTGCAAAAAAAAAAAAGGCACTGGGCTTAATTGTGAAACATTTTGATACTGTTTAACTAAAGAAAACTTAAAGGGCCCATGTCATGGTTTTCAGTGTTTTCTGACTTATCTATCATGTTGCAACGTTGAGTTCTCACCTTAAACCTGCCAGAAAGAGCAAAAAACATCTGTCTCCTAGTCCAGCCAGTGAGAAGCTCTTCCAGATTTCAGACCCAGGTTTCAAACAGTTTTTTTCCCTCCAGCCCGCTATGAGGTCATAGTGATCCGGACTTGCTTATATGGTAAATTCTCCGCCCACATGCACGTTCACGACACCTGGAGCGAGGCAGTGCCGCCGCCATTGCCCATAGACCGTGTAGTGTTTAGTTTCAGTTTCGTTTCTCTTTCACGTGACAACACTGCCCCCTGCTGCAGCAGAAGTGTCAGGCTGCCAAATAAGGAGAAACCCAGCAGAACCGGAAGGCGGCGCATTCTTCTGATCTCTGAGTTGCTCGTTAGGAAATAATTACAGTGTATTTTGAGTTATAATGGTGCAACGCTAATCTAGAGGCATCAAAGATTACATCTGTTTTATATAAATTGATTTCAACTCCGAGACACTAGCTATAACCTGAGAGGAACCCATGTTTATCAGAAAAATAAATTCAGAACAAATACAAAAGGTAGATGTGTCTCAGTTAGAGGAGTAGATTTATGGAATGATCTGGATAATACATTAAAAAACTCCGTATCTGTAAATGCATTTAAAAAAAAGTTTAAATCAAATGTAATTAACAATTATGCGCACTACAATTAAATTATATATTAACTCTTATGTACAACTGTCCTCAGATATAATTGATTGGTAAAATGTGACAACTATAATTTAATTAGTAAAATAATTTATATCAACTTTTTTTTCTTTCTCATTTTGATTAATTGTAAAATGATGTATGCTAGTTGCATGAAGTTGTTAAAAGGTTTGGCTCTAGAAAAGTGTTTCACTTCAGCCAAACCATTTTCAGTCATTGTTTTTGTTTAAGTTTTAAGTATTGAAGCTGAATTTTTTTTGTGCAAAGACATTTGTGTATTGACTGAAATAAACTTATCATTCATTCATTCATTCATTCATTCATTTAAATATCATGTCATGGACCCTTTGAACCTATTTAAAGTATGCAGTCTCTGTGTGGTTTTGAAGAATAGTTAAGTAACAACCTTCAGATAGGCTTTAAAAAATCCGCAAGTACAAAAATTAACCACATCAACACAGTGGGAGTGAGATTCAAACGTACAATCCTCAGATTGCAAGACCACCTGAGCTACTGCCTCCCACCAGCAATTTTAGGAAAAGTAGTAGGAAGTAGTGTCTCAAGTTATATTGCAAATGAAACACCATGACCCGCTGTTTGTTCTGTCTGCGAGAGGGACAACGTCACACACAAGACTGCTTTACCAGTTAATCTAAGTACATGCCTATTTCCAGTGAAAAACAATAAAACCCGGACATTTTCATTGATCTCTGAAAACTCCCCGGACGCCCCGGTCAGAATGTAAAAAGAGGACATTTGGTCACCCTGCACTACAGGTTTTTAATGGTGTGTCATAAAGTGTTTGATTTTAAATGTGGCTGTACATTTTAGTATACTTTAGAATTAAAAAATGCCTTTTTTTTTAAATAAAAACATTTTCTTTTATTAGATTTAGTTGTCAAAAAGCCATTTTTTGTTACATTTTTAAAATGGGGTGGTTGTCTGATATTCAAAACAATAAAACCAGTAAATGATGGTTTTTCTGACATCTATTATGAGAAGGGTAAAATGTTTTTATAAATATTTTGACATATAACATTTAGAAAACATAGGAAAATTATGTTTTCCTTTAAAAAAATCTGAGGTTATCCTACACTGTAAAAAAAAATGTAATTTTTACAGTAAAAAACTGGCAGCTGTGGTTGCCAGAAAAATTCAGTAAAAAATCCTGTGAACCGTAAACATTTTTACTGAACAAACCGTGTTTATCACAGTAATACAGAAGAAAAGGCTCTGTCTCCTTTGGCTGTTCATCTGTATTATTTCATCTAATTATGATTTGTTCAGTAAATTTTTTTACATGTGCACAGTATTTTTTACGGAATTATTCTGGCAACCACAGCTGCCAGTTTTTTACTGTAAAAATTAAAAATCTTTTTTTACAGTGTAGCTCGTTTCTCCTAACGCAAGCTGTTTAAAGAGCTATTACAACCAAACCTTTCCAGTGAATTTCTATAGAGGTCCAGCCAATTGGTGCTAGTAGTCTCACAGTTAGTGGAATGGAGATCACCTGAGTGCTGTGACTGTGTCTCAGTGAAGGTTCATTCACTGGTTAATCAGTATTCCTGGCTACCTTCAGAGGTGTGTTCATGCTTCTCTTCACCTGAGGCAGACGGTTTGTAGTTGAGACAATAAAGTTTATGAATCACGTTTGTAGATCACACAAAACCTGGAGACATTTTATATTGTGGTGTCTCTGTAAAGATTGTCATCATCTCCTTCACAGAGCTGAGAAGTGTGCGACTCACGATGATCGTGAGAACGTCTCAGATGTTTACATCCTTTAAAAACAACACCCCGGCAGAGAGGAAACACTTAACACTTTACCCTTTATAGGAGTTTGATCACTTGCTTTAAAAAATTTAAGTTACAACCTGAACTTTTACAAAAAAAAAAAAAAACTTTTAGAAAGTTAAAAAAATGTCAGAAAAAGTTTTAAAAAAGGTCACCCTCATGCATCAGTGTAGACATTTTTGTCCTTTTGAGTGAATTTTTCCTCTTCCTGTGGCCGGTGTTTTATGTGTTAGTACATAAGGCACTATTTTTTGTAACTAAAGTCTTTTTTGATGAACTTTAAAACCCTTTACTAACAAATTTCCCCCCTTTTGAGTCATTAAGGACAAAAATGGAGATTTCTAAAAAAAAAAAAAAAAAAACTGCACTGTAAAAACTGCACTGTTGAAATTTAATTAAAAAAATTAGTGTAACAATTTGCACTCAATTTATTTGATTAAATTTTACCCAAAACATTTTATTACATTTTACCCAATTTTCACAATTAAAAATAACTAAAAACATGAGTTAAATTCAAACATCTTTGTTAGATTTATATTTAATTGGTTAAATTTTATGCCTTTTATTTACCAGACTTGCATCTTTCTAGCCCTCCAACTTTTTTTTCATTTTTTCCTTCTTCTATTACAACATCAGTGCTTGTGTGCCATTGTTCTGTGTTACAGTTACACATTTTATGAAGGTTGAACTGGGCCGTGGATCGAACCCGCACTCTAAGGTACGGGAGTCACTAACCACTAGGCCAAGACATCTGTTAGGACAGAACTGAAGTTATAATGCTTATAATCTTTTCAGTAGTACTTAACTAATATATTTGGTTAAAGAGCAAATTGAAAGTTTTTTTTTTAAATTCTGTCCAAAAATACTATTTGAAATGTTTATTGAGGGTATTTTGTTTTACAATACATTTTTTTAAACAATTTTTCTAGTCAAAAGTGCCCCTTTTTGTAAAGCTTCTAAAAACACTTTTTTTTTTTTTTTTTCATATGTGGACCTGTGACGTCACCAGAGGGAGCTCCCAGCTAGGTGGCGCTGCTTACAGTGTTGTCAGATGTAGCTAAATAAAGTATTTGTAGGATAATTTAACACTCTGTACGATCAATAATCCCATAAATATGATCATTTGAGCCCTTTGTTGTGTGGAGTTTGTGTAACAGATGCTTGTTTTAATCATTGTGTAGATTTTTTAAAGCTAAACTACTTTAACATCTCAGACTGGCACCGCTCTAGTCTGCCAGCTGCCTGCTCGCTGTCGGCGATGAGTTGTTAGTTTTAGGTTAGAGCGCTCTTTAATCCAGTCGGTGTGAATTCATTTTAATAAAAAATGCTAAATTATTATGTTTGTGAATCGCCAGTCTGTCAGGACACTGAGTCAACAACAAGACGGCTTCCTTACCGGTACGGTGACTTCTGTTTGGAGACGAAAAACCCCGGTGGTCCTGGTCTAGTCCAGGACTGGATGTGATGGAGTCCCACATACCGACGAAAAACATTCAGTGTGACTCTAAACAGGCGCCGTTACTTCGATCCATTCAAATTAACACCGGAATAGCTGTTAGCATGCAGCAGCTAACAGGAGCTAACGGGGAGATTTGAGTCTCGTTTCCATGGCAGGGGGTACGGCTCGTGGCCGGGTTGTAGTACCGGTACCGGTCCGTGATTTCATGAGAGCGTTTCTTTCAGCTGATCGGACCCTCACCTGGCAGGCGGGGTATGCCGTGGCCTCATACCAGGGACTCTCCAAGGGGGTTTCCGGCGGGGCTGCCTGGCCCGACACTGCTCCGGTGTCAGCTGAACCATTTAGCTGCATCCTGTGAAACTTCTTTATAAACTCTTTCATTTCTTAACAATCCATCTAGCTCGTCCTGAACGCAGCTCAATGTTTGGAGCTCTGATTATCAAAAACCTGGTGATAAAGCTGGTATCTGTGTACGGTCGGAGACCCAGTGAGGAGGAGGTGGTCTAGACCGGTGAACCCCTAGCGGGGACTGATTGTTTTTATCTTTTCTTTTTTAATCTTAATAAAATAACTTCTCACTATAGTAATAAAGTAATAAAATAACGGCACTCTGGGGGTTTGTTTTGCTCGTCACAAGCAGTGATCAGTGGATCAGTTTTCTATATAGAGAACGAACGGTCTCCCGGCACTGTCGTCACTTCCGGTTTGGTGAAAAAATAGACAATTCTCACAAAAATGAATCCAATAGCCTAAATAAGCTGAATTTGTGTAAATTTTTATTCAGAAAAAGTTTCTATTATATGTATCTAAACATTTGTTTAAGGGAGTGTCTAACTTAAAATATGCTCTTTAAGTTCTAACCATTATACTTGAGTTCCATTTGTTAATTAAAAAAATTAGGTGTATCGGTTAGAATCAAACCAGTTTTTTAAATTTCAGTCGTTAACTAATATATTTAATTTGATTTTAAATAATTTTATTGGGTAATATTTAGCTTTCCCAAAAAATCTGTTTTTTCAGTGTGCCATAAAACAATACTGATTTATGTTTATTATTCATTTATTAGTCGCTTTTACCCAGAGCGACTTACCGGTACATACAATTAAGTCTCACCCTTTTTCTTTTTTTTTCTGCAAAAATATCTTAAGCAACATCATCACTGCTCAAAACTATAAAATGTTCAATCATTTTGAGGATTTTAACCCTTTAAATGCCAGTTTGATTACTTGAAGTAACTATTATTATTGATGAGTTAGTTTCCATAAAACCAGTACTGAGTTGCTGGGTGTTTTTAAAAAAAAAATCAGTCTTAGATAATGTCAATAAAAATCCAAAATATTGACTTTGATGCATTGTTCGTTTTTACGTAGCAGCAGATTTAAAAATGACTACCTTTTCAAGTCATAGTGGACAAAAATGCCCACATTCATAAATTGCTCTAAAATAATAAAAATTATTATGTTTTCCTGCATTTTTGGGTTAAATATTTTGATCAACTTCAGTCCTGATCAAAAACAATCAAATACTAATTTGTTTTAACCCATTAAGTGCCAATTTGATTACATGATGCTAATATTGGGTACACTCTAAAAAGTAAAACCATCATTTACTTAAATTTTTTGGTGTAACATTTTTACACTCAAGAATTTTGAGTAGATTGGAGACAATTATATTGATAAAGTTGGATTTTACTTAATATAATTGTCTCCAATCTACTCAAAATTCTTGAGTGTAAAATGTTACACCAAAAAAATGAAAATCGGTGTTGGATAAGTCAAGGATTAGCTAAAATATTGACTAATTAGTAGTGCTGTCAGATTTAATGCGTTAATTGCGATAATTAATTTGGAAGACATAACGCGTTAAAAAAATTAACGAAATTAGCGCAACTTGTGTTTGAAGCAAGACGGAGAGCTTGTCAGCATCAGATTTCCTGCAGCTCCTTACGCAACCCGTGTCCTCCCTCCCACCCGCTCCTCAGATCTCATCAGGTCACTCTCTTCACCGGTCTCCCCGGGAGACGAAATCAACTCTCCGCTCTTTCCACCGTGAAAACCGAAAGTAATCGGCGGTGAAACTGGACGGTCTCTAGCCTTTAAGGTTTTTTCCTGCTCCTTTCTCGCCGTACGGTCCGGTTCAGTTCAGCAGGGAGCAGGTGTTACGGCTCCAGTCCCGGTCTGACACAGAGGTTCGAGCGGACGGAGGTGTCAGTTCAGCTCAGTACGAGAAACCCAGACCCTACCCCTATCTGAAAAGTAAAACCAGTACCGGACTGAGGCGATCCCATTCCCACACTAGTCTTTAAACAATAGAGACCTGAGTGACTCGGACCCCTCACTGAAAATGAGGCAGACCGTGGGTCAGTTTGAACACTGCAAAAATGATTCTCTCATAGTGTTTCCACATGTTGGAAATCTTTTATTATTATTTTAAAACAATACCCTTCTGAAATTGTACATAAAATAAACAAATAGATTTATAAAGTACTGTATTTAGGGACTGTCCAGTTTTAGTCAGGAATTTTTGTTTTTCAACTGTTTTGAACTGAAATGCAATTTAAATGCATTTTTTCATAAATTATAAAAGCTTTAAAAATGATTTTTTAAAAACATTTTGGCATATTTCTTGGATGGACATTGTAAACTGCATGTAATTTATTTTTTCTGAAAAGAAGCGATTAATCGCGATTAATTTCTTTCAAATTTGCGATTAATTAGTTAATTTATTTTAATCGACTGACAGCACTACTAATTAGTTTTTCTGTAGTGTCAGAATTACAAGTCACTACCGTCTCGAGTCATTAGAGGACTAAACTGTGCCATTGATTCCCATTAAATTCCCAGTTCCCAGTTTTCAATTTCATAGCTGTTACAAAATATAATCATGTATTCTGTGATGTTAGGGTTTCATTTTTGAGAAAACTAATAAAATTTATGATTTTTTTTTCATCAGTCAGGATTTGAAACTTGTGAAATGGTTGCCATTCTACTTCAGAAACCATTAAGACAAAATGATCAAAAACAACAGATGTCTTTGTTTAAACCTTTTAGTCCTGACCGTATCACCTCAGTAAAGACGCGTAGAATCTGATCACCCTCTGTTCGTCTTTCAGGATAGTATGGCCATGACGGGAGGGACGGCAGCTGCCCTTCCCATGAGCAACCACACCCGGGAGAGGGTGACCGTAGCTAAGCTGACGCTAGAGAACTTCTACAGCACTCTGCTCACGCAGCACGAGGAGCGCGAGATGAGGTAAGCAAGTGATGCTGACGTCCAGCCTTTTTCCTCACGGACATGCAGAAACAGAGACGTTAAAACCATCTGTTACTTCACAAATTATTGTAACCAGTTAAGCAAAAACCAGAGAAATGATGTGTTTGTTTCCCACGTGAGATGGATTTCAGGATATGTAAATGCAGCTGTTGTTTTAAGGCTCGGGTTTCACCGCCTAAACTTCTAAATGAGGCGACATCCCAGGCAGTTCATTCAACGTGTGAACAAAACACCGTGACTCCTGTTACCTTCACCTGAGATGTTGTTTACGCCGTTTTACCACCACCTGACACCTCCTGGGTTAAAGAATCCTTCTTCCAATCCAGCTTTTCCACTCACATGTTTGTTTGTTTTTTGTTGTTTCCAGGCAGAAGAAGCTTGAGAAGGCCATGGACGAGGAGGGTTTACCAGACGAGGAGGTGCAGTGCTGATTGTTAGCCTACAGATGTATTTTTTGTAGTTTTGTCAGGTAACTCGGCATCTCTCTGAATGACGCAGAAAGTGATGCGGCGCTCGCAACACGCCCGAAAAGAGACGGAGTTCCTGCGACTGAAGAGGACGAGACTCGGTTTGGACGACTTTGAGTCTCTTAAGGTTATTGGGCGAGGTGCTTTTGGAGAAGTATGTCTTAAAAACATCAAAATACTCATGTTTATGTATTTGCAGCACAATTAGAGTCAACCTTGTGTTTTGTTTGCTGTGTCCTTCAGGTTCGTTTGGTTCAGAAAAAAGACACGGGTCACATTTACGCCATGAAGATTCTGAGGAAAGCGGACATGCTGGAGAAAGAGCAGGTGTTTGTTTGAAGGGAGAGAGACAGCAGCTGTCGGTGCGTTCGTGATCTGAGGGTCTCTTTCTCCTGCAGGTTGCTCATATCAGAGCAGAGAGGGACATCCTGGTGGAGGCGGACAGCGCCTGGGTGGTCAAGATGTTCTACAGCTTCCAGGACAAGAGGAACCTCTACCTCATCATGGAGTTCCTGCCCGGAGGTTCACACCAAGACATAAACACTCATTATTTTGGCAGAAAGAAACATTTATCACCTCAGACAAGACAAACTTCCCATAAAGCAACAGTACAGGCCTCGTAAAAGCATCTGAACGCCATGTAGCATAAAACAAATTCAATCAACAGGTTGAAAAGTACTGATAATAAGTAGAAGGCCTCTTCTCTGGCTCCAGAATCAATAAATCCACCTCCGGTTCTGACCTCTGACCCTTGTTACCAGGTGACATGATGACACTGCTGATAGATGTGTATA
>SSNR01000197.1:421078-459739 GCA_006937965.1 Callopanchax toddi
TGATCACTACCAGACCTGATCACTACCAGACCTGATCACTACCAGACCTGATCACTACCAGACTTGATCACTACTAGACCTGTAGAATTAATACCATCTGGTTGACTTTCAGGCTTATTCCACCGTGGGAACTCCAGACTACATCGCTCCCGAGGTCTTCATGCAGACCGGCTACAACAAGCTGTGTGACTGGTGGTCTCTGGGTGTCATCATGTATGAAATGCTTATTGGTAGGAACACATTAAAAGAATGAAGATTGGTTGTTTCCTTTCATGACAGAGTTTTAAGCTTGACACTCTATAGAACAAGTGACCATATTAGATTACTTGCTTTAAATTTTATTTCAAGCCTAAACCTGAAACTTTTACAAAAAGTTTAAATATTTAAAGAGAGTAAGAAAAAGTTGTTTTTTAAAAGTTAAACAGTACAAATGTTTAAAAAATTGAACTGATACTAAATCAAAGAAATTAAAAGGAAAACAACAAAAGTTTTAAAATTAAAAAGCACAAACCTATAGAAATAAATGAATACAAAATTAATATTAATATTTAATAAATATTTTTAAAACTGAATATTAAAAGAACTAACCTTTAGAAAATTTAACTAATACTAAATTTTAAAAAAAGAAGAAAAAAAATAGCCAAATAGAATTTTTTTGTTAATTATAAACTAATGTTAAAAAAAATGAATAAAAATAGAAAAAATAACAAGGGAAATTTAAAAAGTTAATTTTTTTAAAAGTTATCTAATCTGAATAGAAAAGAAAAGAAAAATCACAGAATTTTAAAAGTTAAAAATAAAAACATAAAAAAGTAACTAAATAAATAGGATAGAAAGAAACTGTCCAAAAAATAATAAAAAAAAACTTACATTTTGAAAGGTAAAAAGCACAAACGTAACTAAATATTATCTTAAATTTACCCCCAAATTTAAATTTACAAGTAATTTTTTTGAGCGCCCTTTGAAGGGATAATATCACCTTTTGTTCAAGAAATCGTTAAAATATCAATGTTTTGGTCAAATCTTGACAATATTCACTTGGAGTGTGTTGTGAATGACTCCACTACTCACACCTAAAAAAAATAGCTCAAAATGAGTCAAATTTAACGAGTTTTTGGTATTTTCAAACATTGATTTGCTGCGATGGCCATCCTATATATGCTTGACTCAAAAAGTGAATCGGTTGTCGATGTACATCCAGTGATTATTTTCTGAGAATGTCTTTAAAATCTACCTGGTAGTTTGTGAGATATTTAGCTCAGACAGTTAATTCCACTGGGAAATGGTTGGTAATCACCAAAGTTCTAAACAAAGATCTAATTCAATCAGTTAGCGTTTGAGATGTGTGATAGAGATGACTGTCAGCTACCACAACGCTAAATTGTAGCTAAATATCTTTAAAACTAACAGAGTTAAAGCTGTTTCTGTATGTTCTAAAGTTGCAATTAGCTGTACATTTATAAACACTAGTAAAAAGCAAAGTGGTTGAGAAGTTTCAGATGAAAATTTTCCAGCTTAAAACTCATGTTGGTCATTTAAACTTTATCAGATGCATTGATGTCTTGTTTGTTATTTGTTGTTTTCTTTTAGGTTACCCGCCCTTCTGTTCGGAGACGCCACAGGAGACATACAGGAAAGTTATGAACTGGAAGGAAACGCTCGTCTTCCCACCTGAAGTTCCTATTTCTGAGAAAGCCAAAGACCTTATTTTAAGGTTCGACACAGACTTGTAGCTCAACAAACATTTATGCCATTTCGGTTGATTATCAATGGAGGTTAACTTAGTAATAGTTTCGGAAAGTTACAAGGGAAAGAAGCAAGAAGAAAGGATATTCTTACCAGTGTTAGTCAGAACCACTAGAGAAGATCCTTCCTGCCCAAAGCTCCTACTTCGACTTTTTGATCAAACTTAAATGATTTCTTCAACATCTAATGTCCCTCTGGGATTTTGATTTGATTTATACACTCATCATGGTGCGTTCCATTTGTCCTCAGAAGTTGAAAAATCCGAGTTTCGAGTTAAAAAAAATCAACTGGAACGTCCTCTGAAGTTGGATTTCCCACTCCGATAATTTTTGTGCCCCGACTTTGGGTAAAAAATGGCAGCGGTAAGATTTCTGTTTGTGTACTGAAGGTATTGCACTGATGCGGAGAACAGAGTTGGAGCTGCGAGTGTGGAGGAGATCAAGAGTCAAACTTTCTTTGAGTCGGTGGACTGGGAGCACATCAGGTACAAAACTTACAGTCAAGGAAAGTGACTTGGTTTATTTAGAACAAAAATGTCATCAAGTCCCTTTTCTATGCACAGGGAGCGGCCTGCAGCCATTTCTATTGAAATCAAAAGTATTGATGACACGTCAAACTTTGATGACTTCCCTGAATCCGACATCCTCCAGCCAGGTTTGACGTTTTATCCTAAACTTTGATTCAGATTGAGATAGGCAGTAATTAAAACGCAGATCAGTGTCCAAAACTTGATATTTGTTCTTTTTTTGTGTTTGTGAACAGCCAACGCGACGGAACCCGACTTCAAATCAAAAGACTGGGTCTTCCTGAACTACACGTACAAACGCTTTGAGGGTCTGACTCAGCGAGGCACCATCCCCACGTACATGAAGGCAGGAAAGGCCTGACGCCCTCACCAGGAGAGGCAGCGTCATGAAAAACACAAAAACGTTTTACGGACACAGGGTTGGGCCGCGAAGCCCGTGCTGGTGCTGAAGGCTGTGCGGTCAGCCTCTCAGTTTAAACATAACCCTCATCACAAAGTCATTTAGCCACCACAAGAACGCCATGAGCTCGGATATTAGGGAGCGTTACCGCATTACCTCAGTTGTTTTCGTGTCATTTGTGCCGCCTTTAGTCATAGGTCTCAGGCCAGCTCTCTAACTCGGACACTAATTCAACATATCTGCATGTTCAGCAGTTTCTGGAGATTCTTTTTCATTTACTCTTTAAAGCTGTAATCAGGTTTAAGTCACTGCTTTGACATCCTCTTATTTATAGTTCCTACACTGGTGTTGCGATTAGCGCAGATGCTAACTGAATTTATTCTGAAGGCTGTAACTGTAATCAGTCTTGATTGAAGAGAACAGTAACCTCTCTGCTGCCACGCTGTTATGGAAAGTTCCAACATGATTTGCAGTGTTTTTAAATCATTTTGATTTGAGCTCATTTTAAAAAAACCTCAGCATCAGATACAGATGGGTCACAAATTAAAGGAACAACCAGGTTACGGTGTTGTTAATGCATGGATCGTAGGCCTGAATATCCTGGGTTTGTTTTGGAGAGGTGGGAACGTAAATCCTGCAGCATTTGCTTTGGACTTGTTTTACTAAACTACAAAAGAAAAATTTGAATTTCAGTTAGCAGAAAGTTATTTTATGCATAGTGTGTTTTTTTTTTTTTTTGTCTGGCAAATTGATTTCCTGATACCTGATACTTTTTCGTCTGATGGAAGTTTTCCTGATACCTGATACTTTTTCGTCTGATGGAAGTTTTCCTGATACCTGATACTTTTTCGTCTGATGGAAGTTTTCCTGATACCTGATACTTTTTCGTCTGATGGAAGTTTTCCTGATACCTGATACTTTTTCATCTGATGGAAGTTTTCCTGATACCTGATACTTTTTCGTCTGATGGAAGTTTTCCTGATACCTGATACTTTTTCGTCTGATGGAAGTTTTCCTGATACCTGATGCTTTTTTCGTCTGATGGAAGTTTTCCTGATACCTGATACTTTTTCGTCTGATGGAAGTTTTCCTGATACCTGATACTTTTTCGTCTGATGGAAGTTTTCCTGATACCATAGGAGACTCCTACCATCTAGATGGTAAATCATTTAACCACCGGGTCCCGAGGTTCAGGTTTTACTTTAATGTGTCAGTCATCTGTATCTGGTACCTTTAAAAACAACAACTAGAGATACACCTGTAGCAAATTCTTGTTAGCAAAATACTAAAAATAAACAATTAGATCCTAATTAAAGGTCTAAATAATGACGTTCCAGACCATATTTGGCACATTGTGGGAATTATACCATTTAGGCTCAAACTAATCAACAATCATGATTTTAGTTTTCATCAGGCATCACCAGGTCAAAAGTTTTAGTATTATTTTAGGTTTTAGCTTAAGATCCAGCTGGGTGGACCTTTGATAGCACGTTATTCTCAGTCTGTCACGCTAAACGTGCCACTTTCTATACATCAGCATGTCAGCTTCTGGTTTTTAGCATTTAGCTCCACTTTACGGCCTCATTAAACATACATACGCCTCTTCATGCTGCGCTTATTTAAGATCTTAATAATAAAGTAAGAAAGCAAAAATATTTAAAAGCTTTAACGAAAAGTAAAAGGACAGAAGGTTTTAAAAAGACACTCAAATCATGATGGAACCCTCCTCTACCCGTCATGGCGGCTCTGTTTGGTAACTTCCTGTGAACACACACAGGCCAGAAAACAACACAATGCACATCTGTCAGTGTGGAGAGTCGCCAAACAAACTGCTGTGTGCCCTTTTACACGCTTTTTTATTCAAATCGCTGCAATTTAACATTTAAATTCTGACCAAGGTCAGTTGTTTCTTTTTTAAACGGACTAAAGATGCAAAAAGTGCCTTTTTAAGCAGCTCATAAACCTTCAATAAGACGTATTAGCAAAGGATCAATTAGATTAATGTTCGTGTAAACTGGTCTGAGAGTAATAAATGGGAGATTGGAAATAGAATTAGTCTCCTAAAACAAACATTTCCCTCCCCTGTCAGCCTGCAGAGTTATAACCCTTATGAGGAGAGATAAAGGCTGTAAAGCTACAGAAACAAAGGTAGCAGGTGTTTATAGATAAGATAGTCAAACAGAAAGCCACAGTGAACAATGGGTCTGTGTCAAGTAAAGATGAAAGTGAATTAGATTAGAGAAACCTGATTAGACAAACAGCTACTCCTTGTCATTTAGAGTCTAGTATGAATATTTTTGCCTTTTGTTGTTGTTTTTTTGCCATAAACTCAATCTGTAAGGCCAGTTTGTCTGCTTTGGGTGGGTCTAGAGTCGCCATCGGACTCAGACCTGAACACACATTCACCTGTAGCTGCTGCTTAACACGAAACTACCTTTCTGGAAAAGATTCTGAGAGAGAAAACTCCTAAATGGGATCATTGTTATCATTTTATAGAAGTATGAACAGGAAGTAATCAGGACTTCACCTCGGTTTTGTTTCTTACATTTTATCGCAGATTTGTCGTCCCGTTACCCACAAAAACACAGTGCTAAAATGAGGGTTTTCAAAGCTATTTTTGTATTATTTATGACGTCTGTGGGGCGTCTCTGTCATATTGTTTAAATTGGATGTTTCGTGTGAACCGATTTAACTGAAAATTTAAAGGGGTACTCCTTGCCTTTTGGCATTGCACTGCTGGAAAGCTGAAAACATCAATAGTTGTTGACTATTTGTGTCCTGTGGGGAAAATCTACCAAAAAAAAAAAACAAAACAGGGAGAATCCTCGTGTCTTCCGAACTCCACAGCGTCCGTTTGGAAGATTAGTTGGAAATGGAAGGTGTTTGACGTCACTGTGATATCATCAGGGTTTTTTATACACTCCAGAGGAACTGGTAATAGTATTTGAGCAGAGGAGCGTTCTCTATAGGACAGGGGTCTGCAGCCACATGGTCCTTGTGCTTAGACCTAAAATAACGTGAGCATTAATTCAACTGTTTTCGCGAAATGAAGCTAATTTTGTTTGTCTTCTGTCCTAATTTTATATTGAAATCTCTGACAGGTCGGTCAGCTTGCTTTAATAGTTTGTTAGCGTCATTAACCCTTTTACTTTTTCTTTTTTGTTCATTTGGGGTAATAATAGTTATACTCTACAGTAGGACTGGGCGATATGACCTCAAATCAATATCACGATTGATTGAGTTCGCCTCGATAACGATTAATGGACGACAACTACCTGTATACTCAAAAACAAAAGTTGTCCACTAGATGGAGCTGTAGCAGCATAATTGCTCCACAGACTTAAATTTCCGGCAAATGCAAAGTATAGGAGGAGGAGTCACGTGACTAGCATGTGACGCGGACTAGTTGAGTCGTGTCACAGCTTCTTAAAGGGACACGGACATCCGGAACCTACTCGCTTCTTTTCGTTTTTTAAAATATCAAACATACGATTATGTAAAAAAAAAAACCATACGATTATGGGCAAAATGACATCGATTAGAGTTATAAAATTCGATTCTTTTCCATTTATTGCCCAGCCCTACTCTACAGTGCTGTGTATTTACACCTTACAGATTTGTTCAGTTTTTGCTGACTCATCACACCTACACTGCAAAAACTGATTTCCAAGAAAGTAAAATAGCCTTGTTTTTAGACATTTTGTCTTATTTTTTGTCTAAAAAGAAACTATATTCTTACAGCCCTACTTGAAACAGGCCAAATCTTCTTAAATATGGTCAAATTTTCTAGATTTGAGCAAAAAAAAAAAAAAAAATCTGCCAATGGGGTAAGCAAAATTTGCTTGGCTAGATTCCTTAAAACTAGCGAATTGTTCTAAATGCAGATCTTTCATGATTTAACAAAGGTGGCCATTACTTTTTCACATAGAGCCTTTTTGGTTTGGATATTTCTTCCCCTTAAACCCTAGGGTCCCCAAATTAGAGGACTCATGCCACTTCCTGTTTAAATTCCTTCCAAACACAGGCATCACGTTTATTAATATGTTCATGATGCATATCCTCTGAACGGGAAGAATCTCGTCTAAACAACGAAAACAATGTTTTCTACCTCAACTTGATTCAATTCCAATAATAAGCAATTAAATAGAAAAAAACGTAAAAAGACGCTAAATTAACACACCAAGAAAAACACACAAAAGTAACAATTCAACATAATCCTATCCACACAAACCACTGTTTAAATTAAAGCCCAAACTCTGCTCTTTCCAACAATATGTGTATCCTCACCCTACTTGCAAAATTCACTGAGATAGCTGGCAACAAATATGGAAATTGAGGCGGATTTCCTCAAGTCACCAATATAAACCTGGTCCTACCTCTTTTTTCTTGAATGGGTAAATAGACATTTTGTTGATTTTCCTAAAAATCCTCAAAAACAATTTTTTTTAGATGGAACTACTATCTATGGTGAAATATAAGTGGGGAAAAATAATAAGAAAAAAAAAGAGAAATGTGTAACGGCCCACAGGGGCCTAAATGTGCCAAAATGGCTAAATGACAAGGTCCGCCTGGATCTTTATCCACTAATATCTCTCTAAATCATCAGTTTTTTTACTTTTTTGGCATTAATTTTGGCTCAGCAAAGGGTAAGATGTTGTTCTTTGGATTGCTAGTTGATTTGGATTGCAACTGAATACTTTCAAGGGAATAATACCATTGCAAAGTGATTTTTTTAAGGCGGAAATTAATTTTTTTTATTTTCTGGTGTGTACAAATATTATTTAATTTCAGTCAGAAAGACAAGTGTTGATTTTTAGACATTTGGAGTATTCTCTGGAGTCTTACCTTTATTCTGGTACCAAAACCATTCAAATAAACCTTGTAGTTCTTGAGATGTATTCAGTTCATTTTGGGCGTGTCATTTTTGATCAAATCTCTAAAAAAAAAAAAGGCCTAGGGTTTAAAGGGTTAATAAATGAAATCATTTGAAAACTACATGTTATATTTACTCAGGTTCTCTTTGTCTGATACTGAAATTTCTTTGCTGATCTGAAACATTTAGGTGTGATGAGTCAGCAAAAACAGAACAAATCTGTAAGGGGTCAATACTTTCCCTCAGGACTGTAATGTAATAATCAGGGTTCCTACAGGTTTCTTCGAGTCAAATTCAAGTCTTTTTAAGACCATTTATATAAAATTTAATACCCATTTCACAGACCTACCGACAAGGAAAAACAAAAATTCTTGAACATATGTTCATTTATTTTAAAAAGAAATGTGGAATGTATGACAAGTTATTTAATCAGAATAATCGTGGTTGACAAATGAAACCTTTGAGGTGAAATGTGATACGGAGAAGTGACATACAGCTCACATTTTAAGACCCAGATACCAAAATTCACGACTTTTTAAAGTCTTTTAAGGTATTATTTCCAAATTCATACATTCAATGCTTTTAAGTAGGGATGTACCGATACCACTTTTTTCAAAACCGATCCGATACTTAAATCTGAGTACTCGCCGATACCGAGTACCGATACCAATACTTCTACCACACAAAGAAATGCAACAAATTGGAATACAGGTTTTGTTTTTTCTTCTCTGCTTTTTACAACAAATAACTGAGTTAGTTTTAAAAAAATAAAATATATTAAAAAATGATCACAAAACTAAAATATAAGGTGAAAAATAACCATTTTATGTGATTTCACAGTGAAATGAACTATTTGGCACCATCTCCAGCTCTCAACCCACACTGTTCCTCTTTAGCTCAATAGCTCCCCCTAGTGTTCAATATAGGAAACTACAACAGAAATCACAAGTCACAGACAGTGAAGCCACTGGTATCGATTCCTGGTATCGGGTGACTTTAACCGATACTGGTATTGGTATCGGGTTGATGCTGATATCGATATCAGTATCGGCCCGATACCCGTATCGGCCCTCCAGTATCGATACCAGTATCGGCCCGATACCAGTATTGGTATCGAGCCGATGCCACTATCGGTATCGGTGCATCCCTATTTTTAAGACCCCGCGGGAACCCTGAGTAATAGCGTAGTATTATTAATATAATAATTATGCATGCTAATAATTTACTTTTTATATCAACATCCTCATATCTTTATTTTATAGTTCATTTTTGTGCATGTTCCAATGAGACATAAAAATACAAGGGTAGAAATGGTTTTGTAAAGCTCCACTTTATAGCCTCATTAAACACATTAAGACTCAGTCAGTAGTCCTGAAACTGGACCTGGTTCGAACTAGATTAGTTGCTTTAACATGACTTGTGTTGGAGCTTTAGAAAAGAAATTAGCGGCTGCGGACCCCTGACTTGGAACGAGTTGATTTATAGTAATCTTAAAGAATAAAACGCCTTGAAATCCAAAAAAAGTCATGTTATAAAATCCATCAGGTTACCTAGCAACAGATCGCCCTGACCGTTATGAGTCCTGGCTCCGTCTAATTGTGGGAAACAAAGCAAATCACCCAGGAAACGTTAGGAAAACCCAGGAAACTTAACCCTTAAAACGGAAGATAAATACTGTATTTGGACTCTTATCTCTTTATACATTCATAAGGATGACTTGAAATGCATTACTGTGTCACTTTATCTGAAGGATTTATTTTATTTTGTGACTTTAATTTTCCATGAGGTATAAAAAAAAGTACAGGAAATGTTATTGGAAATGGTTAAATTGATGGACCAAACCAGCTTACTGCCTAATAGAAACATGGTGAGTGGTAATGTTTCACGGAGTATCCTGGAAAGGAAGGACAGGTGTTTCATCAGGTAAAGAGTTTAATCTATAACCCCCTCCCTGTTGAATTCAGTTGCATCCTTCGACAGTTTTTGTGAGGTGTTTAGCGTAACTCTGTACATAATGTTGTAGAAACTTGGAAGGTCTGTGGAGTGAAGAAGGAAATGTTCATTAATATATTCATTCACGTCGATGAGTTTTCATGTTAAAAAGCTAAAAAATAATAAAATTAAAGACCGAAAAGCTTCACTTTGTTTCGGACTCGAGAGGTTTTGTCGTCTTCTTTTTTTTAAAAAGCAACAGTGTTGTCTTTTTGGATCTGAGGGAGTCATTTTTGTTAAAAAAGCAGATGAAGTATGGATTAGGAAGCCCGGACATCCCTCTCCCCACTCACCAGTTTGTTCTGGGGGGACCACAAGGCGTTCCCAGACCAGAACGGTTATAAAATCCCTCCAGCAAGTCCTAGGTCTTCCTCCAAGTGGGACAAGCCTGGAAAACGTATTAATCCACCTCAGCTGACTCCTTTCGATGTGGAGGAGCAGCTGTACTCCGAGCTCCCCCTCGATGACCTTATCTAAGGCTGAGCCCATCCACCCTACGAAGGAAGCTCGTTTCGTATCCGGGATCTCGTTCTTTCGGTCATGATCCACATCACATAGGTGGGGGTAGAAAGAAATCCAGTAAATTGAGAGCTTTGACTCGGCTCCCTCTTCACCACCACAGATCGGAGCAACGCCCTCATTACTGAAGACGAGCGCCAATCCGTCGGTTCATCTCCCGCTCCATTCTGCCATCATTCGAGAACAAGACACCAAGATTCCCCATGCGACCCTGGGGGCAGTGTTGTGTGGCGTCTCAGAACCACAGGGCTGTAAATTCAACCAGAAGAGTCCAGCGTCCAGCACTCCCAAGGCCAGAACAGGATGTCTCCTAGGATTCCAGCAGAAACAGAATATCACCAAGCGTCGAGACTTCTAGAAATTGATTTATGTCAAGGAGCAAGCAGATGGATACAGAGGAGTGGGACTTTTTTTTTAAATCAGGGATTCTTGAACAGAAACTGGGCAGACTTTAGGGGGACAGCTGGGAGGACCACAGGGTAAATATGTCTCAATGTAAACGGTCACATATCCATTTTTTTGTCTCGTAGTCTTATTCTATTCTGCCCTGGTAGGGTCTTTTAGGCAAAGTGGACTCAGGTGAAGGGTCAGACAAAGAGGTTCAAAGACCTCGATGACCAAAATAGGCGGCAGACCTCACCCGGAAGTGGGAGACTGGGGTACCCTCCTGGAGCCAGGCCTGGGAAGGGAGCCCGTCAGTGAGCGCCTGGTGGTTGAGCATTGGCTCCTGGGGTTTGGCCAGCCTCAGTCCGAATAAGATGCAGGAAGCCTCCACCTGCAGGGAGCAGTAAGTAAGTAAGTAAAGTTTATTTCTATAGCACCTTTCACAGAAAAAAAAATCACAACGTGCTTCACAAAAAACAGAATCAAACATGATAAAAAAAAACATAAAATCAATAAAACAAACAAAATATCATTACAAATCAAAATAAACAACAAGAGAACATAGAAGAGTTATTTTAAAGCAGTTTTAAATATTTGGGTCTTCAGCTGCTTTTTAAAGGAGTCCAGACTGTCTATACAGCGTCAAACTAAAGGAACGAATAAGAGAAGAGTCAACGTGGGGTGCTGTGTGGCAGGCGAAGGCGGGGGCCTGAAAACCTTCACCAGCATATTAATGATGGAGTTTTATAAGAAGAATTTGAATGTTTTCCAGTACCTTCCAGTGTTTTTATCACAAAAACCTTCCCTCCAACAAGCTGACTGCAGCAGGTGAGCAGAAAACAAGATTAGAATCAGCTGCAACATGACACTCTGGCCACTAGGGGGAGATGAACTCCTGTTCAGGTAATTATGATTACAGGTGCTTCATTCCAATCAGAAGTTGATGGTTTGTAACAAATCTGCTTTGTCTACCTCAGAATATTAAATGCTGCATGAGGTCATTTAATAACAGCTCTGAGCAGCACGTTTAGTTAAACAGAAAACTTCAAACCTGTTGTCATGGCAACACATTCCTCTCCACATGAGAAAACTTTTGTCCGTCCCTTTATCCTGTCTGGTAATGGCCAAGAATTCACGGCGTTCACACCGCCTCTACTCAATCCTTTACCCACGTTAATGACAGGTTTCTGGTTTACAGCAGAAAGTCAGGTTACAGCAGAAAGGTGGCTAAATAGTGAACTCACCTGATGGATGAGACACAGCATCATGACAGAGTGAGCTGTTAGAAGGAGGACGTTCATTTATAACATCCACATTTTATCATTTAACTCATAATCAGCCTCCGCCAGCGCTCCTGAGGGCTGTTTTCTAGTCATTTGTAGTCCAATAAGGAGTAAACCTGGAGCAGAGGTTCATATTTTAACCCTTTGATGCACACAATCACATTTTTGTGTTTTAATTTTTATCATATTTAATCAGTTCTTCATGCATATTGTTGATCCTTTATGCAAGAATGTGCATTTATGAGTGTTATTGTGTTTTTTTAGCCTCTTGTAAGCAATGTGGTTTAGAATACTAACATTTAGGTTCCCATTAGCACAACAGTGTGCCCATAGAAACCAGTTCAATCACAGTTATTTTCCTTCTCAAATGAAAAGCATAAATTCTGCATCTTCTCATTTCTCCACTTCATTTGGGGCCCGATACTTCAGTCTGAGCTCTGAGAAAGTTCTTCATCATTTTTACCATATATGGCAAATGGAGAAAATACATACAGTTTCAATAGGGGGCAGTGTTTAAATTGTATTTAATTGTTTTAAAATAAAATGTATATGAACTTTTGTTGCTTGTTTATTTATGAGCACAAAAACTGACCATTTACGTGAGTTTTTTTTTTTACACTGCTAAAAAGATAATATTGAAAATAAATAAATGTTGCTCCTAATCTTTCACGTGGCTGCAATAATTAAACCGTAAATAATTTTACTTTTTATGACGTATTTTGAAAGAATATTGTGTTTTTCAGACCACAAAATTAAGTTGCAGTCAGACAAAGTGGCAATTCAGGGGTTAAAATTGTTAACAGTTATTATTTGATGTATGACTCAGACTGACGATAACTTAAAGATAGAAATTTGTAAATTAAAAAAATACTTTTTTATGAAATTAATTTTTTTGTGATTGTTGGTCAAGAACATTGTATTAAAAAGAGGGTGAACAGCACTGAGCTACCAATAAAAAAAAAACTAATGCATTAACCCTTTAATTTCCACATTAAAAAGTGATTACAATTTTTTATTAGTATTTATTTTATAAATTTGGGACAATAGGGTTATAATATTATGTAAATTATAATTAGTATACACCTTCTATAAATTTGTACCTTTACCCCCTCTCCCAAAAAAAATAAAATAAAGAAAACCAAAAACAAAACATATTTTTATTACATTTTAATGGTGGAAATGGACTTCCATACATCAGAGATGATATAAAACTTTAAAAAAAATAAACCTACACTTATAATCAGTGACTTTTATAAATGAATGCATACTTTACAGTCAAATTATTTAGTAGTCGACCATTTAAAACATAATCCTGATTCCTTATTGTTGTTGATTCTCTGGGCTTTATTTCTGCTTTGTCGAAGCCGCTTCCTGTCCATTCGGCTGCCGTAGAGAAACGCGAACTTTCTCCTCCTAAATGGGTTAATAAGCAGACTGTCGTCACGTGACCGTCAAGTTATATAATTATATAGGTCAACACGTTCTTTGCTGGCACGTGCAGCCTTCTTTTCTTATGTAAAGTCTCGTGCAAAGGTCTCGAATTACATTATGTAGGTGAGAGCCGAAGATAGTCAACTTTAACGAAGATGCATCACTCGGTTGCGTTTTTTACGAGTCTTTTGATACACAAAAATGACGAAAATTCACATTATACATGTAGAACAGGATGCTGTTCTTTTTTTTTCTTTTTTTTTAAGTTTTCAGCTCGTTTACAAATCGAGAATGTTTAGCAATAAGTGTCCAAACTTTTACAGTGGTGTAAAAAAAAAAAAAACATTTGCCTCCTTCTTGATTTCCTTTTTTTGTACTTTGTTTCAGATCATTCAAACTAAATAAAGATTTGGCAAAGATAACACAAGTTTATTATAAAAGGGACAAAGTTATACAAAACAACCTGGCACAGTTTAAAAACCTTTATTTCCCCCTAAATGTAATAACTGGTTGTAAACGTTTTTTCCTTTAATGAATGAAATTGTTTGAAAACTGAATTTTGAATTTACTCTGGTTATCTTTGTCTGAAACCAAACTTTGTTTGCTTCTATGAAACATTTAAATGTGACAAATAAACAAAAAAATAATAAATAATCAGGAAGGGGGCAAACATTTTTTCATACCGTGTATAGTACAGTACTTTTTAAAAAATGTGGGGATTGACCAAAGTGCTGTACACTAAGATAAACATAAAAGATTACTTTCAATAAAACACAGACAAAATATTAAAACAGCAACTAAAAGATAAAAGAATAAAAAAAACAATAAAATTAACATTTCTCACTTTTCACCCTTGAATGAAGACTAAAGAAAAAAGTGTGTCCTTAAAAGATTTAAAAACAGCAAGGGAAGGAGCCTTTCTGACGTCAGTGGGAGTTCATTCCAAAGATTAGGAGCCAAGACTGAAAAAGTATGATCACCCTGAGATTTCCATGTTGACTTTGGAACAACTAATAACAGCTGTTCTGCAGAGCTGTGACACTGAGACAGGACATAAGAGTGCAGGAGTTCAGAGAAAAGAACTCAGAAATGTAAAAAGAATTCAGACACGTAAACTGAGTTCAGACAAGTAAGAAGAGTTCAGACACGTAAAAAGAGTTCAGACACGTAAAAAGAGTTCAGACAAGTAAAAAGAGTTCAGACACATAAAAAGAGTTCAGACACGTAAAAAGAGTTCAGACACGTAAAAAGAGTTCAGACACATAAAAAGAGTTCAGACACGTAAAAAGAGTTCAGACAAGTAAAAAGAGTTCAGACAAGTAAAAAGAGTTCAGACACGTAAAAAGAGTTCAGACACGTAAAAAGAGTTCAGACACGTAAAAAGAGTTCAGACACATAAAAAGAGTTCAGACACGTAAAAAGAGTTCAGACACTTAAAAAGAGTTCAGACACGTAAAATGAGTTCAGACACGTAAAAAGAGTTCAGACACGTAAAAAGAGTTCAGACACTTAAAAAGAGTTCAGACACGTAAAAAGAGTTCAGACACGTAAAAAGAGTTCAGACAAGTAAAAAGAGTTCAGACACGTAAAAAGAGTTCAGACACGTAAAAAGAGTTCAGACACGTAAAAAGAGTTCAGACACTTAAAAAGAGTTCAGACACGTAAAAGGAGTTCAGACACGTAAAAAGAGTTCAGACATGTAAAAAGAGTTCAGACACTTAAAAAGAGTTCAGACACATAAAAAGAGTTCAGACAAATAGAGACAGATATTAAGGGAAAGAAACAGACACCAGAGATGGAGGGAAGTGAGAAAAAGACAAGTGAGACTGAGAAAAGGAAAGAAATTAAAAGAACAAACAGACACACTCAGGTCTGAAGTGAGTCACAAAATATCAGAAGCCTCAGAGCCCAGAACCAATCCACTAAAATGTTTTAATCATTTTTTTCGCCTTTTATTTTGTTGCACAATTTTCTAATTTGTTTGCTCTTATTTTGAAACACAGATCTACTTTTATATAGTTAATTGGAAAATATTATATCAGCAATCATACATATAGTATGTTAAGGTCCATGTTGAGTGCTCATAAATTCTGCTCAAACTCATTTGATTTGACAGCTGATCTCATGTATAGGTTACTTAAATATCACAATATGTTCTGTCAGACTTTTGAGTCAAGATTAATTTTTCTTACTTGACTCCTTTAAATTTTTTGTTGAACATCCTACACACACTCACTATACTCCTTTTGACTTTTTCTGAATGAAGTATTTCAACTTTTTTCATTTCAACATTTCAACTTCAGTCTGGAACCAGCGTTGTTTTCTTCTCACTGGCCCCAATATGCTGTCATAGGATCCTGTGTTCCTCATACAGGAATTTTCCAATCTTTCTGACTTGGAATAACCAGGCAGAGTGAGACATCCTTTATTTTGCAGCTCTGGCTGGAGGAAAGAGAGGAAGCTGCACCAGAGTGAGATCTGGTGACGCGCCTGGAGCTCTTTATTCAGGTCACCAAAACACTTATGGCATGGAAGGCGGAGGTGGGATGTCGGAAGTCGCCTGGCACTGTTTCGCACGATTCAACAAATATTTCATAGAACTGATGTGCGCTTTCAGCAGGGTTTCTACACTTGAACACTACTCTGTTTGAGCTGAACTCAAACCAGGGCAGCATTCTGTTCAGTTTAAAACAACCCTTTAAAATATTAATTAAAAACATTAAAATCTAAATTATTTAGTTATAAAGTGTTGTTACTTTATTTTTTAGAAATTGAAGATGGACATCAATTTATAGACTGATTGATATGGCTTTATTCTGAACATGTATACATTTTAAGCAGAATAGAACATATATACATACACAATTATATATATATGTGTGTGTGTGTGCACATAAGTAACAGACAGAAGAAAAATGCATACATGTAACAAAAGTAATAACACTAATCTCTATTATAATAATAATGAAAATAGACAGTCAATATTATCACTATAGTTCAGTTTAGGGCTTGCAATTAATTAATCTTGTTGTATTTAATCATTATAATATATAATATTGCTTGCTTTAAGTTTTGATTTGCAGTCTGAACCTGAAATTTTTACAAAAACTTTCTAAAAAGTAAAGAAAAATTAACTTTTTTTAATTTAAAAAGTACAAACATTCAAAAAGATTAAACTATGACATTTTCAAAAACAAAAAAAGTGACATTTACGTTCAAACTTTAAGAAAAAAAATCACAGAATTGAATAATAAAAAATTTTAGTAAAAAAAATTAATCACAAAATAAAATTAATAACAAAACAAAATTTCATATACAATTAAAACGAATAATCGAATAAATAATTTAGAATTTAATTTTAAAATTCATTAAGAAAAATATAGTAATATAAGAGTTAAAAGAAAAAACATTCAAATAACTAATTAAATTTCACTAATTAAATTTTATCAAAGAAAAACAACAGAAATATAAAAAGTACAAACATTAAATGCAGTTAAATTGGAAAACCAAATAACTAAATAAAATACATTATAAAAAACAACAGAAAGTAAATTTTAAACGTTGCAAACATTTAAAAGGTAATTTAAAGTTAAAATCAAAGTAAATAAAATATTTAAAAAGAAAAGAAAAATATGAACTTAAAATATATACAAATGTTTAAGAAAGTAAATTAAAAAAAAAAAAGAAAAGAAAAACACCTGAAAATGTTTTAATCAGCTTTAAATGTCCCAGTATTTGAGTGAGTGAGGGCCCTTTAAAGGGTTAATGTGAATGAACTAAACCAGTCTCACTATCCCTCACGTTTCCGCCCCCACCGGTAAACACACACTCACCCTCCTTTGTAGAAAAAAACGTTACGCGAGGAGGAGGGAGAGAGGGGGGAAAATGGAGTCAATTATACAACTCGCCGGCCCTCCTCTGCTTCACATCTCTCCTCCGGCTGGAGGCTCAGCATGTAGCCTCACTGGGAGCTCTGGTTCCAGTCCGGAGGCATGTCGACCCGGGGCTCAAACATAACGGCTGGTAAGTTCCTGTCCGGACCGTAGACCGTGAAACAAGTGCGGACAATTTAATTCTTTTAGCACCAGAGCACGTTTAAGCTAGTTCAACTAGACTTTTCCCACTTGTGGTGAATTTATTGTTAGTTTTGGTGATATAAAGTTAAAAATAGTGGAGCATTTTACACTCGCTTATAACTTCACGTGCAAAAAGCTGCGACAATAAACTAATATTTAACTTCGGACAATCAAAAAATGCCGGTCGTTGGTGGATCGTTTCGTCGCGCTCTTAAACGAGTTGATGAAGGGTTGCCAGGTCTCGTGTGAAAAATGTTCAGGGTTGCCAGATCTCGTTACAGAAACAAGCCAGGTTGCTAAATTTTGTTAGAGAAAAGAGTCAGGTTGCCAGATCTCGTTAGAGAAACAAGCCAGGTTGCTAGATTTTGTTAGAGAAAAGAGTCAGGTTGCCAGATCTCGTTAGCGAAACAAGCCAGGTTGCTAGATTTTGTTAGAGAAAAAAGTCAGGTTGCCAGATCTCGTTAGCGAAACAACTCAGGTTGCTAGATTTTGTTAGAGAAAAGAGTCAGGTTGCCAGATCTCGTTCGAGAAACAAGCCAGGTTGCTAGATTTTGTTAGAGAAAAGAGTCAGGTTGCCAGATCTCGTTACAGAAACAAGCCAGGTTGCTAAATTTTGTTAGAGAAAAGAGTCAGGTTGCCAGATCTCGTTAGAGAAACAAGTCAGGTTGCTAGAATTTGTTAGAGAAAAGAGGTTGCCAGATCTCGTTAGAGAAACAAGCCAGGTTGCTAGATTTTGTTAGAGAAAAGAGTCAGGTTGCCAGATCTCGTTAGAGAAACAAGCCAGGTTGCTAGATTTTGTTAGAGAAAAGAGTCAGGTTGCCAGATCTCGTTCGAGAAACAAGCCAGGTTGCTAGATTTTGTTAGAGAAAAAAGTCAGGTTGCCAGATCTCGTTAGAGAAACAAGCTAGGTTGCTAGATTTTGTTAGAGAAAAAAGCCAGGTTGCCAGATCTCGTTAGAGAAACAAGCCAGGTTGCTAGATTTTGCTAGAACCAGGTTGCCAGATCTCATTAGAGAAACAAGCCAGGTTGCTAAATTTTGTTAGAGAAAAGAGTCAGGTTGCCAGATCTCGTTAGAGAAACAAGCCAGGTTGCTAGATTTTGTTAGAGAAAAGAGTCAGGTTGCCAGATCTCGTTAGCGAAACAAGCCAGGTTGCTAGATTTTGTTAGAGAAAAGAGTCAGGTTGCCAGATCTCGTTAGAGAAACAAGCCAGGTTGCTAGATTTTGCTAGAACCAGGTTGCCAGATCTCATTAGAGAAACAAGCCAGGTTGCTAAATTTTGTTAGAGAAAAGAGTCAGGTTGCCAGATCTCGTTAGAGAAACAAGCCAGGTTGCTAGATTTTGTTAGAGAAAAGAGTCAGGTTGCCAGATCTCGTTAGCGAAACAAGCCAGGTTGCTAGATTTTGTTAGAGAAAAGAGTCAGGTTGCCAGATCTCGTTAGAGAAACAAGCCAGGTTGCTAGATTTTGCTAGAACCAGGTTGCCAGATCTCATTAGAGAAACAAGCCAGGTTGCTAAATTTTGTTAGAGAAAAGAGTCAGGTTGCCAGATCTCGTTAAAGAAACAAGCCAGGTTGCTAGATTTTGCTAGAACCAGGTTGCAAGATCTCGTTAGAGAAACAAGCCAGGTTGCTAGAACTTCTGATCAAAATGAGCCAGGTTTCTGGATCCTGTTATTAAAACCAGGCGGGTTGCTAGATCTTGTTAATAAAACTCACTCAGGTTAGGGTTCTCTTTAGTAAAATAATGTGGGTTGCTCGATCTTGAAACTAGCCTGGTCGTTAGAGAAATAAGCAACCAGGTCTACAAAAACAAGCCCAAAAGAAGCGATCCCAAAAACAATAAACAAATTAACAGGTTTTATATTTAAACAAGCCCGAAAACCCACAGCCTAGAAGTGTATACCAAAAATATTAAAATGAACAATATTAAATAAAAATAAATAAACTATCAAATTAATGTAAAATGAATAACAAAATAACCTTCATTCATCCAGTGGTCTATGAATCGATTTGGTTTTAAGGTGATACCTGAGTTTTACCTGCAGGAGGAAGAGAAGCAATCATTACCAAACTAACCAATCAAACCAAAGAAGTCAGTGCACTAGCCAATCAGAGGCAACGGGAGGCGGGGCCAAGCCTTCCTGATGTTGACTCACTTGAACACAAAGTTATTGAAACGTTATAGACAGGAAGAAGCCTTAATTAACAGCTGTATTTTTAAACATTTCCCAAAAAACTGCATCTGTAAAATATTATCAGACCGATTTAACAGAAAAACAGCCTAAACTCGCTTAGAAGAAGCCGACCTGGCAACATGACTCGACGTCGCCAGTTTGTCCGTAAATCACAGAAACACGTCACTGTGTTTATTTACCGTCAGTTTTTTCACATATTTATATTATTATTAAATGTTTTATTGTTGTTATCATCACCCAAAGTCCCATTTGAATATATTCCCCATTTTTCTTAACTGTTTAGGTCTATTTTCACTACTGAACTTCTGCCATTAGAGCTCAAGCGTGTCACGTGGTTTCAGCTTCTAGCAAAACTGGGTCAGTAGAGCAGCAGTACTTTCAGTGAGCAGCAGAGGGAGACATTCCACTCTGAGCAGCTGTACATGGGTTTAAAAAGTAACGTGTGCAAAAAACATGCAGGAATGTCTAGAATGAAAGCCTCTACATTTACTTTACATTATAATAACAGCACATTAGTGTAAAATATAAATGGACAACCTTCTTAAAAACCGACTAATACGAAAAAATAGAATCAATCTTTATTCAGAGTTGTCTTTGACTCACAATATACAAAACAGAAAATTCATAAGTTCATTTTCACATAGATTTGTTTTATTTTCATATATATATTTTTAAATTTTTTATTTTTTTATTTTATTTTACAGTTTAATAATTGATAAGAATAAGTGAGAAGGGGGTAGAAATGTATAAGTTTTACTTCTAACTACTCCTTTTCGGACCTTAATTGTTAATTGTTTTGTGTTGTATAAAAATGTTTTATGTTCGAAATAAAGAATCAATCAATCAATCATAGTCTACAAAAGTGGAATACTAAATTTTAATGTTAGTACATTTTTTGTTTAGATTTCAACTTTTAGATTTTACTTTATTTGTTTAGAATTGATTTCAAACATTTCAAAATTTTTTTACAATATCTATTGCTATCTATATCTATCAACATTAGATTTTAAAAAATTATAATTTTTTTACTTTAGATTATATATTTTGTGTACGTCATTGCCTGCCAATCCTTTTTAAAAAGGTGTGTTGTTTTGGAAGGAAATGAAAAACTTTGACCAAAATAACTTCACGTTCTGAAGCGTCATCCAGATCCCTCTGACACACTGGTGTCGGTTTTCAGAAGTGGTTCTGTAGGTAATATAAACCAGAAAATGTCCTTTTTCAAATTTGAATTTGCTGTATTTTTCCCAAAACTCCACTCTTGGATAAAATGTTCCTTCAAGGAATCAGCCACAGCCTGCTCTGAAACAATGTCTGGGATTAGTACATTTTTAAAAAATCTACTAATTTACATAATACAAACACAGCAGGTAGTTTTTGCTTACGACAAGAAGGCAGCGGACTTAGAAGACAGCCATAACCAACTCGTCATTATTCTGATGTAAAACACGCATGAAGTTTTGTGCAAGTGACCATCAAAGCCTCCTGCCTCTTAACAGGTTGTGAATTTTTCAGATAGGTCTTATAGTTTTTGAATGGGAACATGTTGTTTGAGTACTAGACTTTTCATTTTTTTAAAAACATTTTCAGTCATAAACAACAGCTGTGAGAACCGTCACTATGCAAGGTTTAGAATCTAGCGTGCTGATTGGCTCAGATTTGTTGCGTTGAATGTATGGTTAGGTGTCAGGTTACATTTCTGTTTGGAACCAGAACAAGGAACAGACAGGAACCGGAATCAGACCAGAACCTGAACCTGAACCAGGACCCGATCCAATCTAAAAAGCAAATGAATGGAGCTGAATTGATATGTTAGCATGTTTGTAGGCTATTATTAGCATTAGCATGCTAACATAATAAAGCTAACCTTTAAATGTTAGCATGCTAATGATAACATTTCCACACTTTTAGCATGGCGACAGGTCAATCCTAACATAATCATGTATATACAGTTGTGCCAATAAGTATACACACCCTGGTGGATTTTTAAAATTTTTGGCCATTTCTCAAATATTATGAATGAAAACACAAAAACCTTTTTTCCCACTCATGATCAGTGATGTTGTGACGGTATTTATTGTGGAAAAAAGTGTGAACTCGTTTCAAATCACCATAACAAAATAAAATACAAAAATGACTGTTGAAAAGTTTACACACCCCAGTGATTTTGGCCATAAACATGCACACAACTTGACACAAATTGTTTTTTTTTTAGTTGATCATGATCTTTTTAGTTTGATCTTGATCTTCCTCAATCAAAAAAAAAAGGAATGGTCAGGAATGCTGCATTCAATTCGTCCTCGGAGATCGGAATTCGGAACGGGGTCACACCCGAGTTACAAGCGTTCAAATTAAGTCGGAAAAGTCGGGATACTTAAGTAAAAAGTAATTCTTCTCGGGTTTGGTTCACACACAAACACGTTGTTATACTGTCTTTGTTAACAGCACACATTCAAAACGATGTTTAACAATTTCATTAATTCCTTCATGCAAACACTGAATATGTTTAGAGTCGGAAGATATGAAACGTTACACGTAGTTCTGAAATTAGACACATACAACAAGCAGCTCTTGCAAAAATATACGTTTTTTATTTTATTTTTTTATTTATAACATTTATTTCATTTTTCATAAACTAAACATGACGTTATTAAACAAATACAACTTATAATACTTAAATGAACTGCATTTATCTCTTCTTGTGGGGAGCCGCCATCTTTTTTCCCCAAAGTCGAGGCTCAAAAAATTCTCCGACTTTCCGAGTTGGAAGACCGACTTCAGTGTGGCGTTGCAGTTGATTTTTCTTACTCGGAAGTCGGAATTTCCGAGTTCCGGCAACAAATTGAACACTGTATTTAGCACACATGATTTAAAGTCATATTACCTACATCAGCTTTAAATTCAGTGCTTCAGTAAGACAAAGGGACAAAAATGTGTTTTACTAGGTGGCTGACCTGCTGGTCAGAGGGTTGAAGTAGGTTGTCACATTGTCATCAAACGTTTTCTGATAAGTGCTGAAAACCAGCCATGAGCATGTGGGTCAGCTCTGGCTAAATGACATCTTTCTTCACTTCCATCCTCCGAGTTGTTTTTCCCCCACATGGATGTCACAATTTAAAGTATGCAGTCCTGAGGAAATAAAAGTAGGTCAGTGTTACGAGTTTATATAAGCATTAAGTAAGAGGACAGCCCAAACCCCGTTTACTCTCACGTGCCTTTAAAACCCACAAGCTGTCAGGGGTTTGGCACCGGTAGCATTCCAGCAGAGCACTGGGAATTCTCCTGAATACAGAACAGAGGCAAGGCATTTGGGTTTGAGTAGGAATGTGAATGAGAAGTGTTGTTTTTTTTTTTTAAATTTAGGAATAATCATCTCCCACAACCTCAAACATTATAAACCACCCTGATAGATTAAGGACCAAAAATACAGCATTTGACCTAAAAAAGAACTAATAATTGAAACAACTGTGGAGTCTGTTTTAAATTTAAAAAATTTAAAAGAATGCTTCCAGATGTTCAAACAAGTCGAACGATTCTAACACTGATTTAATAGGGGTGTGTTTTGGCAAGAATCTGGCAATATAATATGCATCATGATATACGGGCAACAATACGATATATTGTGATATATCGCGATGCTACAAAAAATACAATATATTGCGATATATCGTGATGATACAAACAATACGATATATCGCGATGTTATAAACAACACAATATATTTTTAATATATTGCGATACTACAAACAGGACAATATATTGCGATATATCGCGATGATGCAAACAATACGATATATTGAGATATGTCGCAATGCTGCAAACAACACAATATATTGCGATATACCGCGATACTACAAACCAGTGCAGTGTTATTGCGATATATCGCGATGCTATAAACAATACGATATATCGCGATGTTATAAACAACACAATATATTTTTTATATATCGCGATACTACAACAGGACAATATATTGCGATATATCGCGATGATGCAAACAATACGATATATTGAGATATGTCGCTATGCTGCAAACAACACAATATATTGCGCTATACCGCGATACTACAAACCAGTGTGGTGTTATTGCGATATATCGCGATGCTATAAACAATACCATATATTTATTAATTTAATTGTTGGAAAACTGTTGGAGCTGAACAGAAAAGTTAGCCTCTTTATGCTAAAATGAGTCTTTAATGCTACGTCATCATAGTATCTAGCCACGTTTGCTCATCAATTTGTCGTGTTTCCCGAGTATTTGACTCTGCCGTAGCAGGTTTTACAGATTGCGTAGCTCCCGTCACAGTTTTTACTACGTTTTTTTGTTTTGAAACTAAAACGTGTCATACATCAGCTTTGAAAGCTGCTGGAGCCGGCTGTGTCCTCACTGCTTCACTCATCAGATAGCTGTGTGAAGTTAGCAACATTTGTCCCTCACCGGTACTATCGTGAGATCTCAGTGTTCTGTGGAAGCTGAGGATTAATGGCTGCAGCCAACAAGCAATCGAAGGTTGAAATGCAACACAAAAATTCATTTTTGCATGTAAATTGTTAATAAGAAATCAATATTGTGCTTTAAGAATATCAATATAATATTGTGACACAAAATATCACAATATATCGGTGCATCTTTTTTTTTTCTTACACCCCTACTAGTTAAATACACTGCTCTAAAGCAAGTAGTCCCGCAGATGAAGAAGTAAAGGATGTCTAAGGGCTACCATGAGTTAAAGGAAAACTAACTGCCTCTTTACCTCTAAATTGTGAAAGTGCTTTTAAACTTGCACTAAACAGAATCTTGTCATCTTCTCTGAAATCCAAGAGGACCCTTGGTGCTGGTGAACTTTTCATTCATTTGTTTTCCTGCTCAAACATATAAACAAACCTGAGCTGTTGTAGAGATCTAGGTGCTGTTTGTTCATAGTCTCTCATGTGTCAGATCATAATGCAGATGAAGAAGAGGAGGAGAAGGATGCTACGCGAGCAGGATCCTCGATGCCAGCTGTCAATCCGCCAAGGAAACGAAAAGGAGACGCGGAGGAGAGGTTAGATACCCACAAACTCTTAGACTGTTTGAGGATGAACCAACCTGGCGTCATTTTACTCATTTGTTCGATCATAAATGCGATACTGCTGAATGAGCACCTTGTTCTAATGGAATATTAAATGTTCTCTTGGATCTTGCAGGCAAAGCCTCAGCTCTCAAATGGACGATGACCTCAGCAGGTACACCAAACCCACGACTTCCTCTTGTCATGATGAAAAATACAGATGCATAAAGTTGAACTTGGATCATCTTATTTGCAGATCTGAAGGGGAGGATCAGCAGGTCAAAATGAAATGCTTCAGGTGAAGTTAAATACATGCACAGCGCCCCATACACGTGGTAAAGTCTGTCAACAAGACATTTTCTCAATTAAACATATCGGATCAGCCTAGACAACGACCCGGACCCAACTCGGTTATGGATCTTGAGGTCCAGTTACAGTTTTTTGTATGTTTGTCACTAGGGATGTCCGATATTATCAGTAGACCGATGCCAATTGACGATTTAATGCCAATATCGGCCGATATTATCTGTAGACCGATAATATCGGCCGATATCGGCATCAAAATGTAATATCGGAAAATATCGGTATCGGTTTTTGTAATGACACACATAAACTTTACAAACTATGCACATATTATACATCAAACTCTTCAGCTAATTCTCCTCTTTCTCAAAATGTAAAAATATAACAAATCTGATGTATAGTTTTTGAGATATTTGTGTTTATTTGGCACACCTTGCATTAAATCCTGTGGATTCAGCATTTCCCAGCCAACCTTGAACGCAACATCTATCGGCGAACCTTTGATGACATCATCGATCCGCGACATTACTTGCAGCATAACATGTAGCGTGAGGACTCCGCCAACATGTCTTTGGTATCGGTTTATATCGGTATCGGAAATTAAGAGCTAGACAATATCGGATATCGGTAAAAAAGCCAATATCGAACATCCCTATTTGGCACACTTAAGGGTTAGGGTCACGAGAAAAAATGTTTAAAATCAAGGCACGCCCAGAAGAAAAAGTTTAGGGACCACTAACATAGGGCCAGGTTGGTCTGGTTAGAATTTTTTCTTTAATAAACGACAGCGAGTGTAAACATCTGCCTTTGTTTACACTGTCGTTGTTTAAACCATGACTTCTACGGTCAAAAATTTGCAACTAAAACTTCCGATAATTATGGTTTTTTTTTCTCTAAATAGACATGAGGTAGAAATACAAATATGATCCCTTCAAGTTCTGTAGATTGATGGACTAACGTGTCTGCAGGGTGCCTCACTCTCAGGCTGAAAGGCGACGCAGGGAGAAAATAAACAACCTCATTAAGGAGCTGTCCGCCATGATTCCCGCCTGTCAGCCCGTGGCTCAAAAACTCGACAGGCTCACTGTGCTGCGGAAAGCTGTGCAACACCTGAAAGCCCTCAAAGGTAACTCGCCGTAACCTGGTGGTTTAACGCTGATTGCATTAAAATGCTGAGTAAATCTTTCTGTTTATATTTAGCAGGAACAAGCGGCGCCTTTACAGACGCCGCCCACAAGCCTTCCATCCTGCCCCATGATGACCTTAGGCACCTTCTGCTAAGGGTACTTTCTGATCTACTGATCATTTAATTTAATTCAATAAATAGTTGTTTAAACTTCTATAAGTTCTAGGATTTTATGCACAGGAATATATCAGGAAAACAGCAACTGGTATGAGCAGTTTGTGCTGCTACCCTTGCAGAGGTTCTTCAGTTTTCTGTGCCCTCCTCGGTTTTGTAGAGGAGCTTCATGCGTCTCTTCCTCTTTGGTTCATCTGGTAGTTTAGGTAATATTTAGGTTTTTGAGATGTTAATTAACTGATTGTCTTGTAAACAACAACAACACATCACATCAAGTGGCCAAAATGCAGATCTAGCAAATATCCTCCAAGCAGCACAACAATCAAACCGGAGCAAAAAATAAAACTCCTCAAAAGAAGCAACACCTTCAATCCTTAATATTAAGAAGAAAAACGCCCCAAACAAAAATCACCTGTTTCAACACATTGCTACTAAAACAAGCTGCTGCCTTTTTTGTGGCACTTTTCTAGATAATCCAGACAACCAGTCATGTGAACTGTCCCAACAAACAGAGAGCAGGTATGTCGAAGATTCATCATCTCTCTCCAAGATGTGAATCTATAAATATATTTTGGAAAAAAAAAGTCTATTCAAAATACAAACAACTTTGATTATAGAATATTACAGCAGCTAGAACTCCATAGGTTATCCACAGGGGCAGTTCTAGGGGGGGCCATCGGGGCCAGTGCCCCCTGACAGCAAGCTTAGCCTTCCCCCCGTGTCAAGTAGTGCTCGCTGCAGAGCCAGAAAGGTGGAGCTGCACCAGGTTCAGCCCCGCCCATTCAACCAGGGTCAGCTCTGCTCCGCTGTTTTTTTTTTTATCAACTTTATTGCAAAAGAGTGAATTTACAAGAAAATAACTGAATATCTGCCTGTTTCTTCATCTGTTTCTCTTTGTTTTCAGGATAAAACATCTCCTCAAAATTGATTAAATATCTCGGGGTTTCAGTTATGTTCTGGTTTCTGTCACACGGACTACAACGAGAGACAGTGAGCCTAGCAGAGAAAGCTGAACTAGCCCACTTTGCTTCGTAGCGTTAGCCGCCATTAGCCGCTGATAGCAGCTGTTAGCTTTGCTCTTGGGCTCTGTGGCTTAACCTGGCGGGGGCCAAAGCACCGGGGGAAACCCTGAGCGCTTCGTGGACCCGCAGCACAAAGCTGCACCGGACCAGGAGCACCGTACGAAGCTCCGCGGACACGCTCGCAGCATTACCCGACAACGAGGTGTTGCATCTCCGCTGGACTTTGTGCTCTGGATCCGGCGGAGATGCACCACCTCGTTCTCGGATCTAACAGCCCAGTGTAATAGTCCAATATAACCAGGTCAATCACAGGGGAGGTGTGGGAGCTGACTCTGATGGAATGGGCGGGGCTTAACCTGGTGCAGCTCCGCCTTTCTGGTTCTGCAGCGAGCAGCCTCTCCCCCGTGTGGCCCCCCTGCTAAATGCTGAGTCTCAAAGCTACTTCACACCGGATGCTGTTGCGGTGCGGTGCGGACGCCACAAGGACGAAAAAACATTGAGTCCAATCAAAGCCTCTACACCGGCTCCGGTGCACTTGCAGTGCAAAGTTAACTTTCCGCAGCAACAAGTCTATTTTTTCTGGGAGTTAAAGAAATGACATGCACCAGACAGGAAGTGAGATGCTAGCGGGCGAGGTGCATCCGGTATTTTTCAAAATAAAACCTTTAGCTATTGCTAAAGTTAACACGATTTGGATATTTAAAAGACAAACAACATAAAACTTAATTAATCTTAACATTAAACTATATAAAAACGAAGTGTGCTTACCCATTGTAGAACAAGCCAAGTGAATACATAATCCTCAACAAAAGCAAGAGAAGACGAGTGTAGCGCTTTTGTTTGTTGGTGCTGTCACGGAGGCAAAGTACCGGAGACGTTCGGTAACAAAACAGCAGCCGGTGTGGGGTCCATTCTAGTGGCTGTGGTGGCCGGACCACAGCCACAACCGCATCCAGTGTGAAGTCCACGTCAGGCTTTATGGACAAAAACTGTTTCATGTTGTCACTGAAATGATAACCTAGAGATCAAAGTATTTTTGTAAAATAGTTTTATTTTGAAACTTATTGAAGTAATTCTGTCTAAAACAACTGTAACTGAATTGTTGTTATTACGGTACATTGCTGTAATTTTACACTAAAATTTTAAATATTTAAAGACAATGTTTGTCGTTTTTTGTTGTAGAATGTGTCTCTCTAAAAAAGCAACTGACCCTCCTCTAATGTTAGTCTAGAACAGGGCTATTCAATAGGCGGCCCGCGGGCCAGATGCGGCCCAGATGCGGGCCAGATGCGGCCCAGATGCGGGCCAGATGCGGCCCAGACGCGGGCCAGATGCGGCCCAGATGCGGGCCAGATGCGGCCCACAACCCACAAATTTCTGGCCCACCAGCCAAATTCGGACTTTTTGTAGGTGACTTTTGCCACCTCTAGGCCACAGTCTCCTTTAGGGCTCAAATGCTGTTTTAATGTAAGTCATAAGGATTTTTTCAGGATTTCAAAGAGAATACATTAAGAACTGGATTAGATTACATTTATATTTCAAACATGACAAGCTGCTGCTTCCACAGTAGCAAAATGATTGTTTCTGTACAGTTTAAACATTTATTCTGCTCCCTGCCTTTAAAATCTCGTTCTATGCTCATGACGAGCTGTCATTAGCCACGTTTCCACTATCGGAACTTCAGGATAAATCCTAGAGGGCGAAATTGACCGGAACAATCAGCTGGCTCACTCCGCTCGGCGCTCGTGTCTCCATTACAGCCCCCACCTTTACGGAACTTTTGTAAGACGTCAGCATCGACGTCACTGACAAGCGCAAAGGCGCCAACAGACAAAGAAGCGGAGAATAATAAATAAATAAACAATGGACGAAGAAGTGATGGTTGCGGCGTATTTTTATACACAGTGATGGGAGTGCTGAACAGAAGGGCGAGTATACTTCATGACGAACTAATCCAACTTTGAAGACACGGTCATTTTGCAAGCTCCGACAACAACACACAGGTCATTTATCTCGGTGCGGTCTGCTTTCATCATTTTCCTTCATCCCACAACCAGTCAGCACGAGTTAACCACATTTCCCACTCCGCGAGTCTATTGGGCCGATCCGAGTACCTGCCCCTGATCAGGGACTCCGTTGGTCCCTGAAATGGCCCTCTCAAAACGGCCCGCATCAATGGAAACAGTCGCGCGCCGCAAAGTTCGGTAAAATGACCCTGAAGTTCCGACAGTGGAAACGGGCCTATAGTGTAATAAAATCCACCGCGAATTGGTACCTTCTCCCCACCCCTAACTTTAGCTAACCCTCTCTCCTTTATGTTTGTGTCACCAGGCTGCAGACGGTTTCCTATTGGTTGTAAGATGCGATCGAGCAAAAATCCTGTTTATCTCTGAGTCGGTCTCCAAGATCCTCAACTACAGCCAGGTTTGTTTCACCTCCTGCTGCCATCCCTCAAACAGAGGTGTGAAAAAGTGTGCGCACCTGTCCTGATTTCATAGATCATCAATCTAAATTACATATTTGACAAAGATGATACCAATTAAAGTTGTTCATTAAGCCTAAACTTAATGTAAAGCAGTCTTGGTAATAAATTGAGCTTTTCTCTTGACAGTTGGAGCTAACCGGGCAGAGTTTGTTTGATTTCATCCACCCCAAAGACATCACCAAAGTAAAGGAGCAGCTGTCATCCTCTGAGATGCTTCCTCGCCAACACCTCTCTGACGCATCAGGTAAGACCAACCACACGGCTGGAGGATTTTCACGGTAGCAGAGTGAAACCCAAACATGGACTGAATGTTGTGGGTCTCTGGTTTTCTGTTTCTTTGTGCAGCTGGGGTTCAGGTCCAGGCGGACGCCCCCGTCAGGGCGTCCCTCTTGGTCAGTGGAGCTCGACGATCTTTCTTCTGTCGCATGAAGCACAATCGGGTCGCTGGGAAGAACGAAGACAAGCATTCGCTACCTGGATCCTCCAAAAAGAAAGGTGGGTTCAGAGCTGAGCCTCCTCCCAGCTTCTGATTGCTCCCTAAATATAGTTGTAACACTTCTGATGACACACACCTTCCAGAAAGTTCAGCTTTTGTCAGTTTAAAACACATTGTCATGCACAGGAAGTAAGTCTGCGCCATTATTTTATGTAACCACAATGAGAAGTTACAGTCACTGTAAACCTGATGGTGATATATCGTGGGGTTTGGCGCCACCGTGTGGCAAAACTTCAAATGTAAAAAGAAAGCATCGGTGACATGCCAAATACCTTCAGTTCAGTTTATATTACACAAAAAAATATACAAAAACATCACTAGACTTCCAAAAATCTAAACATTCAATCAAAAATATGTTTAATAATTTAAACAATTTGTGGTTTAAACATCAAACTAATTAACTTTGTCATTAAATCAGACCATCTCTGCCTGGTTCAAGTTAAGGTCAGAGCACAGAGGTGGGTAGAGTACCCAAAAAAATGTACTTAAGTAAGAGTAGCGCTACTTCAACATATTTTTACTCAGGTAAAAGTAAAAAGTTGCTGTCCAAAAAAATACTTGAGTATGAGTTAAAAAGTATTTGGTAAAAAGTCTACTTGAGTAGCATCCATCAGATTTTTTAAAATTATGTCATCAGACAGACAAAAATATAAAGTTTAAGGGAAATTCTTGTATCTTAAAGAGCATATATTAAGTTCTTTTTTTTTTTAAATTCTGATAAAACTCTGTCCAAAAATACTATTTGAAATGTTTATTGAGGGCATTTTGTTTTACAATACATTTTTTTAAACCATTTTTCTAGTCAAAAGTGCCCCTTTTTGCAAAGCTTCTAAAAACGCTTTTTTTTTCATATGTGGACCTGTGACGTCAGCTAAGGGAGCTCCTAGCTAGGTGGCGCTGCTTACAGTGTTGTCAGATGTAGATAAATAAAGTATTTGTAGGGTAATTTAACACTCTGTACGATCAATAATCCCATAAATATGATCATTTGAGCCCTTTGTTGTGTGGAGTTTGTGTAACAGATGCTTGTTTTAATCATTGTGTTAGATTTTTTAAAGCTAAACTACTTTAACATCTCAGACTGGCACCGCTCTAGTCTGCCAGCTGCCTGCTCGCTGTCGGCGATGAGTTGTTAGTTTTAGGTTAGAGCACTCTTTAATCAAGTCGGTGTGAATTCATTTTAATAAAAAATGCTAAATTATTATGTTTGTGAATGCCAATCGCCAGTCTGTCAGGACACTGAGTCAACAACGGGACGGCTTCCTTACCGGTACGGTTACTTCTGTTTGGAGACGAAAAACCCCGGTGGTCCTGGTCTAGTCCAGGACTGGATGTGATGGAGTCCCACATACCGACGAAAAACAGTCAGTGTGACTCTAAACATGCGCCGTTACTTCGATCCATTCACCGGAACCGCTGTTAGCACGCAGCAGCTAACAAGAGCTAACCGCTGTTAGCATGCAGCAGCTAACAGGAGCTAACGGGGAGACTTGAGTCTCGTTTCCATGCCAGGTTTGGTACGGTTCGTGGTGGGTCGTAATCCGGTACCGATCAGCGATTTCATGAGAGCATTTCCTTCAGGTGTCTGACCCTCACCTGGCTGGCGGGGTACAGTAAATCCATGCCGCGATGCTCTCCAGAGGGGATTCCCGTTCCCAGCGGCTCCCAAGAGGGGATTCCCAGCGGGGTTTCCAGCCTGACCCGACACTGTTTCGGTCAGCCTCGAACCGTTTAGCTGCATCCTGTGAAACTTTTTATAAACTCTTTCATTTCTTAACAATCCACCTAAACGCAGCTCAATGTTTGGAGCTCTGATGATCAAAACCTGGTGCTAAACGCTGGTATTTTATCCAGACCCGAGTGAGGAGGTGGGTCACGGTCTACAGCTGGACCGACAGGGTACAGCCTTACAGGACTGATTGTTTTTATCTTTTTTTTTTTTTTTTATCTTAATAAAATAACTTCTCACTATAGTAATAAAGTAATAAAATAACGGCACTCTGGGGGTTTGTTTTGCTCGTCACAAGTAGTGAATAGTGGATCAGTTTTCTATATAGAGAACGAACGGTCTCCCTGAACTGTCGTCACTTCCGGTTTGGTGAAAAAATTGACAATTCTCACAAAAACGAATCCAAGAGCCTAAATAAGCTGAATTTGTGTAAATTTTTATTCAGAAAAAGTTTCTATTATATTTCTCTAAACATTTGTTTAAGGGAGTGTCTAACTTAAAATATGCTCTTTAAAGGCTAAAATGAAAAACACTGATTTCTACATACATAACATGATGTCAAAACAGCAAATTTTAAGCAGAAGACACACTTTTCAAAGTATTTCTTTTAAATATAATACAAAATTTACAGTAGAGCTAGCTATGTGGCTAAAAATCTAGCTAGGCAGCTATCTATGTAGCTAACTAGATATGTCTAGCTTTTGCGCAAGCTAGCTAGCTAGATAAAGATGGCTAGCTAGCTAGAAAACGAGAGTAGGCAAACAAAGCTGACTGCGGTGTGTGTCTGGTGTATTTGTGTTAAAAGACGTTTGTTTTTCTGTAATTTTACTTGCAGTAGGAAGGATTCAGAGATTTTACTCAAGTAGGAGTAGCAATACTTAACAAAAATAATACTCACGTAAGAGTAAAAATTATAGTAAAACTTATCATAAAAGTACATTTTTTTCAAAAAGTTACTCAAGTCAATGTAACTGAGTAAATGTGACTAGTTACTACTAGGGATGGGCCGATACCGATACCAGTATCTGTATCGGTTAAAGTTACCCGATACCAGGAACCGATACCAGTGGCTTCACTGTCTGTTAGTGATGGGACCAATTAACACTGATAAGTGGTCTGTTCGCAACTGACAGCCACACCCACTGGCACAGCTGCACCTTTGACAATGAAGGCAGCTTGACTTCTTTTGTTATCTTGAAAGTTTCAACTCATCCTATTGAACAACAGCCATTCACACCTCCAACCGATTCATCACCCAAGCCCTTTCCCAACAATAACTCCTCTCCACACCCCTCCCTTTCACCCTCAGACCCCCTGCCTGCATTAACAGGCTTTTGTTTGTTTCGCCATGAAATTAAAAAGTGAATACAAAGCAGGCATGCATAGTGCTTACAGTCACCCCCCCCAAAACAATGAACGGTTCTCTACAAAGACTCGGTTCTCCTAGTTCACATTGAAGAGCCGTTCAAAAGATTCGGTTCGTTCATGAACGTCACATCACTACTGTCTGTGACTTGTGATTTATGTTGTAGTTTCCTATATTGAACACTAGGGGGAGCTATTGAGCTAAAGAGGAACAGTGTGGGTTGAGAGCTGGAGATGGTGCCAAATAGTTCATTTTATTTGGTTAAAATGTGGAAAACTGCAATAATTTCACTGTGAAATCACAGAAAATTGTTATTTTTCACCTTATATTTTAGTTTTGTGATCATTTTTTTAATCTAATTCAGTTATTTGTTGTAAAAAGCAGAGAAGAAAAAATAAAACCTGTATTCCAATTTGTTGCATTTTGTGTGGTAGAAGTATCGGTACTCGGTATCGGTGAGTACTCAGATTTAAGTATTGGTATTGGATCGGTTTTGAAAAAAGTGGTATCGGCACATCCCTAGTTACTACCCACCTCTGAGGTCATGGTTCAATAATAAGAAAGAGACGGGATAAAAATGTCCTCCACCAGAGAGTACCAAGGCTCTTGTGTTATGTGCGCTCGAGGTTTACTTTGTGTGTTTTCTGCACACAGACTCCTCCAGGTATTGTACCCTCCACTGTACTGGATACATGCGGAGTTGGCCGAGCAGCCAGCTGGAGCCGGAGGGCGACGTCGTGGATAAGGAGACCTCCAGCCTGAGCTGCCTGGTGACGATGTGCCGTCTCCACCCTCACGTTTCCCAGCAGCCCCTGAAAGACGTCAACGTCAAAGCCACCGAGTTCGTTTCTCGCTGTGCGATCGACGGCAAGTTCACTTTTGTCGATCAAAAGTGAGTTTCCAGCTTCTAACTCTCGTGACGTTTGTGGATTCTTTCTGAACACACGGTTCGGCTGAGAAAGGAACGGCAGAGGCGTGTTGTGTTGAGGAGGCCTCTGAGCGTGACTTTTTGTCAAATCAGCTGTCCGTGGAGATAATCCCTTCTGTCTTTGCCGTCTTTTCTCAGAAGAAGCTGTGCATCTTGATGACATCTCTTCTCATTCTTTGGGAAGTAATTACACAACACCAGCTCTGTAAAGTAAATCAGATTTGTTTTGTGTGTCACTGAAGAATGTTACATAAGAGGCTCTTTGACTTTATTTTTTATTGGAAAAGACCCTGAGAGGCAGGAGAAAAGAGAGAAAAGTCAAAGTAACTAAACTCTACCGTTTGTCCCGTCTTCTTCCAGAGCTACAACGATCATCGGGTATTTACCGCAGGAAGTTCTTGGCACCTCGTGTTACGAGTACTTCCACCAGGATGACTTGCAGCACCTGGCGGGGAAACACAGGCAAGGTGACGGAGCCGACGCTAAACTACCAAATATCTCGGGAACATCTTCTGCCCGCTGCGTTTAAAGACCTCTCTGTTTGATCTCTGCAGTCCTTCGAAGCAAAGAGAAGGTTGAGACGCAAAGCTACAAGTTCAAAACAAAATACGGCTCCTACGTTTCCCTCCAGAGTCAGTGGTGTAGTTTCATAAATCCGTGGACCAAAGAAGTAGAGTTCATTGTGTCTGTAAACAGAGTTATCTCGTAAGTATCCACCTTCTCACTCCGACTCCGATTCATCGTTAGAGATGGTGTATTTGAACTCTCGTGCATCATTATGGAGATTTTTGTCCATTTCTGCACATTTTTCCTGTCCATTATGTCTGTTTTTGCACCGTTTTAGTAACAAAGTCTCTTGACAATTTTGAAATTGAATTTTTTTTTTTTTAAATGGAACACTGGGAAAAGATTACCACCCTCCTGAGTTATAAGAATCTTTGATCAACTTCAATTGTGAACAAATTATTATCAGGATTTTAGCTCTTTAAATGCCAGTTTGATTACATGATGCTACTTTTTAAAGCCATACTCAGTAGCCAGGTAAACAAACGAGGTCTTGCTAGCTAGTTTACAGAAACACGTCTCGGTGAACTCACCCCTCCCGTCGGGTAAAATCCATACGCCAGCCTCCCGCCGACATGGGACCACGGTTTGCAAAGGTGACAAAGCAGAGTCAAACTCCAGCTGCAGAAACGTTCCCCCAGCTTTTCCTCTTTTCACCTCCAAACGTTTTTAGTTTCCTGCTAGCTGAAAAGGTGTTTTTTGGGGGGGACTCTGGTATTTTTATCTTAAAATGGAATCACCCGCCGGCTCTCTGTCCTACTTCTACTTTCACTTTCACTTCCGGGATGTTCTGCCCCAAAATGTGTCCGGGCGGATTAATGCCAATCCAAGCAGTGAGGAAATGCGGCAGACAGACAGCTGGATTGTCCAATCCTATCGTTTGGACCGAACGATAGGATTGGCTGAAATTTTTAGAGAACTGCGGGACAACTACTTTATTGATTTATTTCAGGTTTTTTTTAATCTCCACAATATATTTATGGCTATACCAGGGTATCCGCGGGTCCTTAAAAAGCCTTAAAAGGTCGTAAGTTGGCATTTCCAAAATTAAGGCCTTAAATATCATTAAAAATGATAAATAATCCTTAAATTCAGTGTCCAAAGGTCTTAAATTTCTAGGGCCCCTATGATTTCTGGGTTACGAAGATCTGAAACTCAGCAGTACACCAGACCTCAAGGGTCTAGAAGGGTCTAGGTCACTTAAGGCTGTTATTATCTCGTTAATTCAGTAAAAAGGAGCTTTTTAAAATTATTCTCAGGTGAATGCAATACACTTCTGTAAAGTATAATGCAGATCAATTATCTTGATGTTGTTTTTTTTGCACTTTCACTTCCAATAAAGGTTTATTTGTAAGGTGGTCGCATCCCCTTTCTCATTTCGTGAATGTAAGGTCTTAAATTTGATCAAAGCCGCCTTAAAACAGGTCTTAAAAAGTCTTAAATTTGGCTTCCTTGAACCTGCAGATACCCTGTATACTATATTAGAACATTGTTAAGAGGCTTTAAAAAAAACGTTAAAAGCTACATTGTTTACCTGGCTACTGAGTATGGCTTTAATGGAAAAAAACAAACAAAAAATGAGTTATTTACTAAAACATAACAGTTGAGTGGTTGAGAGATGACACTGGAGGACAAAAACGTCCCATTCAAACCAGTTTTTAATCTAATATAAATTATGAATAATAATCCTGCATTCTGTGATGTTAGAGTTTTGTTTTGCAGATAATAATAATAATGGATTGGATTCATATTGTGTTTTTCAGGGTCCCTTTCACAGAGGATCCATTATTCATTCACACGCTCAAATCAATTTTATAGTAAATAACTATTTTTTGTGTGTTTTTAATTTAAAAATATTAGCATCATTTAAACAAAATGGCATTTAAAGAGTTAAAAAAGGTTATTTTATTAATTGATTGTTTTGATCAGAACTAAAGTTGATAAAGATTCAACAACAACAAAAAATACCAGAAAGGTTTTTGAAAGTGAATATTTTTGTCTTTACTGACTTGATAGGTGAGTAAATTATAAAACTAATGCTACACAAAACCTATGAATAAATCAAGTTAATATAGGGATGCTCGATATTGGCTTTTTTACCGATATCCGATATCGTCTAACTCTTAATTTCCGATACCGATATAAACCAATACCGATATAAGCGTGGTAGCCCTCATTAAAAAAAAGACAAACACAGTATTTAATGCAAGGTGTGCCAAATAAATAAAAAATATCTCTAAAACTATACATCAGATTTGTTATATTTTGACATTTTAGGAGAGAGGAGAAGTAGCCGAACAGTTTGATATATAATATGTGCACGGTATGTAAAGGTCATGTGTGTCATCATTATAAAAACCGATACCAATATTTACCGATATTGCCGATATCGGCCGATATTATCGAAAAACCGATACCCATCCCTAATATTTAGGATTTTCTTTGACATCTCCACTTCTGATTTGAATGAAATCTAATCTATCCCAGGCACTAAAAATTAATTTAATGGAAAATAACTTTGAAATGTCTTAAAATAAATCTCAGCAGTGACATTAGGTAAACAAACTGGTGTTTAAAGCGTTAAAATCTTTAAAATGATTGAATGTTTCGTCGTTTTGAGCAGGACTGAAGATGTTTGCCAAAGAGGCAGAAAAAACAATCAGAAATTATTTCTAGCAGTTTTTAGAAGTGGACATTTTAGTCCTCTTGGACCTTAAGAGGGTAATAAATTCTGATCCTTCCTGAAGGTTAAAAACAAGTATTTAATGACCCCCCCAAAAAAGTAAAAGACAGAATATCCAAACTGGAGTGTCATCAGTGAGGTTGTTATAGGCTGCATGGAAATCTTTTCAAGAGGAAATATAACATTTTGACTCATAAACAGTCGTTATTAATGATTTAACAACCTGAAACGCTCATTAAACAGATTAAAACAGAACATATTGATCAAAGAAATAAGAAATAGAGTGTGTGAAATCCCAAAGTTCTCTACATGGGGCAAAACGAAAGCTTCTAATTTGTGACGTGTCGTATATAAAGATGAAACCTCTACTAATCTACCTGAGCGTTTTTATTGATTTAGTTCACACCACAGTAATCCAGTTTAATCCCTCCGTTCCACCAACAGGGGGCCCGGTCACACAAAACATGACGAGGAAGCTGGCAGCTCAAAAGCACTCCAGGGTAAGAGATTTATGCAGGACCGTACATTCAGTTATCACTTTGTTTTATTTTGGTTGTCTCTTTTGTCTGCTTCAACCAGAGGATACAAAGCAAATCCCAGAAATCCCAGGCCTGTCCAGTGGAGTGGGCACAATGATCTACGCAGGCAGCATCGGGACCCAGATCGCCAGTGAGCTCATCGAGTCATACAGGTAGGACCTACTGGGACCAGGTGGGGAACAGTTTTTCATTTTTCATTTTCTAATACTGTCAGCTGTAATGACAATCACATTTCTCTTTGGGGATGAATAAAGGCATCTATCTAGCATTAGAAACGTAGGTTTCCCTAAATGCATCAAAGAAAAAAATTTGGGGGGTAAATTTTCTTGAAACCCCAAAAATGTTCTCAGTTGGAAGTTGAAATAAAGTGGTCAAAATCTGGATGCAGCAGATTACACGCAAGTTTGCATTTATCCAGACAAAACATAAAATAATTTAAAATTCTTGCAGTGTAGTAGGTTTTGGGAGGGTTTTCGGTTAATTTCAGGTCATATTTTAATACGATGATGGGAAAATAAGGTGCAATACCAAGTGGTTGACCTGCCATTTAAAAAGGGTGTTCAAACTTTTCAAGACATGGGCCACAATCACCGAGAGGCAAGTCCTCGTGGCTCGTGGACCTCAAAAATGAAAAGCTACATTTTTTTTTTGTAAATTTCTTTAATTTGTATTGCTGAAAAATACATTTTAATGAAGAGAACAAAGCAGGGGCGGTCCTAAGGTGGGCCAAGGGGGCCAGTGCCCCCCTGACAGCAAGCTTGGACCCCCA
>SSNR01000197.1:459749-559613 GCA_006937965.1 Callopanchax toddi
CCCCCCCCCCCCCCCCCCCCACTAAGTGCTCAGTCTCAGGCATTAGAGACAAAAACTGTTTCATGTTGTTACTGAAATGATAACCAAGAGATCAAAGTATTTTTGCAAAATCATTTTATTTTGAAACTTGTTGAAGTTATTGTGTCCAAATCAACTGTAACTGAATTGATGTTATTATTAGACATGCAGCGATACCACTATTTTCAAACCGATACGATACCAATACTTGGATCTGAGTACTTCCCAATACCGAGTACTGATATGGTACTTCGACTGCACAAAAAAATTGCAACAAATTGGAAGGCAAGTTTTATTTACTTCTCTGCTTGAGACAGCAAATGAGGGATTAGATTAGATTAGATTAATTAGATTGATTAGATAAATAATACAATTTTAAAAAATGATAACAAAACTAAAATATTTATGTGAAAAATAAACATTTTGTGTGAAACTATTGCACATTTTCCACTCCTAACCACACTGTTCTCTTTTTTTTTTGCTCAACAGCTCCCCCTAGCTGTCAATTTATAAAACTATAACAAAACTGACAAGTCAGTGAAGCCACCTTCTGATCGCAGTCAGAGCTACTGCATTGTTATCAGTTCCTGGTATCGGTAACTTTAACGAGTACATTGGATCGGTATCAGTGTCGGTGCATCCCTGGTTATTATATTGCTGTAATTATACTAGGGCTGGGAATTTAACGCGTTAATTATGATAATTAATTTGGAAGACATAACGCGTAAAAAAAATATAACGCAATTAACGCAACTTGTGTTTGAAGCAAGGCGGAACGCTTGTCAACGTCAGATTTCCTACAGCTCCTTGACGCAGCCCGTGTCCTCCCTCCAGCCCGCCCCTCAGATCTCATCAGTTCACTCGCTACAACCGGCTACCCGGTAGCAGAACTCAACTCTCCGCTCTTTCCACCGTGAAAACCGAAAGTAATCGGTGGTGAAACTGGACGGTCTCTAGCCTTTAAGGTTTATTCCTAATCCTTTCTCGCCGTTCGGTTCAGTTCAGCAGGGAGCAGGTGTTACGGCTCCAGTCCCGGTCTGACACCGAGGTCCGAGCGGACGGAGGTGTCAGTTCGGCTCAGTACGAGAAACCCAGACCCTACCTCTATCTGAAAAGTAAAACCAGTACCGGACCGAGGCGATCCCATTCAGAACACTAGTCTTTAAACAACAGAGACCTGACCCAGACCCCTCATTGAAAACGAGGCAGACCGTGGGTCAGTTTGAACACTGCAAAAAATGATTCTCTCATTTCCACATGTTGGAAATCTTTTATTATTATTTTAAAACAATACCCTTCTGAAATTGTACATAAAATAAACAAATAGATTTATAAAGTACTGTATTTAGGGTCTGTCCAGTTTTAGTCAGGGATATTTTGTTTTTCAACTGTTTTGAACTGAAATGCAATTTAAATGCATTTTTTAATAAATTATAAAAGCTTTAAAAAAAGATTTTTTAAACCATTTTGGCATATTTCTTGGATGGACATTGTAAACTGCATGTAATTTCTTTTTTCTGAAAAGAAGCGATTAAATGCGATTAATTTTTTTCAGATTTGCGGTTAATTAGTTCATTTATTTTAATCGATTCCCGGCACTAAATTATACACAAAAATTTGAAATACTTAAAGACAATGTTTGTAGGTTGTTTTGTTTTTTATTTTAGAATGTGCACCCCTAAAAAAGCAGATGGCCCCCCTCTAATGTTGGTCTAGAACCGCCACTGGAACAAAGTATTTTTTTTTTAAGTATCTGTAAGTCTGTAAATTTAGGACATCAATAATGTAGCTGATGAGTCGACTGTTTCCTCGTTTCTTGGTCTTGAAAATAAATTTCAGTTCATTATTTAGTCATGTTTCTGAATGTTAAAAGAACTTCCTGATAAAGGACTAATACTTTGGGCTTTCAGTGTTCTACATTTTAAAAATATTTTAATTCATCCGTATTTTTGTTGTTCAGTAAAAATCTGAACAAAAACATGTTTTTAAGTATCATCAGACTACTAGAAGACAAAATCCTACCATTTCTGAAATGTAGTTGAGAGCTGCACAAAATCACTCCGAGGGCCTCAAGTGGCCCCCGAGCCGCATTTTGGACACACTTAGATTAAAGGATCTAAATGTAAAATATGGACTTTGGTGTCATTTTATGATGAACAAAAACAAAGGTCTAAGAGAAAACTTTAAAAAGAATCACAGAATAACGTTTCTTCATCCAGACTCTTTTACAAGATACCATGTCAGAGTAAAATAACCAAAAGAGGTCATATTTAAGGAAACATTTGTAATTTTTGCCCTTCATGCTCAACTTGAAATAAATGAAACTGGACAGGGAGGAGCTGAGATGATTGGTCAAAGTGTCCCTCTTGTTCTTTGGCAGAGCAAACTCATCTCCTTCGAGTGGAGTCCCAAGTCCCTTTGAACAGGAGAAATGTCCACAGAGCAGCAATGTAAGTGACCCTCCGACGGTGGTGGGTTGGTCTAAATGGAATTTCAAAAATGTGTGTCTTGTTTTTCAGGCTTCCAGCCAAAAGGAGTCAGAAGGCAGCTTTTCAGAGTCCCAGTCCCAGCCGGACTCGAGGACAGCAGCTGATGCTAGGGGTGCGATGTCAGGTAGCTGAATGTTCAACTCTGAAAATCGATCGGCATCAAGCACCAACCATCACAGACTGAGGTATTTCTTTGTTTGGTTTCTCTCAGGTGACTCGATCCAGCTCGGAGAGGACTTGGAGAGCATGTTCGTTCCAGGACTGAGCGGCTTCAGCAGCGACGAGGCGACCATGGAGGTCATCGTGAGCCTGCTGGGGACGGATGTAAACATGGGTCAAGCTGGAGACTTTGAGGATTTACACTGGCCTTTCTAGAGGGACTCTCTGCCCCTCTTTAATGTTTTTGTGTCGTTTCTTTACATCACAGTCGTAGTTGAAGACTTATCTGGCCTTGCACAATTGTAGCCACTGGACTTGTACCTTCTGTTGGTCCTATGAGGTTAAAGTGTTCCTGGAGGCAGTGATACGTGTCTTCCTCAAAGAGACAAAGACTTTCCACATAGGAGCAACTGCTGTCCGTGACCAGGACGAAGAAGAATCTTTATGAAGCTGGAAAAACTCCTCAGACTGTCCTTAGGTACACAACAACTATCATGTCTCTCTATGTGCGCTGATTTGTTTTTTATTTAGTTTTTTTAAAGACCCTTCATTGGTAACATTTCAAGTAAACGAGAAAAAAACTGTGATGTTTTGTTCAAAATTTGTTAGCCTCAAAGTTCTCTACCTGTATGTTTGGGGATGAGAGGGAAGCTTCACTGATCATTCAGTGATCGCTGGGTACTGGTGGGGACACGTCGCCTCCGTCCAGGCCAGATCTACACCCATGGGTAGAAGTACTTATTCTCCATACCCCATTTTTTACTACTGTATATATAACAATATATATAATATATAACAAATTTAAAGAACTGAGTAAAGTATTGGGACAGCTAGGTAGTACAAATTGCCAATAGCCAAGAAAAACAAAGATGTGTTCTTGAGTTGGTGTTTGATGTTATACTAATGTGACAATGCATTATAGTGAAGTACCAACGTTTTATGGCATTTGAGGGTAAAAAGTACTTTCAAGTATTGCATCAGGACACCAATCAAGACATTTTACACTGATTGCTATCAGAACAGTGTGGCGATACTCAGCTCCTGATATCTGTTGATCAGCCATGCCGTAATATGACACCAACTCTTTGGCAAGCTGAAGGAAAACACCACTCGCTCCAGCTCTTGTTGGACATAAACCATGATATTGCTCTGCTGGACGGACCAGTGAGAAGTGCATAGAAGTTTATCCCCCCAAGGGTGAAAGATTAATGACCAGAGGGGGCACTTCAAAAGGATATCCATCAACAAATCACACACATAACAGGGCCGCAAGTATGCGTGCACACCAGATATCATGCATGCGGACCAGCACTTTCGTTGTCCCGATGGCGCAGCCCAGAGACACACATGCACGCAGCTCACCCTCCACAGATAATACGTGCAGAGCCAGTCCAGCGGACCGAGGTGCTGTGCAGCTGTGTGAGGAATTTAGGGGAAGGTAACGTGTCTGGATTGACCGGCGCGAGCCCCTCACCTGGACAGAATTCCTCACAGAGTCACTCACGCTGAAAGTACTTGCACTAGGTCTGGAAGTGGACCTGGCTGGACTGGCATCTTATGGCGCTTACAGACCAGTACCCGATCTGCTCGGTTTTGCCCGGTTCAAACCTTTCACATATGTCCGGTTTCGGAGCCGAGCTCATACTTTTTCTCGACCCTGCTCCTCGATGGTCCGAGCGGGGCCACTCCGCCGGGCTACACGCCCACTGCGGACTGATTGGTCGGCTGAACTCTCACGCTTACCTACAGGCTTGGCTTCCGTCTTCAGTCCCGCTGCAGCAGCTGAACAGCTTCCTGCATCACGCGACGCATTACATGCTGTTCACAGAGCTGGTCCCCCATGAGCTCCAGCCACATCTGGAGTATAATAATTACCGTAATTATAATTTCCACGAGGTTATCCAGTGTTTTCGCCGTCTGTGTGATCCGGTAGTCCGTTCACAAATGCTTTTTGTTTATCAAGCTCGTGTGTGACGTCACTTTTTCGCGGCACTTTTAAGGTGCCGCCCATCTGCTCGCTCGCTTCCTGAGATGACCGTGAAGAATCATCCCGGACCGAGCGGGGCCGAGCTGATACTATCAAACCGAGTAGAGCGGGTACTGATCTGTAAGCGGCATTAATCCCCAGGCGGCCTGTAACTTTGGGCCAGACTGGGAACGGTCGCGATCTGAGCTGAGCTTCCTGTTGTTGACGCCTTTACAAAAAGTCTGCGCCCTCTGCTGGTGCGGTTGTGAAATGACTTCAAACAACTAGACCCCGATTATAAGACGACCCCGCATTTTTACATTATTTTCAACAACAACAAAAAACTTGTCTTATAGTCGGGTCAATACAGTATATGTATGTATGTATGTATGTATGTATGTGAGTGTGTGTGTGTGTGAATGTGATACATTTTTATTGATGACACATTTAATTCATTTAAATAATTACACATTTAAATAATTATTTAATGCTTTATTTTTTATTTAATTATGTCATTTTTTGCCCTCCATACAACGACGCATCACCACCTTGTGTTGTTTTGAGAGGGATGCCAGAATACCTCGTTTACAGGTCATGTTATACACAATCATGGTCTTTTTAAGAAACTAATAACTATTTACAACTAATGAACATTTTTGAACATACAGCAGCAAGATAAGGACTACATAAATCAACAGAATTCAACATCTGGAATAAATGATCTGAGATCTGGGCGGGACTTAAAACTCAACTGGAACTAGTCACTAGGGTGTGTTTTCTTCTATATTTATCAATGGGGAAAATCAAATAGAACGTAAAGCAGAAAACGCGGTTTGCACTCTGGTCCAGTTCACTCACTGGATTTCTCTGTTGTTCCACAAAGGCAGCACATTTGTTTTGCCTTAGCGAGATAGAACAGGGGACCTATGAGGACACCGAACTTGGGGAACAGCTGAGATAAGTCAAAAACGGTACACATCACGGTATCCATGGAGTTATTCCAGTAGTATTTGTATAAGACTACAGGAAACAATGCCAGGACCGGAAGGTAAGACATCACTGCGGGCATGACCACAGCCAACACATTACCCACTGCTCTTCTCTTCATGGGTGACATGCACTGAGGCTGGTTTCCTACTGTGGTTAGGGCAGGACTTTGCTGCCAAAGGGACCAGACCACACCCCCAAGGCAGGCAAGCATGAGAAGGAAGAGGCAGGAGATGGTGACAGAAACTGGCACCATCATTTTAATCATATCGTTCCACAAACCTGTAAATGCAAGGAGTTCAATTAGACCAGGGCTGCAGGAAGCCATCATGCTAGCTCAGATTCCTGCTGCACTCTAATCCAGCTCTTACCCATCGCCAGACAAAAGGTCAAGGTGAGCAGCCACACCACAGCTGAAACCGCCATACGGTACTCCCAGCGCTTCACCCTCAGGTACAACACGGGTCTTATCACGGCCAGGTAGCGCTCCATACACATACAGGCAAGCAGCAGCGGGCAGCCAGTCAGGTTAAACATGCTGAAGATGTCTTTTGTCAGCTTCATGTTGTTCATCGTGTTGGAAGTGCCTGAAAAAGATAAACACTGGTTCGTCACGAAGCTTGTGTGATTGGACATCACATCATTGTAGAAAGGTGCTTGTTTGCCTATTAGGTGGACCCATAGCAGTCTCTAGTCTGGAGGATTTTCATGATGTGTGATAGGGCAACAGGTCTACAGTCATTAGGACAAATGGGTGAGACTTCTTTAGCACTGGAAACTTCTCCTGGGTCAGGATAAGGTTGAAGATAGGCTGCAGAATCCCACTGTCGACTATGTGGAGCAGTCTTGTGCTCCTCTGGTACGGGGACTGAGTGGATTCAACAAAAGGCCATCCACCCCAGACTCTCGGAGCACCCACTACAGGTTGCCCCTGGAGACATGGTCATAAACCTTCTCAGAATCTACAAGACACCTGTAATAATGGTTGGGCAAACCCCCATGCCCTCTCCATCACCCTAACGAGAGTAAGGAGCTGGTCCACCGTCCCACGGCCAAGAGGAAAACCAGAGTTCTTCCTCAGTTCAAGATTCATCTCTTGACTGGATCCTCTCCAGTACCCTGGAGTATTCCTTCCCAGGGAGGCTGAGTAGTCTGATCTTTCTATAGTTGGAACACACCCTCTGGTCTAATTTCTTAGAAATGAGGACCCTCACCCGGTGTGCCACTCCACAGGAACTGCCCTCAATGACCACACAACGTTACAGAGACATGTTAACCAAGACAGTCCTACAACATCCAAAGTCTTGAGATACCCAGGATAGATCTGGGTCCACCACTGGGGCTCTGCCGCTGTGAAGTTGTTTGACTACCTCAGCGACTTCTACCTCAGAGATTGGACAGTCCATCAGGTCTCTCAGCTCTGGTTCCTCATCGGAATGTGTGTCAGTGGGGTGAGGAGCTCCTCAACGTTTTCCTTCCACTACCAGACTACAGCACCAGTTGACGTCATCAGTGCCACATGTGTACTGTAAACAGTGTGACGAGTTGCTGCTTTCCTTCCCTGACTTGACGCGTGGTTTGCCAGAACCTCTTTGGAGCCGATCGATAGCCTTCGACCGTGGCCTCACTGAACTCCTTCCACGCCAGTCAGAGATTTTGCCTCAGTAACTGCCACAGCCGTGCCCTGTAGGCCTCCTTCTTCAGCCGGATGGTTCCCCTAACCTTTGGTGTCCACTAGCGAGTACGGGGGTTACCGCCATGATTGACACCGGCCATCTTGCGACCACAGCTAGCAACATCCGCCCCAACAATAGCAGAGCAGAACAAGGCCTATTCGGACTCAAGGTCCCCCACTGTTCTCGGGTTGAAGACCATTTTGACAGATCTGCCAGGCGTTTACCTTCACTATATGTTTGGGTCTACCAGGTCAGCACAATGAAGAAAACATTCTGAACCATTAACGTCACGTTCTCACCTGAAGTATTTGTGTTGATTTGATTCAACTTTTTGTCGTACATGATGCTGAAAGGCAACGTTAACAGGTAGAGAAGATCCATCACAACGAGATTCACACCAAGAACCTGGAAGATAAAGATTTAGATATTTGTTGATGAATATTAAAATGGTGTCGATTTCTTGAAATATTAATGATTACATCATCATTTCCACCTTAAATACAGTAGATAGCTCTGTCTTTATGAATTGTGGTTCCAAAAAGACACATCCTTTTTTAATAGCCTACGTTGTTGGGATCAGTAGTCCTCATGAGGACCAAAGCTTGGTCCTAACGCAGTGGGAGGTTGAGGTTAGGTTATGCTAACGGCGTTTAACTCACTTGTGAGGCAGACAACGTTCGCCTTTCTTTACAAAACAGCCAAAGCAGAGCAATGTTGGTCGCTGACCCTATGACCAGGGTGAAACAGTCGGCAGCGAGCCAAATGTTCTTCGGTCCCAGCTGATTGCAGTCCACCATGATGGCACGCATATAGTCAGGTTTTGAGGCCTCATTGCTGAAAATGTCACGAACAAACACACTGGTGCTCTTCATATCGGTTTCACTCCTAAGTGGTTCATGTCAAAGGAAAAGAAAGGAGTTAGCATCATTGGATTGCAGCTTGTCCCCCCTGCTAATTCTCAGGCATAAGAGACAAATATTGTTTCATGTTGTCACTGAAATGAAAACCAAGAGATCAAAGTATTTTTGCAAAATAGTTTTATTTTGAAACTTATTGAAGTTATTGTGTCCAAAGCAACTGTAACTGAATTGCTGTAATTGTACACTAAGACAATGTTTGTAGTTTTTAGAATGTGCCCCTCTAAAAAAGCAGCTGACCCCCTCTAATGTTGGTCTGGGTCTGTGGTGAAATGTGAGCCTGCCTCCTGAACAGGGTGACGTTTTTCCTGCAGACCTCCTGATCAATTGAGGATCTTCCTTGTATTTCCTTCAGCACATTTCCTTAACTTTGAGATACGTTTTTGTGCCATTTTTGTGTAAAAGTACACGCCTGGCAGCATGCTTCAAATTTTGCCTAAACCTAGAACTTTTACCAAAAAAGTTTAAAAAATCTTTTGAGTAACAGGGTTACAAAAAGTTTTAAAAAGTATAAACATTTTGCAAAACAGTCAAATAAATTAACAACTAAAACTTATCTGAATATCTGAAAAATGTCCTTGTAATTTAGTCAGCAATAACACTTGTTGGATGATGTAAAATTTCAAACTATTAACACTTTGGTCTTTGCTGAAGTTAAACTAGCCTTTAGCTCACCAGTCCTGTCCTACATGATGTCTATTTCTCCAAACAGAGGCTGATCAAGCAGCTATCCACAACATGTAACAATTATTTATAACTTTCACTCAAAAACAACACAAAATGGCAGAAATACTTAATTAAACAAAACAAATTATCAAAAGATCTTAATATACTTAAATGTAAATATTTAATATACAATACAATACAATACAAAAAAATGAATACAATATGTTAAATATAAATATTTAATATGAATACAATATGTTAAATATAAATATTTAATATTAAATAACATAAAGTTAAATATAAATAGTTAATATAAATACAATATGTTAAATATAAAAAATTAATATTAAATACATAAAGTTAAATATAAATATTTAATATAAATACATAAAGTAAAATATAAATATTTAATATTAAATATAATACATAAAGTTAAATATAAATATTTAATATAAATACATAAAGTTAAATATCAATATTTAATATTAAATACATAAAGTTACATATAAATATTTAATATAAATACAACAAGTTAAATATCAATATTTAATATTAAATACATAAAGTTAAATATAAATATTTATTAAATATAATACATAAAGTTAAATATAAATATTTAATATAAATACATAAAGTAACATATAAATATTTAATATTAAATATAATACATAAAGTTAAATATAAATATTTAATATAAATACATAAAGTTAAATATCAATATTTAATATTAAATACATAAAGTTAAATATAAATATTTATTAAATATAATACATAAAGTTAAATATAAATATTTATTAAATATAATACATAAAGTTAAATATAAATATTTAATATTAAATACATACAATTAAAAATAAATATTTTGAATTTAATCAACATAGATCAAATCAAACATAAATAAATGTTTAATAATAAATGTAAATACATTAAGGTAAATATAAATATTTATAATCTAAACTAATTATAGATAAACCAAGTTGTTGAGGTCTAAATATAAATGTGACACTTTTACTTAAATATTCAGTTAACATGCAAATTCAGACTGCTGTCACACAGAACAGAAATAAAAGCAGGGTGAGGAGATCCCCTATCTAAGATCTCAAATGGTCTGAGTCCTTTTCATCTTGGATCATTTATAAATGTTTCTGTCTGGATTCTTCCTGCACATTGATAAATGATCCACAATCAATCACACATTCTTACCATCTAATGGATTTTGAGATGTGAGATCTCTTCTCTCCACTTTTATTTATCAGCTGTTTCATCAATGGGGTTTATGCACGGTCACTTCCTGGTTGCGATAGAGGCTGCCGCTCCCTTCCGGTTCAACGCTGTTCCCACACAAACTGGACAAAATTGATTTTTTTACCCGTTTTCTTCAAGACCTGCCGCGCATCACGGTAAACGATGTCCACCGAATTTTTGAAAAACACACAGAGACGTCTGCGAGCAAGCGGGTGAAGGACTTTAAGCTGTATATAACCAGCTTTATTCATGAAATTGAAGGTAAGCTAACAGCGTTAGCTCGTAGCTTCCATCATCAAAAAACAGTGAGACAGATCTATATAGCCGTGATCGTGGGCTCCAACTGCTTCCCAACTTTCAACTTTCTCTGGTCTAGCTGTACGTTATCAAACACCAAGTCTTCATTCACCAAAAGAATAGTTGTTCCAGTGAAATAACACACGAACGGCGCCGCGCCTCCTCCATTAGCCTCGTCCACTCGGCTCTTTGACTACTGTGCTGCAAAGTGTGGACTGCAGACACGGTGTGGTTAGAAATGATCACGTTTTCTCTTCTTAAGTTCACAATCCTTCCTTTTTGTAGTTATTTATTCAGTGGAAATGTGTGGAAACGGACTGATGAATTATATTCAGCTGATGCGGTACACAACGGAGCACAGCAGTGTTCAGCTGTCAAGGCTTCCCGTCCGCTGATACTTATATGATGGCTTCATTTCTTAGTGCTATAATATATATATCATTCTGTAGTATACTATACTATTACTCGTTTTGATTATAAACAATATCTTTAGCTGGAAATGCACTCTAACTCTGGAAATCTTCACGTTTCAAATGGAACCGGAAATGGTCCCGCGAGGTAATTTTAAACCGGAAGTTCTACTAAGTACTCTGTGCATAAAGCCTATTGAGTTCATCGCTATAACAACTGCCACATTTACACCTGAATTTTAATCTTTGGAGAAATTAAAAACCAGATATATTTACTCTTACCTGTTTGATGTGTTATTAAAAATCTCCTGCTTTTATTTAGCCTGAGCTCGATCTGTTGCTCCTTCCCCCTTGACTTCCACAACATGCAAAAACACACATGTTCACAATTCTGAATTAGGCACACGCAAAACAAATGAGCAGGTGTTTAGTGTTGATTTTTCTCCCCAAAATGCAAAGTCGATGGACTATTTTATCTGTACACGATTTGGTTACTACCTGATTTTACTGCGAAATATTACCTATTGACTTTTGTGCTTACAGCTGTTGATCCAAGTCCCCCAAAAAACACACATCCTCCATCACTGGTGTGAAAACGTATCCCGATTTCATATGTTTGTCACTTAAATGTTTACAAATTTAAATATTAGAACACAAGTTTTTAAAACATTTGTATGTTTTAACTTTCAATTTATTTATTTTTTATAAACCGGTTGTAATTTTGGGATTAAAAATGCATTTAATTATCTTTTAAATTTAGGTTCCTTTTTTTAATGTTTGTACTTTTTAACTTGGAATCATTTTTTTTTTTAGTTTTTTTTTTAACTCTACTTTTTTTATTTATAAAATTTCAGGTTCAGGCTGCAAATAAATTCCTAAAGGACGAGAACAAATCTGGTCACTTGCTCTATAAAAAGCTAAAATAGACTTTCTTGATACATTTATGAAATATATATTTAAGAATTGTAAAAAACAATTTTTTTCCCTGTAAACACAATGAATCTTCAAAACCACAAGGTGCTAATTTTCTGCTCTGTTGAGTCCAGAGCTGTAGAGTCCAGTTGATCCAGGTTTCATCAGGTACCTGCAGTTTACCAGTGCTCTGATTTAGAGGACATCTAGATGCTTCAATGCATTGAGTTATGTGATTGGCTGATTTATGTTGACACACAACTGACCTCACATTAATCCCAACAGACAGTATCAGAAGTTAGGCGATGCCACTGAACAGTTTTGTTGCAGTAGTGATTGCTCCACAAGGTGGCGCTGCAGGAGTGATGTTTGCAGCTTATCTGCTCCCTTCTTTTCCTTTGACTGCAGGAGCAGCAGGGAGTATAAAAGCATCCATGTGTTAATTTCTCTTAGATTGTTTTAAAATTAAAGTTATTTTTAATGTATCATGAATACTGTCTTAAATATTTGAGAGTAAAGCAACCTGATGATTCTGCAGCAAAAAAGAGTCCAAACTGGAAACTAAACTTAAAAAAATGCAGTTTGAATGCTGAGTGCTGCTGAAGAACTGAGCTGAAGTTATTTTAACCTGATTTACAATTTAAAGACCAAGAAGAGTAAAAAACTCATGTTTAATCTCTTAGACTTAGAGTGGAGCGAGGGACATTTTTTATAAAACCTAAACAGTGATTTTACACATAAAAAAATAGTTTCATGGTTTGATATCTCAAAGTTTTGAGACGTGTTTAACCCTTTAAAGAGCGCTAACTGAAGTATTTGGAATTTATTGAGTGTCACTTTGGGGTCATTTAAAGAACAATTTTTATTATTATTTATTATTTTTGTTTATTTATTTTTATTTTACTTTTTATGTTTGTAATTTTTAATTTTCTAAAAACCTTGTATTTTTATTCTTACTTTAATTTTTTCTTTATTTATAGATATCCACTTGCCCTAAAAAATTAAATTTTGAATGTGGTTTTGCTGAAATTGACATTTAAAAAGCACAACATTTTGCAGAAAAATTGAAGCAGTAAAAATTGTTTTCATTTATTTCTAATTCGCCCAATTTTTTTTTTTTTTTTTTTTTTTTTTTTTTTTTTTTTTTTTTTTTTTTTTTTTTTTACAAAAAGCTAAATATGAAGAGTATAAATTACGCTGAGAAGTCCCGAAAGAGCCGAACGTTTTGACCGAAAGTTGTGGGAAAAGAAAGTTCACCAAACGAACGGAAAAAACGCTGACTCAGGATTCAAAACATAAATAAACCACTGAATAAAAGCCCTTTTAATAGTTACGTTCAATCGCGCACGAGGAACCCGTGACCGCATGACGTCATGAGACAGAGAGCTCCAAAACGTGACGAGCGCTCACTCTGTCTGATTTCTGAAGAAACACAAACACCTGACACCTGCGTGTGTGAATCCAGTAGGTTGTATTATACTGATATAATTACAAATTATTTTCTATATATATTGATTATTTTTAATCTCTAGATTATTTGGACATGAACCTACACATTGATCTACTTCCTGCCAAAGTCTTTGTACTCTGGTACAGTACCAGGCAAATACAGTGAAAAAATGCATTCTTTTTCTTCCCACATTCATGACAGACTTCAGGTAGCATCAATTATTATATCTATTGAATTTTTCTGGCGTTATATACAGTCACATCAACCGGTTATGTACTTATGCCTCTTTCCATTTTCCCAATAAAATACAGCTAAAAATGTTAGAAAATCATGAAAAAGTTTAATGTTTTTTGTCCCTAATTTCAGTCACTGAATTTTGGGTTTTCAATATTTGTGGGCCAATTTAAAAAAGAAAAAAGGCTTGAAATATTTCACTCTTGTTATAATAAATGTATATATTATATTAGAAACTCAAAATATTGAACTTTTTAATTTTATTCTATTTTTTTTTGCTGTACTTACCCTTCATGTTGCTCTCCCCCTCCTTGCCATCAGCATCTCTGATCATTCATTAACCAGATGCTTCTATATTTTAGAAATTTTGCCTTTCCCTAGACAATTATTAGTTCCTATAGCAGAGTATAGTGTTTGATTTAGTCGTATTCTAATTAAACGTCTCAGATATTAAAGACCCAGACCCGGATAAGTGGAGGAAGGCGAGATATTTAAAGAAATTACTATAAGTTATAATAAATTAACAAAGATTTCTTCAAATGTCACTGAGGTTTCAGTAAACAGCAGAAATTTAATAATTTAATATACAGAAGAATCATAAGACAGAAAGAAGAACATGATATTCGTAGAAAATATTTCATAACAAACGCTAAAACTTTTAAAAACAAAGCACATCAGTTAGTTGGGTTCTTGTTTTTACTACAAGACCAACAAACTGCCCTGAACTGCGCATGCGCGCGCCTGTTGCTACAGACCGGAAGTTGTCCAGATATTTAGCTCCAGAGTGACACATCCCGTCAGCACACATGATCTCGGGCTTATCATGACCAGTAGCTCAGTAAAGGACGTCGTTCTGGTTAAAGTGTAACCATAGAGGTCACTTTATAAACCCATATTCTTCTTCATCCGGCAGCATCCCCGCAGGAGGAGGACGGAGGTGAGAACGCGCTCCTTTATAGCATCTTTGTTAGCTTAATGCTCATAGAACCGCTCTCTTCCTGTCACACAGCGCGTGTTGTAGTTTAACTCGGCAGCTGCAACCTTTGCTTTTTTTTTTTTTAAAGTAAATATTCTTCTATTTCAGTGACACTCTTACGCAGTTATTAGCATCCGGTTTAACTGATAATTCAGAGAAAAAGAGAGGAAATGCGAACAAGCTAGTTTTGTTGGCGCGTGGTTCTATCTGTAAAATAAAAACGTGTTTCCAGATCAGAGAGAGAAAACTAAATGACCAGTCCTAAAGATAGAAAAGACACTTATTGAGCATTTTATGTAAAAACTAACACAAATGATTGTTTCATGTTGTCATCTTAATTTAAATTAATACTTTTCCCCTTGATTTAATCAATTCAGTAACAGTCTGTTCAAGTTAAAATATAATAAAAACCTGACATCCTTTGAAGGAACTAGAGTTTTACAGTATACTGTTTGGGTCAGATCTGAAATATATAATATATAATCTGTTGTGATCAGATGGCTCTCAGATACTACTGCACCAAATTTAAGCTTAACACCTGTCAGGCTGTTATACAGTCATTAACAGGTCTACAAAGGGGGATTTTTACCTCTTAGGGTTCAGTTTAGTCTGATAAATCAGCCTTTAGGGCTACAGTTTGGACCCCAGGTTATCTATATGAAAGTTTCCAGGGGAATTATTGTAACTGACCTCATAAAAACCTCAACATAACTATTTACGTGAACACAAAACCTCTTGTTGGCCTTTTGAACTCTTTTAATAGAGTTCCTTTTAAACGTGTTTCCACATTATATCCTCTTCTTTCCTGGGATGGTTAATATGTTCACTCACCCATCAGTTTTAGTCTGATGTTACCTGGGGGACAGGATGATTAAAGAAACTAACCAGCTTCATGTCTCTGCTCTGTTGTTGTCAGATGTGACTGGACTAATCAGGTCTAGAGGACTGAAACGAGATGAGCCTAAACGCTTTCTAAACAAGCCCCCAAACCACAACCTGCAACTACAAATATTTTAACGTGAATTTATTTAAAAAAAAACAACAACAACAAATTTTGACACTTGGCATCCATGGTTGTAACTAAAGACAAAATGCTGGTAACACTGAAGACATCCCAACATACCTGTACCTGCTATAGCTCTCTGGACAGCCTCGGTTTAGAGAAACGGAGATCACCGTATTGTTCTGACTATAAGACGACTCTGATTATGAGATGTTCCCACATTTTTCTAAATGTATTTTTTGGAAAAAAGGCTTTTGTCAACTCATACACCCTGACCTGACCTTAATGTTTGCATCATAACTTCCTTAGTTGCTGACTCACTTGCCCAACTGTTGAACCGCTCTGTCCAGGATGTTCACTCCCATCATGCAGCAGCTGCTGTCTGATTTTACCGTACTCCTCGCTGTATGCGCGCCTCTAACTTTAGTGGGCGTCGGCTGACTGACGGCAGCATACACTCGCCTGTTGAGGGTCACTTCAGTTCAGAGTCGCCGCATTTGTCGTTGACACGTGAAAGTCTAGACCTCAATTATAAGATGAACCTATTTGTTCAGGTGTTTACAAAAATACTGACTTATATTCAGAACATTACGGTAGTTCCGACCCAAACGAGCCAACGATGAGCCACAGTGGGGTCAGTAAAACAATTCAAATACAAACAGTTTATGTAATTGTTATTTTATAACCCAAGTGTTGCCATAAATGTTCATTTCCATAGTCATAATGGCAGGATTATTATAAAATTCCAGCCTGGAATTTCTTTACCCGTCAAAACCTAGAGCTGAGGTCTGAGGATGCAAGGATGAAAAACCATAGTCTTTAACAAATCTACTTGTTAAAGTGATAATATGCAGTTTTGCTTGTTTTGGGCGCCCTCTGGTGTCCGTTTTAAATCACTGCCATTAAAAAGTTAGCCCATTGCTTCAGCTTATAAGCACCTAAATCTAACCCAAATGTCTCCTCAGCCTTCATAGCTTTCTACAGGAGCGGTTATTTACTCCTTCAAAGAAATCAGCTGTGTTCAAGCAGGGAGAGATGGAAAAAAAATCAGGAATCATGAGCTAAAAACACTCCAGCGCTAGCATAACAGCTAGCCACTCTGGGTTAGCCTAATGGTGCGTTTGATTTGTACTCGGAAGTCGGAAATTCTGAGTTCCGAGCGGGAAAAATCAACTAGAACGCCCCCGAAGTCGGACTTCCCGCTCGGAAAGGCGGAGATTTTTTTGTGTCCCGACTTTGGGGAAAAAAGATGATTGAATGAGTGAAAACACGTTTATTTTGCAACATCTGCTTGTTTGGATGTATCTAAGTTCAGAATTACATGTAGTGCTTTTCTGACTCTAAACAAATTCAGGGTGTTTGCATGAGCGAATTAATTCAAGTCTAAAACAATGTTTTGGATGCGTGCTGCTAACAAAGTCAACAATGGCAATGTGTCTGTGTGTGAACCAAACACGTGAAGAAATACAACCGTAAATTACTTTATACTTTGGTTTCCTGATTTTTCCAACTTTGCAAAAGAACGCTGTAACTCGGGTGTGACGTCATTCCCAGTTCCGACCTCCGAGGACAAATCGAATGCACCATAACCCTCGTGAGACACGTGACTTCCTGGGTACCGTGACGGCGACGGAGATTTTGCAATCGTGGTATTCCGGATCTAATCACCAGATGGGGCTAAGTGACTTTTCATTAACTCTGTAAAGGGTCATATTAGCACATACTGGCTCAAGGAAAAGATTTAAAAATATGAAAAAGTTGCATATTATCACTTTAAATGGCTTTTAAATATTGCTTGCATACTTCAACCCTGAATCTAAAACCATAAATCTTTGAGGCTTTTATTTTGAAGGTAAAAATCTGAAACATTTGGGAAGCCTCAAAGAGCTTGTGCACCTTGCTGTTACTTTTCTTTTTACAAAAGGCAAAAAATATTTTATGAAAGAAAAATTGAGAGTACTCAAAAATGCACAACCTTGCATAAATGACCAACAACATGCATGAAAAATTGATAAAACACGCTTAAAATTAAAACACAAAAAATGTGCTCGAGTGCACCAAAGGGTTAAATACAGTTCTGCAGCGACGGCAACACAAACATCACCTTTTTTTGCACCAGACTCTCCAGTAGTCTGTAGCAAAATCACCTCAGATTCAGAATTATTTAAAGATTTGTAACTTTTTATAATTTTTTCCCACTCAGACTAGGTTGGCTCATCAGTCCAGTCAGATCTAATCACTGTTTCTCCAAACTGAGGTTATTCAAAGAGCTTTTTAAGGTTTTTTTTGTTCCACAGATTTCAAAAGATTAAAGCATGGACTTTAAATTCATGGTGTTATTAATAAAATGTTGCCCTCCACGCTCCATCGTTTACATTTATAGAACTTTCCCTGCAGATCAGATGATGTAATGTGCTGCTCAAAGGCTAAAAACGAGCTAAAAAGCCACTGAAATCTCTTATCGGCACAGAAATGAGCTCACAGTTTATCATTAGCTTCACCTTATTGAGAGTTCATCCTGTCCTTTCCTGTTTCGTTCTCTGAACAGTCGATCTACGGTTCTAGCAGTTAAAGGAATGAAGATGTGCCAATCAGAGTGATGACGGAGCTAAAGCAATAAATTACAAGGGGGATCCGACTCTGACTGCACAGCATTTCTCTCTATGGAGCAAGAAGAAGAAGCGCCGGCTCAGGAGGACGCAGGCTCACAGCTGATTCTCAGGATAGAGCGTCCGGTTTATGATGAAGCTTTCATCGAGTCTCGGCTTTTACACAGGAAGGAAAACTCCACGAGCTTCTGTAAGAAACTAACCGACAAGTTCAGGTGAGTGAAAACAGGTCTTCATGAAGTGATTCTGTAAAGACTTTTTCTCAAATGAGGAAGACAAAAAGGGCCACACAGACGGAAAGAATCTGTAAATACTTTCTCACAGCGCTCCTATCTCATAAGATTTATTATAGGAGGTGGTGGGAATGTGAATCAGTGTAGCGTTAAACATGAGGCGGGGAAAGAGGAACAACAAACGGATCAGTATCTAAACAGCGTAGTGATGAGGTTGATGCACAAACTGTTAAAGTAATAATCCAGTTTCCTCCTGTTCTACTGGTCAAACTGGCCTGTTATATGTTCCTTTTGTCATTTAGAGTTTTGTTTTTCATTTTAAATAGCGTTTTATAGAAATACCATACAAATAAAGTCACATAAACCATCTTTTAATCAAAAATCCAACGTTTTGAATATTCTTTATTGTACTGTTTTAAAGTCTAAATGATTAAAGTTAAAATTTGTTACAAAGAAAGTCAGTGTAATGAAAGTTTGCTGGTAGGAAATTTAAAAACAAACAACAGGAAATGATTGCACTGACGAGTTTCTGAACCTCATCTTTTGATGCAGACTCATTTTCCTCTGAGATGAGTTCCATGATGGTTGTCGGCTAAGGCTAAGAATTAAATTTCTGTATCAATTACCTCATTGTGTTGTGTTTACTTGACTCGTGGCTGGAATTCTGACGCCGGCAGGAACTCCGGATTTTCAAGTAACGATCCAAAGAGGCAGCAAAGTCCACTTTGGTGGGTGTCTGAAATCATGATTGTTACGGAAATTTCTTATCAAAACGAGAGTTCGGTCTTAAGTAATTTAAAAAAGCTTTATTACTAATTACAGTGAGGAAGATGGAACTCATCCGTGTCTGAGGGAAAAACCCTGACTTCCTCTGACACACTCCAACTGTCTTTATACCTCCCTCTCCTCCATAACCATCATAAACCTTCACCATCCCTTCAAACTCTGAGTCACACACACAACCAGGTTGGGTCAAACCTCTTTTATCTCTTTTACCATCTACCTCCAGAGGGTGAAGTTGAGGGAGGAGGTAGTGATCCCCTTATAAAAGACGGAGACATCTGTTTTACGGAGGGAATTGGGTCGGGAAAAACAGAACTCCACAGGACTTCACTCCAGGGGTGATTAACAGATAACCACTGCCTTAACAGTCAATAATCACCAGAACACATCTTTATTTTATTTTTTTATTTAAAAGGTTTATTTCATTCAAAAAAGAAAAAGAAAATAAATCAAAATGTACATTAAATAAATTAGAATGAAAAGGAGAAGATGGAAGAAATAATCTTATTTCTAACCCCTTTTGACACAAAAAAATAAAATACATTCTTACTTTGAGCTTTCAGACACATAGATGCAACACCATCCTGCTCTAATTTTCACATTTGATCATAAATCATATAACACAAATTTATAGGGATATACCGATACCACTTTTTCCAAAACCGATCCGATACTTAAATCTGAGTACTCGCCGATACCGAGTACTGATACTTCTACCACACACAAAAAATGCAACAAATTGGAATACAGGTTTTATTTTTTCTTCTCTGCTTTTTACAACAAATAACTGAGTTAGATTAAAAAAAAGAAATTAATAAAAATGATCACAAAACTAAAATATAAGGTGAAAAATAACCATTTTCTGTGATTTCACAGTGAAATTATTGCAGTTTTCCACATTTTAACCAAATAAAATGAACTATTTGGCACCATCTCCAGCTCTCAACCCACACTGTTCCTCTTTAGCTCAATAGCTCCCCCTAGTGTTCAATATAGGAAACTACAACATAAATCACAAGTCACAGACAGTGAAGCCACTGGTATCGGTTCCTGGTATCGGGTAACTTTAACCAATACCGGTATCAGTATCGGGCCGATATCGGTGTCGGTGCATCCCTACAAATTTATTTTACATTCTGATAATTATATATTACACTCGATTTGACGCATATTTTTAAATATATTTAGTGATTTTGCTCGTTTCATTTCCCTGTTAAGGTCGTTCCACAATTTCACACCCTTCACAGAAATACAACGTTCCCTAATTGTTGTTCTAAATCTGAACCTTACTAAGAATAACTAACAGATCATCCTAAAATGATACACTCATATTATAATATGAGTATGATTAGGAGTGTTATGGAAAATGGGGAATTTAATTTCCTTTTAGTTTTCGTAGGAAGGTCGTGTTTTGATTTTATTAGCCTTAGTAGAAGACGTCAAACCTTCATAGTTTCTTGCTCACCAGTATTAATGTTACTTGACAGTTAGGTTAAAAATGCAACGTTTAAGGAACCTAAAACACCTTTCATTAAACAGGATCTATTATTACTGCTAAGATGCTGCTTTTAGTGCAAGTCAGAGTGAGTTTCCAAAAAGAAAATCTACTGATTCTTTTGTTTAGTGGGTGATTTATGCATGGTGAGTAATAGTAAGTGGAATGTTTGAGACAAGGATGACTGCTCGTAACATGAATAGGCTTCTATTATTGCTCTGTGTTGATGTGATTCATTTTACAAGTTTGTAAAGTTGAGTTCTTGGAAAAAAAACACACACTTCCTGTTTCGTTCATGGTGATTCTGAGGTTTTAATTGAATGTGACTAAACAAATATTGGTCTAAAGGATGAGCACACATTCAGATAGGACTGATATAGATCAAAATAAACCAACTAGTAATGAGTCTTCTACATCACTGGGTGAATTTTGTCCCACTCTTCTTTACAGAATCGTTTCAATTCAGCCTCAGTGGAGGGTTTCTAACATGAACGGCCCGTTTAAGGTCAAAGGTCAGAAATTCTCCTTCAGGATTTTCTGGTAGCAGAATTCGGGTTCTATTAATTACAGCCAGGTCCAGGTCTTGAAGTAAACATCATACCAACAGTCGGACGTGGTGGTGGTACTGTGATGGTCCTCGGTTAATTATGTATTCATGAGATACATGATTTAATTTATATAAATTTATAAAATATTAACTTTTGTAAAGCAAACAAAGATCATATTACAGCCAAAAGTCTAGAGTGAAGCAGAGTAATTCCTAGGAGTCGCTAGGGGTGTAAGAAAAAAAATCCATTTAGTGATATATCGCGATATTTCATGTTACAATATTATATCGATGTACTTAAAGTACAATATCGATTTAAATTTTTTTTACTAATATACAGGGTTTCCTCCAGTGTTTTATAAGCCTGGTGGCCCACCGGGCTTTCGTTGGCTTCCCACCAGGCTAAGCCTCAGAACCCGAGTGAGTCTATAGCCACGTTTCCACTATCGGAACTTCAGGGTAAATCCTAGAGGGCGAAATTGACCGGGACAATCAGCTGGCTCGTTCCGCTCAGAGCTCGCGTTTCCATTACAGCTCCACCTGTCCGGAACTTTTGTAAGACGTCAGCAACGACGTCACTGACAAGCGTAAAGGCGCCAACAGACAAGGAAGTGGAGAATAATAAATAGAACAACGATGGACGAAGAAGCGATGGTTGCGGCGTATTTCGCTGTTTTTATCCATAGTGATGGAGTGCTGAACAGAAGGACGAGTATACTTGATGACGAACTAATCCAACCTCGAAGACACGGTCATTTTGCAAGCTCCGACAACAACACACAGGTCATTTATCTCGGCGCGGTCTGCTTTCATCATTTTCCTTCATCCCACAACCAATCAGCACGAGTTAACCACATTTCCCACTCCGCGAGTCTTTCGGGCGGATCCGAGTACCTGCCTCTGATCAGGGACTCCGTTGGTCCCTGAAATGACCCTGAAGACGGCCCTCTTGAAATGGCCCGCATCAATGGAAACAGTCGCGCGCCGCAAAGTTCCGATAAAATTACCCTGAAGTTCCTATAGTGGAAAAGGGCCTTATACCAGTCCAGGATTGTCCCAGAGGAAAGCTAACAGCTGCTAACTGTGGCTAATGCTACAAAACTAAAACAAGGTGAGCTAGTTCAGCGCTCTCTGGTTGGCTCTCTCTCTCTAGTTGTAGTCCGTATGACAGAAAAAGCAGAGGGTCTGGTGATGTCTGTCTGTGGGTTTCTCTACCACCGGGCTTAGCAAGTTTTCTGGGGGAAACCCTGTAATATACATGCAAAAATTAACATTGTTAGTTCATTTTTGTGTTGCTTTTCAACCTCTGATCACTAAAATCTGCAACGGCAGAGTCAAACAGTCGGGCAGCACAACAAATTTGCGAGCACATGTGCCTAGATACCATGACAACGTAGCATTAAAGGTTCATTTTAGCATAAAGCAAACTGATTCTGGTCAGCGGACAACTGAAGAGACTGCTTTACAACAATTAAATGAATAAATATCGCAATATATCGCATCTCTTGTAGTATCGTGATATATTCAATATATCGTTGCCCTTGTATTGTGATGCATATCATATTGCCAGATTCTTGCCAATACACACCCCTAGGAGTCACTTGATGCTCTTATTTTGACGAGCCACATCGCAGTATTCCTGGTGTTCTCAACTAAAAAATAAAGATAAATTCAGCGTACTCCCCAATGTGTTTCCCCCATAACTGATCAGCTCTACTTAAGGTTATACAGCAGGGAAGCGGAGAAAGAAGCATCTGTCATATCATGTAACCAACTATATAGGCCGCGTCTCAATACTCGCACTTCCACCCTTGCGCCCCTTAGTTGCGCGTTCCCGCGGAGGTGCGTGAGTGCTTAGGGTGTCTCGATTCTCCTGGCCGTAGAATCCGGACCTTGGCCCCGCCCCCTTTTCTACCCTCGCTACGCACTTTGCCGAAGTCCGCATGGGTGCACACTTCAGCGAAGGGTATTACCCATAATTCCAAGTGCACTTCACTGAAGAACGTAGGGTGGAAGTGCGAGTATTGAGACGGGGCCTTAGTCTAACCTCAGAATATTGATCTGAATTCCATCATAATGAATGTTTGTCTCCTTATAGGTGTTCATCAGAGAAGGCCAAGGCGGTGGTTCTGAGTTTTCTGCCCATTCTAACATGGCTGCCGTCCTATCCTGTCAAGCAGTACCTTTTTTCAGATGTGATCTCAGGTCTCAGCACTGGAGTTGTGCAGCTCCCACAAGGTCAGTACCCAATAGTCCACCATGCACTGCAGCACAAGCTCAGCGAGTCTGGAGTAATTTAAAGATAAACAAGCGAGGGGCCGGCTGCAGCTCTTCGGGGTCTGCTTTGGGCTCCACGCTGCTTTTGTTTTGTAGTCTCTGTGGTTTTGCCGCTGTGATGCAATCACCCGGAATCTGTTTGTTGAAGTCTTTCTGCTCCACAGGTCTGGCCTATGCTCTGCTGGCTGCCGTGCCTCCAGTTTATGGTCTCTACTCCTCATTCTACCCCGTTCTGCTGTATACTTTTTTTGGCACATCCAGGCACGTATCAATGGGTAAGACGCATAAAAAATAGCCAAACTATATTATATATGAGTGATATTCTATCTTACAATAACTCAAAAAGCCACATCTTCAATTCAAAGTATGCAAGAAAGGAAAATAATAAGAAAATGCTTCTGGGGAAAATGTTCTTTCATGTTGAAAGGTTAGAAAGTCACCTGGATTTGTTCTTCTTGGCATCGCATGTCTGGGAAAGGGCAGTCTTGTGGTTTATTAATCCCCTGCTGTCTGGTTCCCTTCCTAATCTAAGATACTGCATCGTGCTAATGAATAAAAATCAAAGGTTGAAACTCAGTCAGAATCATTATAACCTGCCAGAGCTGCTGACTTTTACATCACATAAACCAAACTGAAAATGCAACAGGAAGCAGATGCCTCCTCTGTGAAACCCTCTTTGCTTAGTTCCATGACACGGTGTGGAAATGAAACCTGGGGTTGAGGAGGACTGCGTGAGAGGAATTACTGGGCAGCTGTTCAAGAGGAGTGCTGGGTACGGAGAGATATGTGGGCTCAGCTTATTCGCTGAAGGCCACGACCCCCTTATTTCCTCTGGAAGTCATGTACAGCACCCAACGCGAAGCTAATGGGGCTAAGGGGAAGCGCCTTCCTGTCTGTTTGGGTTTGTGACTGCCAACACAGATTAGACCGCAGATAAAAACCAAAATATTTTACGTAATGTTCCTTTTGTAAAGCACACTATGTGTACTTGCAGGTTAAGTTTGCACAACCTTTCTGTGTTTTTATCTAAAAAGTTGTGCAAGAGCATTTGAGTGTGAGCCTTGACGAGGGTTTTCCTTTGTTTTTGCACATGCAAATGACTTTAAATAATACATGCACTGTGATTATGACACATATATACATTAGTATTCATTTAAAATTTGCTTGTGTGGTTCAGGAACTTTGAATGACAACATTTTTCTTACAAACGCTCAGACTGAGCCGTAAGATGTGGCTCAGTTTAGAGAAATGTGTCAAAGCTGTCAGTGACTTAGTAACTGTTACTCTGACAACTTCCTCCGTCAGATGTAATCTCCAGCGGCCCACACCACTAGTCAGGTCTCATACTTACACACTATGTAACTTTTTCATATTTTAAATCTTCTCCTTGAGCCAGTCTGTGCTAATCTGACCCTTTACAGCAGAGGTGTCCAAACTTTTCAAGACAAGGGCCAAAATTTCCAAGTTAAAAGTCCTTAAGGGCCACAAAATTTCGATTTTATAAAAAAAAAAAGCAAATAAAATAATAGTTTTTTTTTGTGAATTTTGTTTATTTTGTACTGAATGCTACATTTTAATGAGCAGAACTATAAATTTGCTTTCTTGTAGCAAAGGATCCTTAAACCGCATCAAATTTCATGGATATGATTGGTCGATTGTGATCTAGTTGGTTGGTCTTGAGAATAAATTTGAGTCCATATTTAGTCAAGTTTTGTGTACTTTGTAGTAAAAGTCTATGAAGGTTTGAGGGTTTTTTTTAAATCAGAAAATTTTATCAAAAGAAAAAAACTTGAATAATAAAATATGAACCCAAAAAAAGGGTTTTAAATAAAGGCAACTGGACTTATTTGGTTCTTTGAAGACGTTTCGCTGCTCATCCGAGTAGCTTTGTCAATTCTTCCAGCACCTACCAGTCTGCTCTGAACTTCATTCCCAGACAATTCACGCCTCTAATCAAAACAACTCACCAGGACTCCAGTTGAATACAGTGGAGCGAAAACCTCCTCAAGGGGGTAGAAGGAGGTGTGTCACAGACAGAGGAAGAGAAGATTATCTCTCCTTTACTATAGACAGAATTGACAAAGCTACTTTACAATAAGAAAAACTACTTTTTAGTCATTTCAGATTTTTATTTTTTAGAAATACTTTTAATGAACTCTTTTATTGAAATCGAGTCAGACTCCTTGTTTTCTCTCCATGAAATCTGGCCTCCTGCTTTTGACGGTCTTTGTTCCACTTACAGCCTCATTTGGGTCAAAGTCCCTGCAGCTTCATCGTCTTATTTCCTAGAACAAATGAGTCGTTACGGTTCTTCTTTCTAGCGTACTGGTGGAAAACGGTGCAGCTCATTTGCGCAGATTCCGGTGTTGTGCGAAAATCTGTTCCCCTGAAATCTTATGTTCCCCTGTGTCGGGAGCGGATGATTCTGTCAGTGATTAAAACAAAAAAAATAATAAGAATTAAAAAATGTCAACTTTTATTCATTTATTTACTAGGAACTAAATAAAGTAGGGATGGCCCGATACCGGTATCGGTTAAAGTTACCCGATACCAGTGGCTTCACTGTCTGTGACTTGTAATTTATGTTGTAGTTTCCTATATTGAACACTAGGGGGAGCTATTGAGCTAAAGAGGAACAGTGTGGGTTGAGAGCTGGAGATGGTGCCAAATAGTTCATTTTATTTGGTTAAAATGTGGAAAACTGCAATAATTTCACTGTGAAGTCACAGAAAATGGTTATTTTTTCACCTTATATTTTAGTTTTGTGATCATTTCTATTAATATATTTTATTTTTTTATCTACCTCAGTTATTTGTTGTAAAAAGCAGAGAAGAAAAAATAAAACCTGTATTCCAATTTGTTGCATTTTTTTGTTTGGTAGAAGTATCGGTATCGGTACTCGGTATCGGCGAGTACTCAGATTTAAGTATCGGTATCGGATTGGTTTTGAAAAAAGTGGTATCGGTACATCCCTAAAATAAAGTATCAACTTTGACACGACTACATGTTGTACAAATCTTTTAGAAGTGCTGTGAAGCCCGCGGTTTGACACAGGGGAACAGAAAAATTTAGGGGAACAAACTTTCACACAACACCTGTTGTGCTGTAGCCAGCGTCAACAACATCTCCACCGAAATCTCCAGTTCGCCACTTTTCATTAAATCTTCTGGTTGCCACTGATCCTGGTGGGTTTTCTTCCAGTTGGATTACTTTTCTTTTTGAAGACTGGCGGACTCCAGTTCTAAACCGCCACATTTTGCTACCAGTTTTAACACAAAGCTAACTGCTGCTACCTTGAATAGATAGGCGGAAACACCGGGTGCGACTCTCACGTTTCGCGTACGTCGCGTGCAGGCAGGAGAGGAGCGTCACAGAAATCCATCAAAGAGGACTGATAAACAGAACTGATTTGGTGCAAAAATGTACTCGCCATGTGGCGGATGACGCTCCAAATTTTACTCGCTAAGTGGAGCAATTTGGTCGCATTTGGCGAGTGTTCATTTCGGACCCTGTCCGGTGCCCTGAAGTCTCACAAAGTCACGTATCTCATGAAGGTTAGGCTAACCCAATGTGGCTAGCTGTTATGCTAGCTCTGGAGTGTTTTTAGCTCATGATTCCTGATTTTTCCCATCTCTCCCTGCTTGAACACAGCTGATTTCTTTGAATAAGCGATGAACCGCTCCAGTAGAAAGCAGTGAAGGCTGAGGAGACATTTCAACAGGTAGATTTAGGGGTTTCTGAGCAGAAACGATGCTAACAATTTTATGGCAGTGATTTAAAACAGACACTAGGGGGTGCTAAAAACAAGCCAAAACTGCATAGTGTGCCTTTAAGGGAAAAATGTATCCAAATCAACTTGACTCTATGTAAAAAAGTAATGGTCTCCTTTGTCAAAACATGAATTATCTGTGATTTTTCACGTTATTTGAGTTCAGTTCCACCAGCCACATCCAGACCTGATTACTACCAGACTGAGAGTTCAAAGGTCAAAACCTCTCCAGACCAAAAACAACACAAAAGCCCATCTCACATTAGCTAAAAACATCTTTATGATCCCCAAGACTTCTGGGAAAATATTCTGTCAACTGATAAGACCAAAGCTGAACTTTCTGGAAGGTGTGTGTCCCGTTCCACCTGGAGTCAAACTAACTCTGGATTTCATCAAAACCTTTCTTACTCATGGCCAGCTTTTTCTTTTTAAACAATGAAATCCTCATTTGAAAACTACATTTTATATTTACTCAGGTTTTCTTTGTCTGATACTGAACTTTGTTTGCTGATTTGAAACATTTAAATGTGACGAATCAGAGGGAAAATACTTTTTCACAGCGCTGTCAATTGGCATCAACATTTAGCTGGAGCAGCACATTTTCAACATGAAAATTTATGAATATTTTTTGAAAGACTCCAATTCAGCTGCTGCCTGACATTTCAACATCACCCATGTGATAAATCTGAGACAAAACGTTTGTTCTATAAACTATAAAAGAAGAGTAAAGAGCTCTAAAGAAAAGTCAAAGCTAGTGCTAGTAGCTTATTAGTCACCATGGTAACCATACAAATGTCTGTCTCCCACTCTCGAACAACAAACACTAGCAAAAAAACGGATTAAGAAAAGTTTTTTTTGCAAAATAATTTAGAATTTAGTGTGTGACATCATCAACTGTTACTGAAACACTTCAAAACTTTATTTTGTGGAGTCTCGTTATCAATTTGATCCCATTCTAAGAATGTTATGAAGCTGAAATTATCGCTAAACATTTAGAACATCTGTATACTGAAGCTAGAAAAAAAATCATAAAATCACATCAAGGGGATTTTGAATTAGAAGACAATAAAGTCTGGCCTTTTCCCCCTTTTCCCCACCCAACAGTGAAGCAAACCTGCCCTTCTGTTGTCGAGCTTGTTAATGTTTCCCCTTTTTTAAATTCACATTGGTCCTAAATTTAGCGTGTGGCCTTTTCGTACAGCCTGTAACCACTAACTGGCACAGACGGATCCGTCAGAGTGTTCTGCTGATGTGAGCCTGGAGGGATCGTTTCCAAAGAGATGACCTTTAAGGTGGTCTGTGTGTGTTCTTACCCTGCAGGTACCTTTGCTGTTATAAGTCTGATGATTGGGGGCGTTGCAGTGAGGGAGGCTCCAGAATCCTTTTTTCACAATCATCCCGCCAATGGCTCGAACTCGTCTGCGGTGTTGGACGAGGACACTCGTGACGCCAGCAGGGTCCAGGTGGTGGCAGTGCTCACCACTCTGGTGGGAATCATCCAGGTAATGTCAAAGAATGATGTCACGTTTCCAAACGAGCCACTGGGGGGGGTTTCGCTTTTAACCTATTTTCCATTTCAGATGGTCTTCGGCCTTCTCAGGTTTGGCTTTGTGTCGGTCTACCTCACCGAGCCTCTGGTGCGAGGCTTCACCACGGCAGCGTCCATGCACGTTGTCATCTCCCAGCTCAAGAATTTCCTGGGGGTGAAAACGAAGCGTTTCTCAGGGCCCCTCTCTGCTATTTATGTGAGTTTGGAGAGAGAATTACGTTTTCTAATACAACAAACTATTCGCTAAGATTTCTTTTGTCACTGCAGTCTGTCATCGCAGTATTCAGTCAAATCACCAGCACCAATGTTCCCAGTCTCCTCCTGGGCCTGGGGAGCTTCGTGTTCCTGTATGGAGTTAAAGTTCTCAATGAGCGCTTTAAGAAGAAGCTGCCTGTTCCCATTCCTGGAGAGATTATCGTGGTTATCGTGTCAACTGGCATCTCTTATGGTTTATCCTTAGCAGAGAATCACAAAGTAGAGGTGGTCGGGAAAATACCAACAGGGTATAAGGAACTATCATAATACCTCAGCCAACAATATTGACACACCGGGTTGGATGTACTGCAAGTGTTTGCTTTTGTGTTCTCAGGCTTCGTGCTCCCGCTGTCCCAGAGTTCTCTCTGATTTCCAGGTTGATCCCAGATGCTTTCGCTGTAGCCATTGTTGGGTTCTCCATGGCCATCTCACTTTCGAAGATCTTCGCCCTGAAACATGGTTACAGCGTGGATGGAAACCAGGTGAGGACATAGATACTGGAGATACTGGAGCACGCATCAAAGTGTTTCAAAGGTTTACTCCTCAGACGTCACTTTAATATACTACCCTCTCAAGTCATTAGTACGGAAGCGTATTGCATTCACCCGAAAAAAATAAAAAGCTCTGTTTTTCGGAATTAACGAGATAATTTTTACAAAAATAAATAAAAACGGCTCGGTTTTTCGGAATTAACGAGATAATTTTTACAAAAATAAATTTAAAAAAGGCTCTGTTTTATCGAGATAATTTTTACAAAAATAAAAAAAACGGCTCGGTTTTTCTGAATTAACGAGATAATTTTTACAAAAATAAATAAAAACGGCTCTGTTTTAACAAGATAATTTTTACAAAAATAAATAAAAACGGCTGTTTTAACGAGATAATTTTTACAAAAATAAATAAAAACGGCTCTGTTTTAACGAGATAATTTTTATAAAAATAAATAAAAACGGCTCTGTTTTAACGAGATAATTTTTACAAAAATAAATAAAAACAGCTCTGTTTTAACGAGATAATTTTTACAAAAATAAATAAAAACGGCTCTGTTTTAACAAGATAATTTTTACAAAAATAAATAAAAACGGCTGTTTTAACGAGATAATTTTTACAAAAATAAATAAAAACGGCTCTGTTTTAACGAGATAATTTTTACAAAAATAAATAAAAACGGCTCTGTTTTAACGAGATAATTTTTACAAAAATAAATAAAAACGGCTCTGTTTTAACGAGATAATTTTTACAAAAATAAATAAAAACGGCTCTGTTTTAACAAGATAATTTTTACAAAAATAAATAAAAACGGCTGTTTTAACGAGATAATTTTTACAAAAATAAATAAAAACGGCTCTGTTTTAACGAGATAATTTTTATAAAAATAAATAAAAACGGCTCTGTTTTAACGAGATAATTTTTACAAAAATAAATAAAAACAGCTCTGTTTTAACGAGATAATTTTTACAAAAATAAATAAAAACGGCTCTGTTTTAACAAGATAATTTTTACAAAAATAAATAAAAACGGCTGTTTTAACGAGATAATTTTTACAAAAATAAATAAAAACGGCTCTGTTTTAACGAAATAATTTTTACAAAAATAAATAAAAACAGCTCTGTTTTAACGAGATAATTTTTACAAAAATAAATAAAAACGGCTCTGTTTTAACGAGATAATTTTTACAAAAATAAATAAAAACGGCTCTGTTTTAATGAGATAATTTTTACAAAAATAAATAAAAACAGCTCTGTTTTAACGAGATAATTTTTACAAAAATAAAAAAAAGGTTGTTTTAACGAGATAATTTTTACAAAAATAAATAAAAACGGCTCTGTTTTAACGAGATAATTTTTACAAAAATAAATAAAAACAGCTCCGTTTTAACGAGATAATTTTTACAAAAATAAATAAAAACGGCTCTGTTTTAACGAGATAATTTTTACAAAAATAAATAAAAACAGCTCTGTTTTAACGAGATAATTTTTACAAAAATAAATAAAAACAGCTCTGTTTTAATGAGATAATTTTTACAAAAATAAATAAAAACGGCTCTGTTTTAACGAGATAATTTTTACAAAAATAAATAAAAACAGCTCTGTTTTAACGAGATAATTTTTACAAAAATAAATAAAAACGGCTCTGTTTTTCTGAATTAACGAGATAGTTTTTACAAAAAATAAATTAATTCAGAAAACCCGAGCCGTTTTTATTTATTTTTGTAAAAATTATCTCGTTAAAACAGAGCTGTTTTAATTTATTTTTGTAAAAATTATCTCGTTAAAACAGAGCTGTTTTTATTTATTTTTGTAAAAATTATCTCGTTAAAACAGAGCTGTTTTTATTTATTTTTGTAAAAATTATCTCGTTAAAACAGAGCCGTTTTTATTTATTTTTGTAAAAATTATCTCGTTAAAACAGAGCTGTTTTTATTTATTTTTGTAAAAATTATCTCGTTAAAACAGAGCCGTTTTTATTTATTTTTGTAAAAATTATCTCGTTAAAACAGAGCCGTTTTTATTTATTTTTGTAAAAATTATCTCGTTAAAACAGAGCCGTTTTTATTTATTTTTGTAAAAATTATCTCGTTAATTCAGAAAAAAAGAGCATTTTATTTTTTTTCGGGTGAATGCAATACGCTTCCGTACATTAGACAAAAATGTCCACTTCCAAAAAAACTGCTATGAAAACATTTCTGATTAATATTTTTTTCTACTTTTTTGGGTTGAATCTTTCGATCAACTTCAGTCCTGATGAAAACAATCAAATATTAAATTAATATTAGGATTTTAACCATTTAAAATCCGGTTTGATTGCACAATGTTACTTTTTTAAAACGAAAAAACACAAAAAATGAGATATTTACCATAAAATATATTAAAATCTACATTAACTCACTAATTGTTTTGGTTTTCGTCACGCCATGTTTTTGTTTACTTGTCTTGTGGGTTCATGTAGGGGTGGGCCATATCATATAATTCCAGTTTAAACTTAAATTTTTCTTGCCCAGGAAAAAAAATCACATTATGCTAATTTCATGACATAACTACATGATCCATGCAGTGCGGAGTATTAAAATTATGGAGGAGTGCAAGAAGCCTGTAATATCTAACTTGTTCTGAGTTATATATGAACGTGGCCACAAAGCTCCCCTTTCTTCCTTCTGATATGAATATCATCTGCAATGAACAAGAATGCTTTGTTTCCTATTAAAGAGCAGTGGACCCAAGATGGAACCCTGAGGAATCCCACTATTGATTGTCATTTAGTACGATGAGCATTAGGGATGTTTAAAAAAAATTGATGCACTGATATATCGCAATGTTTCATGTCACAGTTTTATATCGATATACTTAAAGCACAATATTGATTTCTTATTAACAATTTACATGCATAAATGAACAGTGGTAGTTCATTTTTGTGTTGCATTTCAACCTCCGATCGTTTGTTGGCTGCAGTCATTAGTCCTTCCTCCGCTTCCACGAAACATCGAGATCTCGTGACAGTACCGCTGAGTGGCAAATGATGCTAACTTCACACAGCTATCTGATGAGTGAAACGGAGAGGATACAGCCGGTCCTAGCAGCTTTCAAAGCTGATGTGTGGAAACATTTTGATTTCAAAACAAAGAAATGTAGTAAAAACTGTGACAGGAGTTATGCAATCTGTAAAATCTGCAACGGCAGAGTCAAATACTCAGGCAACACGACAAATTTGTGAGCATTTGGCTAGTTACCATGACGGCGTATCATTAAAGGCTCAATTTAGCATAAAGCGAATTGATTCTGCGCAGCGAACAACTGAAGAGGCTAACTTCTCATTCAGCTGCAACAATTTTCCAACAATTAAATTAATAAATACCGCAATATATCGTATCACTTGTAGTATTGCGATATATCGTTGCCCTTGCATCGTGATGCACATCATATTGCCAGATTCTTGCCAATGCACACCTCTAATGAGCATGTTGATGGTTTTCTTTGAGAAACCTGGTTATTTATCATGTCTTGATACAGAGAAGCTGTATCATCTCAACTCAGTTATTTATTTACAGTGGACAACAAAGATATTCTGATTAAACTTGTTTACCACCTACAGGAGCTGATCGCCCTTGGCCTGTGCAACTTCATAGGCTCCTTCTTCCAAACCTTTGCCATCACTGCCTCCATGTCGAGGAGCCTGGTGCAGGAGAGCACCGGAGGGAAAACACAGGTAAAACAGACACACATCCTCTACCAGAGTAGATCCATTTATTGAATTTGTGCTATAAATAGAAATATGAGCTCCTGTTTACACTCGTCTCTCCCTGTGTGTTTATTCAGATTGCAGGGCTGCTGTCGTCTCTCGTAGTGCTGCTGGTGGTGGTGGCCATCGGTTTTGTCTTCCAGCCGCTCCCTCAGGTGGGTGAGGTCGTTGACGCAGAGCTACTCTCGCCTGAACGCTGATGCTCAAACGTGGTTTGCTGTTTGTTTCCCAGACGGCTCTGGCAGCTATCATCATGGTCAACCTGATCGGGATGTTCAAGCAGTTCAGAGATATCCCCAAACTCTGGAGCACCAGCAAGATCGAACTGGTCAGTTGATTCGTTGACACCTAAGTTCAAACATGTGCGACTTTGAGGGAGCTTCTTTTCAAGGTTCTGATTCTAAATCCATCATTTCTGAACAGAATCCGAGGAATTTTAAAGCAACTTAGCATGGATTAGAGGCCGTTCAGCATTAATGGCATTCTCTGACTTTGGTCTTTGTGGGCAAAAATCCAGCCTGTTGTTTAATCTGTGTGCATCTTAATTCTCCCAATACCTCTATAAAACCTCTACATTTTGACCCAGATGATGGTCAGGTGGTGTAGTCACTTTTATGTGGGAAGTTAATTTTCGAGCGTATTTCTCATAAAGAGGAAAAAGAGACCTAGTTTTTAAGGTTCGTCAGCCACCTTCTGATCAGAAAAGACGCATCGCTGGTAGTTTTCTCTCAGAAAAACCAGAGCAAGTTAACTTGGTCACTTCCTGTCAACAGTTCTTTTTTATGTTTCTATAAAAACAATCTTTGAACAACTCATTAAAAGTTAACATTCCACTTGTTTAATACTTTGTTTGACCTTCTGATATTTCCAGCCGTATTAAGGAGTTTGTTTATCTCCTTTGTGATGTGAACGTTAAGTGGGGAGTGGGATGATGATTAACAGGCTCTGTCCAGACAGGCCGCCTCTGTGATCCTGTCCATCCCTACCCACACCTCTCTGCAAATTCTGTTTGTGTGATTGTTTAAACCTCCTCAGATCCACCTTTAATTCGCTCTGAAGTCTCTTCAACTCATCCTTGTTATCAGACATGAAGTTCCTCTCTAGAAGGAGCTTTGGGTCTCTGGTGATTCAAGGCTTATTTAGGGTTCCCGCAGGTCCTTAAAAAGTCTTAAAAGCATTTAATTTGGAAATAATACCTTAAGAAGACTTGGAAAAAGTCTTGAATTTTGATATCTGGGTCTTAAAATGTGTGCTGTATGTAGGGCTGGGTACCGAAACTTGGTACCGAAAAAATTTTTTCCCGGTACTTTTACAATAAAATGTCCCTCTAAATGCGCCGCTCCTCCAGCCCCTCTCCTCTCCTCCTCTCAACAGTTACGGGTTAGACCCGAGTTCTCTGGTGCTTCAACAAAACACAGGAGGTGTGTGAGGGAGAGGACGGCGTGGGTCGGGAATCGGGATGCTCCAGTTTGGTCTGCCTCCTCGAGTCGCGACCCGGGTCCAGATCAGCAGAGGGAGGCGAGGCGAGACTTTCCTCTCTTGTTTAAACTCTCTCGTTGGTACCGGCTGGACCGTCAGAATAAAAGATCAGACCCGAACACCGCGTTTGGTCACCGTACGCCCACAGCTCCGTTCTCACCTGCTGAGTCAGCAGCGTCGGCGCTGCAACCGACCAACAGTCAGCGCGCTGATCACAATGCGCTGGTTTTTTTTAAAGCATGTGAAATTGCATTTAAAAAATCCGCGAGGCCACGAGACGTACTCGTTTCATTTGGGGTTTAGATTTAGCATTTACTTTGTCAGCAAGGATCATTCAGTTTCCATCCTGACACCTCCACACTCGTTTCTGGTCGACCTGAATCCGTGTGCTCTTTATTAGCAAGAAGGGAATAACGAAATAATGAAAACAAATCCGTTTTCCCGTATTTCCGGTTTTGTTTTTCCATAACAAAAACCAAATAATGGTTAAATCCGGTTATTCAGTTTCTGTTTCAGAAACGAAAGATTTTCAGACAAACAGTTAACAGAAAGTTCCCGAGGTAAGAGATAAATAAATAATGATATTAAATGCATAAATATGTCATAAAATTGTGTTTTTTTTTTTGTTTAATTAAAAAAACTTTAAGTAGGCTACTTTGTTATTTTCTCTAAGAATTATACATAAAGGTATCGTTAAAGTAGTAGTATCGAAAAATACTTACCGGTACCCAGCCCTAGCTGTGCGTCACTTCTCCGTATCACATTTCACCTCAAAGGTTTCATCTGTCAGCCACAATTATTCTGATTCAATAACTTGTCATACTTTACACATTCCTTTTAAAAATAAATGAACATATGTTCAAGAATTTTTGTTTTTCCTGGTCGGTCGGTCTGTGAAATGGGTATTAAATTTTTATATAAATGGTCTTAAAAAGACTTGAATCTGACTAGAAGAACCTGTAGGAACCCTGTTATTATTGGAGAAATGGTAAACGGTGCTGGTTGTGATGGTGGTGTCCTGGCAGAAGACCGCGGTCCACCATTTGGTGATGCCTGCTCTATGGATATCATGGTCAGTTTGCTGGCTCGGTAGCACCATGGTCATTGAGGCGACTGGTTTATGTTTTAACGTCCTCTTCCTCTCTCTCATCCATGTCTCCTCCTCTTTAAAGCCATACTCAGTAGCCAGGTAAACAAACGAGGTTTCGCTAGCTAGTTTACAGAAACACGACTCGATGCACTCACCCCTCCCGTCGGGTAAAATCCATAAGCCAGCCTTCCCGCGGACATGGGACACTGTTTTGCGACGATAACAAAGCAGAGTCTAACTTCAGCTGTAGAAACGTTCCTCCAGCTTTTCCTCTTTTCACCTCCAAACGATTTCAGTTTTCTGCTAGCTGAAAAGGTGTTTTTTTGGGGGGGAATCTGGTATTTTTATCTTAAAATGGAAGCTCTAACTGACGGCTAATTCGCTAATTCTGTCCTCCTTTCACTCCGGGATGTTAAGACGGAAAATGTGTCCGGGCGGATTACTGGTGAATCCAAGCAGTGCGGAAATGCAGCAGACAGACAGCTGGATTGTCCAATCCTATCGTTCGGTCCGAACGATAGGATTGGCTGAAGTTTTTAGAGAACTGCGGGACAACCACTTTATTGATTTCTTTCGGGGTTTTTTAAAATCTCCACAATATATTTATGGCTATACTATATTAGAACGTTGTTAAGAGGCTTTAAAAAAAACGTTAAAAGCTACATTGTTTACCTGGCTACTGAGTATGCCTTTAACTCGTCTTAGATTTTTGTTTGCAGTTTTGGTTTTATTTGAGCTTTTAAGACGTTAATTAGCTGCTCCCTCTTGTAAACGAGGCTCAAGTCGTTGCTATCATCACGAAAAGTGGCCAAAAAGTATAAAATTTACAGCAAAAATCATCCAAACTCACTCACACAAAACCCCCGACTTCAATCAGAAAAATGGTGCAGCTGTTTCCTCTTTATTACAGGAAACACTGAAAATATTTTTAAAATATCACCAGTTAAAATCTCTGTTAATGAAGGAAAATAAAAAGTGATGAATGCTGTTGTTTTTTTGGTTTGATGGGAGGAAGAAGGCATGCTGGTTTTAGTGTTTCCCATGGCTGTGCAGTTTAAAGTTTCTTCAATATTATCTTCCCCCCCTCAGGCCATCTGGTTGGTGTCCTTTGTAGCGTCTGTGCTTTTGGGTCTGGATTATGGGCTCCTAGCAGCCATCGCCTTCGCCATAATCACTGTCATCTACAGGACACAGAGGTACGGCTCACTTTGTTTTTATTAGAGGCTAATTATTAATCCCTTCCACTAAAAATAGCCTTTTATTTTGTCTTCCAGCCCCAGAAGTTCCATCCTGGGTCACGTTGCTAACACAGGACTCTACTACGATGTGGAGGAGTACGAAGAGGTGAGTCTGTGGGAGAAAAGGACACGATAAATGAATGTTTTGAACTCTGTTTCTATGTTTTCTTCCCAGGCGTCTGAGTACGAGGGGATTAAAATTTTCCACTCCAACTCCTCAATCTACTTTGCCAACAGCGACCTTTATGTGAACAAGCTGAAGGAGAAGGTAATCCTACCCGTCGTGTTTGTGAATGTGGGACAGGTTTTGTAGGTGCGGGGGAAAGGAAACATTAGTAAATCCTTTTATCCTCCAGGCGCCACAAAAACACAGCGAGCGCTACAGTCAGTTCGACAGCTGTTGATAGAAAACAGCAACTGTTGTGTAAATATCACTTGATTTATGATGTTAAATGTCATAACTGATTATTACAGACCGGATTAAATCCTGAGAAGCTGCAAGAAGCAAGAAAAGCCCAAAAAAAGAAGAAGAAGAAGGAGCAGAACTCTCCACTGAAGGTCTGTGCTAAGGTGAGTTCGTCTTTATTGACGGTGTAAACCGCCCTATAGCACGTTGTGGATTTGCATTTCAGCACATTTCTCTACCGTATGGACTTGTGTAAAATTCCTGAGTAAACAGAGAAACTAGTTTTTCAAGCCGACCTTCTTTAATGTTTCTGGCGAGCTGAAACAATGAGATTATTTAATGGTTTAACTCAAAGCCGTTTCCAAAAATTCAGCTCCAGGACGAGACGGTGACCCATGAGGTTGTGCCTCAGACCGGCGAGGTGCAGGAGCAGAGGAATGGTGAACTGGAGGACAAACACAGCCAAGCCGCCTCTGAGGAGGCCGTTTTTCTCGAACCCCTCACCCCCGTCCGCTTCATCATCCTGGACTGGACAACTGCCAGCTTCATTGATTCAGTGGGAGCCAAAGCCATCAAACAGGTTTTCTGAAATATGTGGAGATGAAATGTCACTTCCTGTTTGTGCTTCAGTGTTCGTTTAGGACAAGTTTAGATATTAGTGGATGTTTTTAACACCAAACTGTTTCTGCAGGTCGTTAAGGAATATGCTGCGGTGGATGTTCAGGTGGTCATTGCTGGTTGCAATAGTAAGTGATCACACTACAGCGTACCCCTTCTAAATGGCTCAGAACAAACACGTTTTTATATTATACAAAGAGAACACAAAAAGCAGTTTCTAAATGAAGGTGTTTATTAAGACCTCAAAAACCAGACATCATGCCACAATCCAAGGAAATTCAGGAACAAAGTAATTGAGATCCCTGAGTCTGGAAAAGGTTCTAAAACCATTTCTAAAATGGTTCAAAAACCGTTTCCGAATTAACAATAACTTTTAGTAAAAAAAAGCTCAGTTTTTCAAATTAAAGGCATACTCAGTAGCCAGGTAAACAATGTAGCTTTTAACTTTTTTTTTTTAAAGCCTCTTAACAACGTTCCAACATAGTATAGCCATAAATATATTGTGGAGATAATCCTATCGATCGAACCGAACGATAGGATTGGACAATCCAGCTGTCTGTCTGCCGCATTTCCGCACTGCTTGGATTCACCAATAATCCGCCCGGACACATTTTCCGTCTGAACATCCCAGAAGTGAAAGGAGGACAGAATTAGCCGGTGGTCAGTGCTTTCATTTTAAGATAAAAATACCAGAGTCCCCCCAAAAAACACCTTTTCAGCTAGCAGAGAACTAAAAACGTTTGGAGGTGAAAAGAGAAAAAGCTGGGGGAACATTTCTACGGCTGAAGTTAGACTCTGCATTGTTATCGTCGCAAAACGGGGTCCCATGTCCGCGGGAGGCTGGCGTACCGATTATACCCGACGGGAGGGGTGAGTGCTCCGAGTTGTGTTTCTGTAAACTAGCTAGCGAGACCTAGCTTGTTTACCTGGCTACTGAGTATGGCTTTAACGAGAACTTTTAATAAAAGATAGAAAGAAAAAAAAGCTTTGTTTTTCGGAATCAACAAGATAACTATTAGTTTTAAAAAAGCTGTGTTTTTCCAAATGAACGAGATAACGTATAGTTAAAAAAAAAAAAAAAAAAAAGCTCAGTTTTTCCGAATTAATGAGAACTTTTCGTAAAAGATGGACTAAATGATCTATGACAACTAGTGAGATGTGTTGAAGGTTATTGTCTGTTTGTGAGGTTTTCACGTAGAAACTGATTATTTTATCACTGATCTTGCTTGCTTTTCCTTTTAGGTAGCCTTCTGGCTGAGCTGGACTCCTTACAGTTTTTTACTGGGAACATGAAGATGGACATGCTGTTCCCCACGGTCCATGATGCGGTGCTGCACTGCCAGAACTCTAATCATGGTCCACCTGCTGCTCCAGATGAAGCCTGATCACAGGAGGCGTCATAACCTCAAGAGACCAATCAGCTGGACTGTAGGAGCCGTGGACCGGACTGGTGTTTAAGCTTCACAGCTGAGAGGAACCGGACAATCGTTCATATTGAACAGGAGTTGGTTTTCTTTCGTCTTCTACTCCAAAGAGCTTCGACAGTCGGCTCAGTTACCTGCAAACGAGTTTGGAGATTTGGAGCTTCAATCTGCCGTTTCCTAAGCCTTACATCTTAGCAGTCCGTCACAAGAAACGAGTATTAGAAGTTGCACTTTTATTGCCTTTTTTGTAGTTGTGGGGTTCTCACTGCCTTGCAGAGATTTCTTCAAGCTAGCTGCTGCGGCTCGTCAGACGACAAAGCAGGAATCGTTTCTGGAGGTTAGTTTGTGTTGGTGAAACGGATCATCTCCTCACCACGCTGGTACCTAAAATTACTAAATGTTCTGATGTGTTAAACTGGTTACATGTCTGTATTTAAGTTGGAAAAGATCAAACCTTATTTTCTAGTGTCATGTCTGTTACCACACTGCTGCCATTTCCGTGTACTAACTTAAAAAAGAAGCATATTTTAAAAATCAAGAGACTTAAATTTTGAATAAAGTTTATTTTTAAGTGAACAAGAATGGGGGGGAAAACAAGACTTTTGTTTCTTTATGCATCTCAGACATTCAGACAGAAATTCTAAATCGGATACTCTTAGTTGTAGGTCATGTATCTGGGGGTGGCGCTGAACTTGGCGTACGACTTGATGACTTTGTTTACGGCCTCCAGGAAGTCCTTCTCCGTGGCGATCTTCCTGCGAGCCCTGATGGCGAACATACCAGCCTCTGTGCACACGCTGCGGATCTCAGCGCCTGACGGGAAACAAAGTCAACATGTCAGCTCGCTGCAACGCAAAGCGAGCTTCACGTACCCAGGGTGACCATTACCCTGACGATCAATACATCAGGGCTTTCTAGCTATTGATTAAATAATTGCATCATGCTAGTTTGGAATGACGCCACACTGCCACTAAACAAACAGCAGGTTGGACAAAACATTTAACCCTTTATAGGACAAGAGACCATATCTCATCACTTGTGCAATTATTGAAGCACACACTGGTACTAGTTTAGATTTGTTTTTGAGACTGAAGGTCTTATTTTAGTGTCTCATATGAATCAAATATATCTGAAAAATGGTTTTATTCCATCATTTTTTAAAATAAAAGTTTAAATTTGATAGTGGATTTCAGAATAAGAGTTAACTGATGGATCTGTTTGTGTTATTAGTATCGTCGTGCCACAGGCTGCAGACCTCTGATCCATAGAGTCAAACGAGGTGTCAACTCATTTAATTTAAAGATTTTAGCCTCGACTTTTTAATTTGAACCTTTCCTGATTGTGTTTAACATAATTAAACCACTTCTGTGCAAAGATCTAAACTTTTTTAAATCCAGGTTACATAAATGATTCATTCACGTGTTTTAATTATCCAGTAATCGTCAATCTTATAAAATCCATCAGATTTAATCACTGTGAGCTTTTTAATTCATCCTCACTGTGACGCAACACTCCCCTCTAGTGTCCACAGATGGTATAAACCAAATGGAACCGTTCCTTCCACACAGGTGGTTTTATAGTTCCAGCTCTTCAGAGAACATCTTCTAGACTAGACTCTCTTTGTGCACTTCACTCTATGCTTGTACTCTATTTCTATGCCGTCACCCCCTGCAGAGCCTGACTAGTATTCTTCCCTCCAAGTACTTTATCTTCGTTAGTAACTGCACTGTTGCATCCTCGTTTGTAAGCTGCTTTATTTTGAAAATTCTAGGTTATTTTAATGTTATTTAAAAGCTGTTTGTTAATCATCTCAACACATTTTTGATCCTTCTCAAATGAAAACCTGCTTCTCATTTCTCTACTTCATCTGAGGCTTTCAGTTTGACCTGATTTCCTTCCTGATGATGTCATTTTTACCATATATGGCAAATGGAGAAAATACCAGCATTATTTCAATTAGGAGCTAATTTAATTTAGATTGAAAAAATATAATTGTTTTTTGACCACAAACTATAAAGTTGCATCAAAAACGTGGCAATGTAGAGGTTAAAAATAAAACATTTGATATGTATGGACTGATGCTGGTTTAAAGGATAAAAAATGTGTAAATAGAATTTTTTTATGAGCACATAAAAGTGTTGAAGGGACTTTAACGCTGGTATTTTAAAGAGGGTCAACAGATTTTTATTGGTATTTGTAATTTTAAATTAAACTAAAATTTAGTGGAAGAGGAAAATGCGTTAAAAAACAACAGCCAGTGGACTCAGCCAATCACTGATGGTTGCTATACTTGTTCAATCATCCGTCTACAGATAAACACATTGTCCCTGTGGTTCTGAAATCCTCACCAGGAAGTGGAACAGAACTATTTCTATCAGTGAATGGATGAAGACGAGTCTTTAGGCTTTTAGAGGACGCTTACCGGTGCTGTTGGGACAGAGGCGGGCCAGAAGCTCAAAACGAATGTCTCTCTCTACGCTCATGGAGCGGGCGTGAATCTTAAATATGTGGGTGCGACCCTGAAACATTAAAAAAGGGATGAAATAACTTCTCTATAGAGCAGAAGAACTGGTGAACTAAATCAAATGTTTTCTAAACTCGCCTCTAGATCAGGCAGGCTGAACTCGATCTTCCTGTCCAGACGCCCCGGTCGCATCAGGGCCGGGTCCAGGGTGTCTGGTCTGTTGGTGGCCATCAGAACTTTGATGTTGCCTCGTGGGTCGAAGCCGTCCAGCTGGTTGATGAGCTCCAGCATGGTCCTCTGGACCTCGTTGTCTCCACCGGCGCCGTCGTCGAAACGAGCACCTGACGGATTCAAAAAGGTTTTGAGGTTCTGGTTTGGACTTTTAAGAGCTTTTACACCCTTACGTCACCACCAGGACTCTGAGGGCATCTGCTGTCTGTCCCTAAATCTTAAATAAATCAGAAAATCAAAGCCGTACCCCCGATAGCATCGATTTCATCAAAGAAAATCAGACAGGCCTTCTTAGTCCTGGCCATCTCAAACAGCTCCCGGACCATCCTGGCTCCCTGGAGGCACAAAGACAAAATCAGAACTCTTCATGATAATTAGAACGCGAGCTTTTCCTGTATCTAGAGAGCTCACCTCTCCCACATACTTCTGCACCAGCTCAGAGCCGATGACTCTGATGAAGCAGGCGTCGGTTCGGTTGGCCACGGCGCGAGCGCACAGGGTCTTCCCGGTGCCGGGGGGTCCGAACAGCAGCACACCTTTAGGAGGCTCGATACCCAGATTGACAAATCTCTCCGGCTGGTGGAAAGAGGACAAACGTGAGTTATCTCACTCCTGTGGAAGAACAACAACCATTCCTTCTGTTTGTTAAACAACTGGATGAAAAGCTCTCAATTTAAAGAACATGGTTAGGAATTATAAAGTGGGCCATATAGGGCCCAGAGGCTTCCCACTCGTGGGTTAGAGCCACTCACATGAAGCAGAGGAGTTTCCACCACTTCTCTCAGCTTCTCGATCTGCTCCTTACATCCACCTACATCGCTGTAAGTTACATCAGGCTTCTCCTCCACCTAGAAATCGACACAGTCACCACCTTTTACTTGCATATTACATTTGACAGTTCATGAAAGAAATCCCCACAAGCACACCTGCATCATGGTGACGGTGGGATCGATTTTCGGAGGCAGAGGGATGTGGATCTGGTATTTGTTCCTGTCAACCCTAAAGAGACAGAGGGAATTTAACAGACTGGATTTGAAATAGATGGAGAAGTTTAACGAGCTGTGCCTTACCCAACCCTCATGCCCTCCTCGATGTCAGTCGGAGCCACCTGGTCGCTCAGGTCCACCACAAACTTAGCAAACTGCTTGACATTGATGATGTATTTGGGGTCTTCTGAGTCTGCGTTGATGATCTTGGTGCATCTATTTAATTGAAAGTACATAAAAATATAACATATATGAATCTAGAACCTTCAGTAATCTAACAATAACACTGTTTTGAGCCCCTGGAAGGAAAGTCAATATTTAGAAAGCAAAAATAACCATAATACATTGTTGCCTGAAGTAAAGGATCAATTGCTTACCTTGCTACCTGTAACGGCTGTTCGCTCTGCAGAGTCTGTTTGTCAGCAGCCAGGTCCCAGAGCGCAGGTGGAGCCAAGCCTGTGTCCGACTCCTTGATGCCTGTCAAGATCAAAAAGCACAACAACGAATCCACTTAAATCTTCTATAAGAGGCCTTTAATGGGGTCACTGGAAATATGATCATTACCATCACGGTAAAAAACATAGAGATGCAGGAATCCAGAAGCAAGTGATGATCAAATGATGTATCCTGAGAAAAGTGAGCGTTTATGTGAAGAGATTTAAGGCAGATGCTGAGAAACAAATTTAGTTTGGATCTTGACTGTTTAACGATCAGCTTTGACACCGTGAGCTACTTGTGTGGGTTAATCAGAGACGTCTCAGGAGAACATTTAGAAGAAAATGGTTTTGTTCAACAAACTGTAGAGTTAAACTTCTGCCTGAGCAGCTGTTTCCTCATTTTGGTAGACTGAGACCTGCTGATCTACAGGAAAGCAAGGTGGGGGCAGCACTGTTTGTGGGGGTGTTTCTCTGCTGCAGAAGGAAAAAAAAAAACCTGGTACCCTCTGCCAAAAAGTTGAAGATGAACAGAATGTTCAGCTTCCAACAAAAAAGAAAGAAAGTCCTTACGCCCAATCAGAGCCTGGTCTTTAGTCCTCTGCCCAAATTTAAACAGCGATGACATTTTAAAAATTTGCATGTCATTGTTCCGACACCGGTTGTTCAGGCAGTGTCTCACAAACGGCGTGGGTTTAAGAGATAGTTGGAAAATATTTTTGGGAAAACCTGGTCTGATTTAGAGACCAGCTGCTCGTCTTTCTAGGAATATGGCAAAATAGTATCAGTTCTCCCAAAACCATGACAATCCAGGGTCCAGAGCCGAGTCACAACTCTCAGAGTTTAATAAACAACATTTCTGGTTTCAGCACCAACCTGTCAACTCATTGATCTTTTTGAGAAGCTGCTGAATATCATCCTCCACCTGTTTGATCTGTCTGGAGTAGGTGCTCTGACCCTGGAGAAACACATCAAATCAGTAGGAACAACTTCAAAAACAATGTTGCTATCTGCAGCATAAACTTCCTTAATTAGCAGGTAACACTTACGTATGTTTTGAGCAGAGCGATGTCCCCTTCATCCAACGCTGTGATGGAAATAAAAACACCATGAGTTAGCTTTTTTCTGATGGTGTAGAGGAGCAGCTAAGTGTGAAAATTATTTAACTACTTCGACGTCCAAACTATCTATTAATGTCTCTATATCTACATGTATATACACAGGTTTACACGATACGATAAATCTTACAGGAGGCTAACAAAGCTAACACCAGCTAAGCAGCTAGCTGGTGTCGACGTATCCTCACATCGATTTTTACGCGTTTTTAAAACATGGATTAAAAAAAATAAACCTCGGATAGGCGCGTCTTCCTTTTCTTCTTCTTTAACTTTTCTCTGGTCGTCTCCCAAATAATCCGGCATCTTTATCGTAGGTAAAAACTGTTTTCTAGCGACGAAACGGGAACGGCTAAGTTGTACAATTACACAGCAGCTTTGGACTTCCGACACCGACCGGAAGTATAAGTCGGAACTAAATAAATTATTAATTGATTTAATTTTTTTTAGCAAGGATATTTTCGAAATTACTATGAATATTTAATATTTACATTTACCTCCATACATTGTTTTCAATTAAATTGTTTTAAATTTACTTTGACTATTTTTCTAAACCGGTGGCGGAACTGCTTATGCGAAACTACCGCAGCCACACGGAGCGGTGGATGACGACACCGGTGAACTCGTCTCGTTCCCGGATTGGCGCAGGCACACACGGAGGCCCATGTGGACCGTCAATGAGCGGACCGCAAACTTCAGCACTTTAGCGAGCTTTTCACTTGTTTATTTTATTTGGTGATTGTTTGCTTGCGACATTTTCCCAGCATGCTGTTGGAAGCGAAGGACGGTGAAGAGACGGTGGTGTACAAGGCGGCCGCCGGTAAGCGGCTACAGAGGCTATAGCTAGCGCGGCTACTAATGTTACTGCTGCTGTTAGCTTGAACTTGGAACACACAGAACGGGGGTTAAACGTTTGCAGGTGTAGGTGTTAGTCATAACATTATTTTAAAATTAGCGTTATTGATTTAGAACGGGTTTTATAGTGTTGTGTATGTATATAGTTATTTTTATCTACTTATTTTTTGGGATTTATTTAAACTACCTGCCAACTCTAGAAGTTTAGATAGATTCACAGAAGCACAGATGACTGAACATATTTAGAGATTTTTCTGATTTTTTAGAGACTTTAATCTAAACATAATAACTTTAATATTTTAGTAAATAACTGTTGGTTTTGCTGATAATAAGTGTCATGTCCAAGAATGGCTGCAGGCAGGTTAGTGAGTCTGCAGCACAGTGAGAAGACTTTGGATGGCCTGGTGTCAAAAGGGACAGCAAGGAAGCATCAGGGACAGACTGATATTCTGTTAAAGGGTTGGATTTGGATTGTGCTGATAAAACTTTTGTTTTTTTTTCATAAAGTCATTGTAGGCTGCTCTAGCTGCTGGCAGGAGGGATCTTCTGTAGTGGTCATTTTTAGTGATCTCACCATCCCCATTATGACAGATCGTAGTGATGGTTTAAACATTCTCTTCCTCCTTTCCTTTTCCCCTGCTCTGCATGCACATCTCTTCCTCAACTCGTCTGGGATTTTGGGTTGCAGTTTGAAAATTATTTGTGCTTTTGAGATGTCAATCAGCTGCTCCTTCTTGCATCATAACAAGTGACAAAAAATTATAAGGGTTGCAGCAAGAGCCCCACATGTTCAAACCACGATTCATGATGAAGCACTGCGCCAGGAGGAGTCAGAACTAAGTGGCTTGTAGAAAAAAACATCTGGATTTTGGGTCCAGGTCTAGGAAATCCCATTCAGAAGTTGTCAATGTTCAAGAGGCAAACAAAAAAAGAAAGAATAAACACTTTGATAACAAAGTAAATTGAATGAAGTTATGAATTATATACTATTAAAGATGAAGGGAAATTCTCTTATAGCTCAGTATCTGGTAAATTACGCTGCATGATTTGCTTCCACGTATCTTTTAGCTGATTTCATTCAGTGATGCTCCCCCATTTGACAGCTTACTCATTGAATTAAGTGACATCATCATCATCAAAACTTTATTCCAGACACAATGAGGTCCATAGTATAAAATGACAAAAAAGTAAACGCATAATTGTCAGAAAATTAATACATCTGGTAAGACCCAATTATATTTTATTATATGTAATGATACAATTGGTAATTACCCCCTGTAGGTTTTATTTTCTCCACCAGAGGGCAGACGTATAATATTCAAAACAGGTTTTTAAGTATAATATCAATTAGTAGGGATGTACCGATACCACTTTTTTCAAAACCGATACCGATACGTAAATCTGAGTACTCGCCGATACCGAGTACCGATACTTCTACCACACACAAAAAAATAATGCAACAAATTGGAATACAGGTTTTATTTTTCCTTCTCTGCTTTTTACAACAAATGACTGAGTTAGATAAAAAAAATAAATTATATTAAAAAATGATCACAAAACTAAAATATAAGGTGAAAAATAACCATTTTCTGTGATTTCACAGTGAAATTATTGCAGTTTTCCACATTTTAACCAAATAAAATGAACTATTTGGCACCATCTCCAGCTCTCAACCCACACTGTTCCTCTTTAGCCCAATAGCTCCCCCTAGTGTTCAATATAGGAAACTACAACAGAAATCACAAGTCACAGACAGTGAAGCCACTGGTATCGGGCCACTTTAACAGATATACCGATACTGGTATTGGGCCGATACCAGTATCGGTATCGGTGCATCCCTAAATAAATAAATATAATTATTAAATTTAATGATGAATTGGTAATTACCCCCTGTAGTTTTTATTTTCTCCACCAGAGGGCAGACGTATAATATTCAAAACAGGTTTTTAAGTATAATATCAATTAGATTAACTAAATTTTACAAAACATAAAAAGTATAAATATTTTTAAATTTGTCATTCTGGCTAAATACCCTCCTCCTTCCTTCCTCAGCATCGGTGCAGGTTCTGGTGGAGCCGGTGGGGCGCTGGTTTGAGGCCTACATCAGGAGGAGAAACAGGAACTTGTCGGCTTCGTTCCAGGAGCTGGAAGAGGAGGAGGAGTCCTCAGAGGAGGAGGATGATGAGGAGTTTCAGCTCGAGGAGCTCCCCATGCTCCGAACACTTGACCCTAAGGACTGGAAGGTAACTGTGACAAGTTTTTAATACTTCTCTGTTAGCATCTTTTTTATTTCCTGTTTGCAGTTTTTGTTTGATCTTTCATTGAAAAAACCAACAAATATAGATATATATTATACATACAATTTAAGTGCTTCTAAGTACTTTCTATTTTTAAATGCATCAGTAGTAATCTATTTCAACAAATTATACATCAAAACATGCAGCTCGATCAGGACTTTCCAGCTATGACTCTTAATGAGAAACCTAACAATCACATTAAAGCCATTTATTGACGTCTTTTACTATTTTTGTAAACTCAGTTTATATGAAAATATATTTTATTTGTGTGACGTCATCTTAGGAGGACACGTTTTTCATGTGATCAAAATCAGGTTTTACTGTTTCGGAGTTAAAGAAACTAAAACTCTCCAGTAATCTGGATCACAGGGAGATTTGGTGAAACGATGGTAAAAGTTTGACCTAAAACTTTATTTTCTTGGCTTTTAAAATGTTAATTATCTCCGTCTGTATAGATTATGATCAAAAAGGCATTTTCTCATCAGAGCTTCCTCAGTTCAGACAGATAAATGAGGACTAACAAGCTTTAAACTGTATTCAGTGTGAGTTAGTTTACTAATCAGACTAGACCCTCTCTCCTGAGAGTTGTTGGAGTATTTAATGTTCTGGTCCACCTGTCAGGTGCTGCATCACATGTCTGAAGGTGTGGATTGTTGTGTAGCTGCTTTGAAAGAGTGGAAACCTCAGACCTCCTCCTCAGTTTTATATTTCCTCTTTTGTGAAAGACGGCTTATTTTACTCATTCAGAAGAACACTTACACGTTCTGTTCCCTATGAACCATTTACACCTTTAACAGAATCGTCTTTATCACAAGAGAAGGTCAACATGAAACTGAGGAAGACCCTCAGGAGGGAGGTTTGATTTAAAAACTAGAAGGCTTAGTGCTCAGCCTTCAATATTAAAAAGATTACAATAGATATTTGATAACTTTATTAAGTTTTGTTATAGCGCATTTATAATCTGTTAATGATCAAACAATGGTTTAACAGCCATTTGTTAATGATGAAATCACTGAAAGGTAATTTAGTAAACAATGTAGCTGTCCGCCTGGCATTTTTTTACTCTTTTAACTATAAATTAGTCAAAAAATGTCCTGTAAGCAAATGCTTTGGCTATTTTTTCCACAACACTTGGAACTTTAAATATCTGACATTATTTTACTATATAATGTTCAATAAACCACTGTAAGAACTAGGGCTGCACCGATTGCAGTTTTCTGGCCGATCACCGATCTTTAGACAACCTTTCCTGCCGATCTCGATTTTTTTTGCCGATCCCGTATTTTTTCATAACTAGAAGCCAATTACTTTAATGTTTCCATTTTTATTGAGTAAATTGAATGAATACTCACAAAACATGAGGTAGTGTCCTCTCATATAAAAATTATATATATATAAATATAAAATATAAACAATTAATTAATAAAGCCAATAAAAAAGGTGCCTCTTAAAAATTAAACAAGAGATGTGAACCATTAACAAAGCCCTTTTCTCAGGTCCTCCTTTAATTAATAGAACTTTCTGCCTGTAATTTTATAAAAACACTTGTTAAACCTCCTCTAATAAACATTTCCAGCATTAACTCTGTGCATTGTGTAAATAACTTCAACATAGTGTCTTTATTCTGACTAACAGAGCAGAAATCATCCAGATTCACTTAATGCTGCTCATCTCACCTACAGGTTTTCTAACTGCGGCTGCGTGCCACCTGACTACTCGGCTCCCGTAGATTTTACTGATGGTGCATTTAATGCGCCTCGTAAAAACGAGGACATAGCAGCTAAACTATGGGATAATCTACCGATTAAACGCGGAGTCATTGCTGTTTGATCACGGCCACGGGACAGTTCTCCCCCGCGCCCCTCTAATGAGAGACACGCTGGAAAGATACGTTCTGCATTTAGCCTCAAGTTGTGTCCGATGCACGCTGAAGCTACCGCCACCGGCGACGCTGTCCGCTCTCAGATCAGTGAACTCCGTTTTTGCTTTTTCTGTCATACGGACTGCAACTATAGAGAAAGAGATGAGTGGAGAGCTGAACCAGCTCACTTTGTTTTAGTTTAAAGCGTTAGCAGCCATGCTAGCAGCTGTTAGCTTTCATCTCGGGTACAACTTCTCTGAGGTTTAGCCTGGCGGGGGTCAGATGAAAGTCTGGCGGGCCGCCAGGCTTATAAAGCGCTGGGGGAAACCCTGAGTGTAGCACGGACGTGATGTAGCGCGCGGAAGGGAGGGAGGCAGTCTGCACCTCCCGGGAACAGGAGAAAAAAGATGATTTAAAAGCCTAGAACCAAGATCGAGGATCTCATGGGAATATGGTCGATTTACGATCCCCTCAAATTAACGTGATCGAGCCCTAGTAAGAACTGTTTGAAATGAAGAAAAACGAAATGAGATTTTAGAGTTTTAGTGAAAATAAAATAGGGATTTTGTTTTTGAATGTCAGAAATGTTTATTTCTGAATGTGGAGATGTTACATTGGTTTCACTGGTAAAAATAAATCATTGAAATGGGTATATATTTGTTTTTGTTAAGTTGCCTAATAATTATGCACACCTGATATAGGCTGTTGATGTCATTAGACCACACCCCTTCTCATTACAGAGATGCACATCACCTGATATGCTTAATTGGTAGTAGGCTTTGAGCCTATACAGCTTGGAGTAAGACAACATGCATAAAGAGGATGATGTGGTCAAAATACTCATTTGTCTAATAATTCTGCACACAGTGTATAGATAGAAACTACAGATTTTGCATCATAATTTAACAATTTTAACAGTTTAGAACATTTTCACCAATTTTGTTTCCTTTTTCTCTTACTAATACAAAAATACAGGCCAATAATTCAAAATATATTCAGGCGTTTTTTTTCCCAGCCTGCATTTCTCCTCATATGTCAGAGTCCTGATGGTTTACTGAGAGGGGTCTGGACACCAGGGCTTCTCTTTAGGATGAACCTTGGTGGATGATCAGACTCTGCCTCAGTCTTCCACCTGGAATGATGAGGTGAAGGGTTTTGGTCCCTGGCAGCATCACCAGAACCCCCAGCATCCCCACAGCCTCTTCCAGTCTGCATCCTCCTCAGGAGACCAGCTGCTCCTCAGAAGACTCTAAAAGTAGAGGATACATGTTCAGCAGGTCTCAAACCCACAGTATTTAGTACAGAACAGACACGGTGAACTATGCAGGCGTAGTTTGTAGTCCGAATGTGGTGTACTGCACTAAAAAGTGACGTCATAGTGCACAAAACAGGACATTTACACATAAAAAGTACAAATGTATGTACTTTTTACTGATTTACTTACTTGGTACACAGTTTTAAAAATGTAAAAACATAATGAAAGTATCAAAACTACATATTTTTTACATTCCAGCTTCATTTATCCTTATATTCAATTCTAAACATTAGTCAATCGGTCAAACCTTTTTCACTGGAAATTGCTGCTTCAGCTTCTGCTTTGAGCTCAAAACAATCCAGGAAACTCTTTAGTGGATTTATAACCTGGAGAGCTCTTCTTTTTGACAGAATCTGCTCTGTTTTTCTCCATTTCTGTCGCTGATTTCCTCCTCCTCAGCTGTAGCGTTCGTGTGTGTGTGAGACGGGGACAAAGGGGCTGATTCGCGGGCCTACCGACAGCACGGAAGTGAAATTACTGTAATAACACTAATCTGACCTGAAAGCTCAACTTCTCTTCTTTCTAAAACCGTTTAAATTTTTCGGATAGTGCAGACGGTTGCGGAGTTACGGTAATGGAAAGAAGGCGTGTCGGCGGCGTGTCAGCGGCGACACACTCGGTTTTAAAGGGTTAAAGTGCCCATGGCTCAATATTTAAATCACTTTATATTAAACAGATTTAATCTTTGATGCCTCTAGATTAGCGTTGCACCATTATAACTCAAAATACGCTGTAATTATTTCCTAAGGAGCAACTCAGAGATCAGAAGAAAGCGCCGCCTTCCGGTTCTGCTGGGTTTCTCCTTATTTGGCAGCCTGGCACTTCGGCTGCAGTAGGGGGCAGTGCCCAGTAGGGGGCAGTGCCCAGTAGGGGGCAGTGCCATCGCGTGAAAGAGAAACAAAACGCTCGCTAAAAGAAAAGAAAAACACGAGAGGATAACTCTGTGTCTGTGCTACACGGTCTATGGTCAATGGCGGCAGCAGCACTGGCGTTCTCCTCGCTCCAGGTGTCGTGAACGTGCATGTGTATGGGCAGAAACTTGTGCCATCAGAAACTGAATTTGAATTTGTTATATTTGAATATGTATTGCTCGGATTGAATCTGAATTGTTCAACTTGAATAAATGCTTTGAAAAAATGAATCTGAATTACTAATTTGAAATTCAATTTATTTGTTTGGAAAAGACTTTCACTAAATTGAAACTGAATTTAATGTTTTGAAACTGACTTCATTTGCTTTGAAACTGCATTTAATTCAAGTGAAAATTCAGTTTCAATAGTTTCTGTTTCAGTTCCCACCGTTCAGATTCAGTTTTACAATTCAATTTCAAAACTTAAATTCTCTTTTCTGTGCCACACATCCGGGTCCTGACAAAACTCCAGCTCAATCGAGTGCAGATAGAATACTAAACTGATTTTCACGCTGTTTTTTTTTTTTTTGCTTGCAAACATGAAACATTTAGCTATAATACAGGACAGATAGTTTTGCCTATTTCATATTTATTGTTGGCTTTGTAGTAGGGCTGTCAAAATTAGCGCGTTAACGCAAAGCCCCCGTTAATGGCGTTATTTATTTTAACGCGCAGGCTTTCGTAGTTTTGCTTTGTGAACGAATGAACACACAGGTCTAGTGACGCATGCAGCTGCTGCAGAGAGCCCTCCTCCTCCCCATCGGAGAAACGAGAAAGTTTTCAGCGGAGACGCCACAGTCCTACATCCTGTAAACTTTCAACAGCATCGCCAGTGACGGACTGGCAACCGGGAGAACCGGGAGATCTCCTGGTCTCCTCGCCGCTAAACCTGACCCGCTCCGTGATTACACTGACGATCAGGACGTTTCTAAATAAACAATTCGTCATGGCTGATCGAGCGTCTGTCCTTCTGAAAGCTGCAAAAACGCAGCAAAGCTGAGTCACAAAGACCCCTCTCCTCTCTGCGTTGCAGACCTGACCCCCCTTCCTTCCCCCTCGCCGGCCCGCAAGCGTCACAGAGGAGAGCAGAAAAGGAGAGACCTAAAAAGCACTAACAACCAATTTCATAAAGTTTAAAGTTGTAACTTTAAGTAACAAGCAAAAAAACAGCGTGAAAATCAGTTTAGTATTTAGTGAGTTATGATTTAATAAACGCCCTGAAGCTTCATTGCTCTGACAGAGAGATTACACTGTGGAGCTGGGGCGATCGGTCAGGACGCAGTTCTTTATACGCTGATCGGTCTATCTGCACTCGATTGAGCTGGAGTTTTGTCAGGACCCGGATGTGTGGCACAGAAAAGTGAATTTAAGTTTTGAAATTGAATTGTAAAACTGAATCTGAACGGTGGGAACTGAAACAGAAACTATTGAAACTGAATTTTCACTTGAATTAAATGCAGTTTCAAAGCAAATGAAATCAGTTTCAAAACATTAAATTCAGTTTCAATTTAGTGAAAGTCTTTTCCAAACAAATAAATTGAACTTCAAATTAGTAATTCAGATTCATTTTTTAAAGCATTTATTCAAGTTGAACAATTCAGATTCAATCCGAGCAATACAAATTCAAATATAACTCATTCAAATTCAGTTTCTGATGGCACAAGTTTCTGCCCATACATGTGGGCGGAGAATTTACCATATAAGCAAGTCCAGATCACTATGACCTCATAGCAGGCTGGAGTGAAAAAAACTGTTTGAAACCTGGGTCTGAAATCTGGAAGAGCTTCTCACTGGCTGGACTAGGAGACAGATGGACGCCGTTTTTTGCTCTTTCTGGCAGGTTTAAGGTGAGAACTCAACGTTGCAACATGATAGATAAGTCAGAAAACACTGAAAACCATGACATGGGCACTTTAATATATTTGTTCATGCCTCTTAACAACGTTCTAACATAGTATAGCTGTAAATATATTGTGGCGATAAAAAAACAAAAGAAATCAATAAGGTGGTTTCCTCATAGTTCTCTAAAAACCTCAGCCAATCAGACGTTTCAGACAAAAGCAGCTATTGGACAATCCGGCTGTCTGTCTCGCTGAAGCGCCGCACTTCCTCGCTGCTTGGATCCTCCATTAATGGAGCATTTTGCAGCAGAACATCCAGGAAGTGAGAGGAGGACAGAAACGAAAGGCTGTTAGCGCTTCAATTTTAGGAAAAAATACCAGAGTCCCTAAAAGAAAAACACCTTTTCAGCTAGCAGGAAACTAAAAACTGGGGGGCGTGCGGTGTAATTACAGGGGGGCGCAGGATGATTATTTTTTAAGTTGAATCCTAGGACACCGCTTGGATTTTCTCAGGGAGTTTTTCATGTTCGCAAACCCATTTTACACTGAGGCAATCATTGAAGTTTATATTGAGCTGTAACAGTGGTTAGTTTGTTGTTTTTTAAAGAAAAAGTTCCAAGTTTATTTTATTACAATCTCATCATTGAGATCAAATAGCATTAATGTGCTAACATTCTTGCTATAGTATAGCATGTTTGTTTGCTAATGCTAATGTTAGTATTAGCATGCTAACATGCTAAAGCTAACTTTTGCAGGTTAGCATGCTAATGATACATTTTTTTTTGCTTTTGGCATGGGGACAGGTCAAGAACAAGATTAGCATGTTAGCATGCTAATGCTAACACGTTAGCATAAAACTGGGTTTTTGGGCATTTCGGACGCTAAGAAGAGGGTGAACCTATACAAATTATATATCAAATCGACCGGCTCGCTCATGTGATGCTTGGTTGAAATACTCATAGCGTTCACATTAACTATCGCAAAGTTATTAACAAAAGACTACGGCAGAAATGGCGCAAAAACGGATTAGCCCTTTGAATTTCAGCAAAAACTTACTGATGTTTGAGAGCCTGCCATTGTGACACACTTCCACCTAGAAACTTCATTCTTGGTTTAAAATAGTCATGAGACTTTGGACTCTTAAAATATTGAGGAACCATGTTGATTTCACTGATGCTGCCGGTAGCACGCACTCTCAAAGTTTCTTCAGGAACTTTTCTAGTTACAATCTGTAGTTTAATAGTTAATTTTACTTGTTCAGATTTCTAAGAAGGCTTGAGTTGTGAAATAAACTGAATGTGTAAAATCAAAGGGGGCCCAAAAGAAAAAGTTTGGGAACCACTGGCATCGCGTTTCAACGGCTGGTGCTTTGCACTCTGTTGTTACCATAGCAATGCGTGGTCCAGTGTCCAGGAGGGATTATAGCCGACGGGAGTGGTGAGAGCTCTGAGACGTGTTTGTGTAAATTAGCTAGCTATATCTAGCTTATATCACCTTTAAAAGCCATTTATTAACCCCTTTTTGAAAGGCAAGTTTATCTGATTGTTTTCTGTAAGTCTGGATTTAAAACTTATACAAAAAGTTTAAAAAAAATAAAGAAATGAAGAGAAAAGTTGCATTTATTAATTTTTTATAAGTACAAATGATCAACACAGGAAACTAATAAATGAATGGAAACAAAAAGCCTAAAAATAAGATGTTTATAAGCAATGGACAGGTCATTTATAGGCAGGGGTACGTATGAGCGCCAACAGTAATGTGTGTTTACCAGTTCCTTTGCACTCCTTTGAGCACTAGTGCTACGTCTACCGGTATCCTGACTAGCAGCTCGCTGTAAGTTTCAGTTTTTGGGACAGATATGACCGTTAAAAGACCTTTTAGAAAGAGAAATTTGCATAATATGGGACCTTTTAATAATAAATTCCTTTATCACAGTTACACTTGCTGCGATCAAGCAAACCTAAATGGTACCTAACTTTTCTCCCCACATAACTAATTTCCCAGAATCAGGATCACTACGCTGTCCTGGGTCTCCCACACCTGAGGTACAAAGCAACACAAAGACAAATCAAAGCTGCTCGTAAGTATTTCTCCTCCTTGGCGTTCACCGATCGGTTCCCTGAAGGTTTGATCGTAACCTCCTGTTTGTCTACAGACAAAGCGATTGTTCTGAAGCACCATCCTGACAAAAGAAAAGCTGCAGGGGAACAAATCGTTGAAGGGGACAATGACTACTTCACCTGTATAACTAAAGGTACAGAACACTGGGATGGACTAAACTGGACCTTTTGTAATGTCCTAAACATTATGTCTCTTGGACTGCAGCTATTGAAACCCTGTCTGATCCTGTCAAAAGAAGAGCCTTTGACAGCGTCGATCCTACCTTTGACAACACGGTGCCTTCCAAGAGCGAAGGCAAAGAAAACTTCTTTGAGGTCTTTTCTGCTGTTTTTGAAAGAAACGCCAGATGGTCTTCCAAAAAGCTCGTCCCTAATCTGGGAACCGCGGAGTCGTCTTTTGAAGAAGTGGACAATTTTTACTCGTTTTGGTGAGTGGAGGTGCTTTTAGTGGATTTTATTTAAATTTTCTAAAGGCAGAGATGTTAAAGGAGGTAAAAAGAAGTCGTTGATCTCAGTTGTTTTTACTGTTAAAGGTACAACTTTGACTCATGGAGGGAATTCTCTTACTTGGATGAAGAGGAAAAGGAAAAGGCTGAATGGTAAGCTGTAGTGTGGCGATTATTACAACATTATGCACATTAGGGGTGCAACGGATCAGAAAGCTCACGGATCGGATCGGTTCACGGTTTTGAGTCACGGTTCGGATCAATTTCCGGATCAGCATAATGAAAAAGAAAAGACAAAAAACTTTGCTCTCTCATTATTTTTTAAAACACTGAGCAACTTTTTTATGCTCAATCCTCATAAATACAAACTGCATTTAACTCAAGATGTCAATCTGATGCTTCAATAAAGTTTTGAATCATATTAAAACAAATTAATGGGGGAGATAGACTCATATGCGCACCTCAGGGTCACAGACCTGCTTCTGTCAAACTAGCGGTCACAGCTGGGGGGGGGGAGGGTTGCGGAGGGGCGTGACGCACGAGGCGCTGTTGACTGAACTCCGGTTATATTAACGTTTATTAGCTCGTATAAAAGCCCAACATAACGTTATCTTAGACAGAAACAGGTGAATCTAGTTTGTCTATCAGAAAGATGGATTTCCAGCTGACGGAGAGAGAGACGGAGGAATCAGAGGCAGCGCGCGCAGCAGAGACTGGATATTGATCAGGGATCCTTCGTTCTGGTGTACTAAAACGGCTGAAGCCAACAGAGTTAACCTCTATACGTGATGCAAAACGAACGCCTTTCTCAGAGGGGAATAATCTGCAGATTCACAGCGCGTGAGCACAGAACGTCGGGGATTATGTAGCGACGCACACGCTCTACATGAACCGCGAACCACGTGCGTTCCGAACCGTAGAGGGTGATCCGTACGAACCACGGATCGATGATGATCCGTTGCACCCCTAATGCACATTATGATACAGTATGCGATGAGTTTTTGTAGCGGATCACAGTGTAGGGCGACAGTTTGACGATGATGTCTTAATATTAGGGCTGAACCGATTCCTCGAGTACCTTGAATAATCTGAGTACAAAAAAGCCTCGAGGCAAATTCTCTGCCCTGTCAAAACAGCGTAGCGAGTTTCGGGTTTAAAATTCAGAAAAACTCTAAAGTTTGACCGCATTTTGGAAAGGTGAACGGGAACAGAGCAAAATGAAACATATGCTATGAGATTTGTGCCGTGAAAAACAGGCATTCCAGCAATTAGTCCAAGCCACGCATCGCGTATGGAATTAGCTTGCGAGCTGCAGGAACGTGTTTACTTCAGTCCGACTGAAAAAAAGGTGTGTGAGGGGAAGACAGTGACACACATAAAAATATATATGCATGTATATTTATATATACATACATACATATATGTAATTTATTAGAGTACTCGATTAATCGATAAAAGATTCAATAGAGTACGCAATTACAAAAATATTCGATAGCTGCTGCCCTACTTAATATCAAATATTTTATAATCACTGTTGTTGCTCTTGAACACTCCTTATTGATCTCCTAGTGTTTATTAAACACTGCTGTGAACAGGAGTTACACACAACCTGGAGCAAATGATGTTAATTCAAACAGTATTTATCAATTCAGTTAAAAACAGTGACTGAAGGCAGCTCTATGCAGTGTTTATAATATAATTTATTATTATTTGTTTTTCCTTCGTTATTATGCCCTGACATATTGTGATATCACAATATTGTATTGATTTTCTTAAAGCACAATATCACGCAAAAACACAAAATTACCAGTGGCAGTTCATGTTTGTGTTGCATTTCAAATAGGGCTGGGCGATATGGCCTAAAAATAAAAAATCTCAGATTAAAAAAAATTTTTTTTAATTCAATTTACGATTTTTTTCCGATCCCCCCCCCACACAAGTACGAACGGCAGACAATATGTCTTTGGCTATGTGTAGGGCCCTACGATGTCCGCGATGCGAAAAAAACGGACGTAATCACAGAAATCCCCAAACAAAATGGAATTCAGTATAAAACGCGGAAAGAAATTTCAATTTTGTCGTTTTTTTTATCCTCATTTCACCCTCTTAATAAAACGTGTTTCTCTCTGTTATGCACATGTCATCTGCAAGGCAGGCGCCTCATGGCGGCCCGGGTTCACTATGTAACCAAGTCAAGTTCCTGATTGACAGGACGCTGTCTTTCTGGCAATAAAAAAAATTCTGATTCTGATATTTTCCGAAGTGTTTTGGCCGCCACTGTAGAGCGCAGCTCTCCTCTCCACACAGAGAGAAGAGAAAAAACAGACGGTCCGCTTCGACAAAGTCTCACTGAAACACCTCCAGAAAATTAAAAACCGTGAAATTTAGTGCAAAGCTCAGGGCAGAACAATATCCAGATGACCTTTATGAATCTGAAGAATGACTTCTCTTTAAGTTTAGTCGACAGACAATGGACTGGCAGCGTAATGTGATGAGCTCTGAGTCAGAGTCACGTCTGAAAACAGGCAGCAGCGTGGAGCCGGTCGAACCGTCGGGTGTCACGCTCCACGTCTGCCACAGTAAACCCACACCAGCTCCAAACAACAGATGGTTTTACTCCTTTCTTGGGAACAAACTTCCCACTCTCACCGGTAGCCATGTTGTTGCTTGCTTTTGTTGTTTCGTGTGTGCTATGATGTTGTCGCTAGCCATAATGCTATGTGAAACAGAAGCTCCGGGGAGCCAAAAATGTGCCATTACACAAAAACTAGATATACTTATTTTTTTAATCGCCCGCAACCAAAAATTTGAATTAATTCATTCAATCGATTTATCGCCCAGGCCTAATTTCAAACTCTGATCAAAAGGTTGGCTGCAGTCATTAGTAGGGATGCAACGAAAACTCGACCACCAAAAATATTCGGCCGAAAATACGGTAACCCAAAAGTGCATTTTCGGCGTTTTGAAAGGACAATTTTCAATTTTTAATGTAATTTTAAATTAATTTACTTTTTATTGTTTGTACTTTTTAAAAATCATTATACTTGTTCTTATTTGTATTACATTTTTTGAAAACTTTTATAAAAGTTTCAGGTTCAGGCAGCAAATAAAAAAATCAAATCAAGTGATCAAATACTTCCGTTTGCCCTTTAAAGGATTAAAAACAAGCACTGCAGGACGGTGACATGAGCTCATGTTTACTTTGAATTCATCAGAGTGAAAGTGAAACTAACCCAGAGATTTTAAACACGACGCTCGTAACATTTTCATTGGTTGTTGGCCTCCTTGAGCCCGCCTCCAGCTCCTGATGTAAGCGGTTATTTCCTGCGACCCAACAAAAAGTTGTCGTCGTATTACAGCTGATTGACGTCACCGATGGAGACGGGGAGTGAATCAGTGATGATTTATTGAATTAAGGGTGTTTGGACTAACGTTAACATTTCCCCCTGCAGTCGAGATGAAAGGAGATGGATTGAAAAGCAGAATCGAGCTTCCAGAGCTCAGAGGAAAAAGGAGGAGATGAACAGAATACGCACGCTAGTCGGTACGGTCCTCCAGCTGTCGCAGCCCCGCCGATAGATTTCCTTACACGTGTGACTGTGATTAACACCGACTCTGCTTCGCTGCAGATTCGGCCTACGGCTGTGACCCTAGGATAAAGAAATTCAAAGAAGAGGAAAAGGCCAGGAAAGAGTCTGAGAAGAAGGCAAAAGCTGAAGCCAAGAAGAAAGAGCAGGAAGAGAAGGAGAGAGTGAGTACTCACCATGTTGAGGTAATCTCACCTACCGGCTGCTGTTAACGGGTTTTTCTAACAGGCCCGGCAGGCGGAGCTGGAGGCGGCTCGTTTAGTGAAGGAGAAGGAGGACGAGGAGGCCAGGCAGGTAGCCCAGCAGGCGAAGAAAGAGAAGGAGGTCCAGAAGAAAGCCATCAAAAAGGAGAGGCAGAAACTCAGAACCATCTGCAAGGTTAACCTACATAAAGCGACTGAGAAATGATTCATCTGAACATTGTTTGTATTTAATATTACTTCTCGTCTCCGTTTCCACAGAACTCGAACTATTTTGCAGAAAATGAAGCCGACAGCGTGAAGATGATGGAGGAAGTAGAGAAGCTCTGCGACCGTCTGGAGCTGACCAGGTTCCTCTCTCACATTTCTGTCCTTCTCTTTTTAACTAAACACGTGGATAATGTCGCGGTCGTTTTTGACATGTCTGAGTCACGAATACAAGACGAACCCCTAAAATACCATCTAATATTTGAGTAAATGTTCTGTTTTGTTTATCGGAGCTGTGACGGTTGTGTTTTCAGTTTGCAGTCCTTAAATGAAATCCTGACCTTGGGCTCAAAAGAAGAGAGCAAAGCAGCAGTTGAGAAGCAGGTAAACACTGTGGTGTTTTACATTTATTCTATTAGGTGATGTCACCCTTTATTCGTTTGTTTCTCTTTGTTTCAGGTGCAGGAGGTGAATGCCAAGCTGCAGAAGGAGAAGGAGGCCGAGGTCCAGGCCAGGCAGGCGGCTCGCAGCGCCGAGCAGGCCAGCGGAGGGGGGGGCGTGGGGAAGGGCTGGAACGAGGACGACCTCCAGCTGCTCATCAAAGCTGTAAACCTGTTCCCTGCAGGAACCAACGCCAGGTAGTCTCACTGAAAGAACCCGACACGATACGCAGACGTAGCTTAGAGTGAAGAAACTATGGGATAAGAAAAGGCTCAACTAAAAAATACAGTCACACACAAAATATATCAACATAAAGCAGCCAAAAAGAACACTTAAGAAGCAAAACAACACCTTTTTGGTTCTCACTTAATTCTGCTTCATTCAGACGGGCGGACGGGCGTGACGCACGAGGCGCTGCTCTGTGGCTCCTGACTGAACTCCGGTTATATTAACGTTTATTAGCTCGTATAAAAGCCCAACATAACGCTATCTTAGACACAAATAGGTGAATCTAGTTTGTCTATCAGAAAGATTCCACTGACGGAGAGAGAGACGGAGGAATCAGAGGCAGCGCGCAGCAGAGACTGGATATTGATCAGGGATCCTTCGTTCTGGTGAACTACAACGGCTGAAGCCAACAGAGTAAACCTCTATACGTGATGCAAAACGAACGCCTTTCTAAGAGGGGAATTATCTGCAGATTCAGAGCACGTGAGAACTGAACGTCGGGAATTATGTAGCGACGCACGCGCTCTACATGAACTGCGAACCACATGCGTTCCGAACCGTAGAGGGTGATCCGTACGAACCACGGATCAATGATGATCCGTTGCACCCCTAGTAGTAGTAGTAGTAGTAGTAGTAGTAGCAGTAGTAGTAGTAGTAGTAGTTGTGATTTAGCCGTAGTATACACGCTCCGATTCCTTAGTCCTGACGTCAGGTCTGGTAAAGTTTCAGTACTCCATTCATACAGTAATGCCGACAGGATTTCCATACCGTTAGCATGTTTAGCTTAGCCGATAACGTTTTGCTAACGTAAAACAGTAAACAACTGAAGAATCTAGCAGAGCTGATTAAAGCTTCTATCAACCACTACTTCAGAATAAGGTAGAGACTTAAAGAGACACCGGTTTGGTTCTAATCAGCTGATGGAAAGTTTTTTTCGCCCGAAAAATCTTCTGTGCAGGTATGGCAAGCTGTTCTATCATATAATCAAACAAGCTTTGGAATCTCTGTGGCAGGTCATTTGTGTTTTTATTTATCTAAAAGTCATTTTTCCACATTAGAAATCAGCTAGCTGAGATTTAGTCTGAGGGTTTTCATTTTAATTTATTTAGTTTTTCCACATCATGTTACTCAGTCTGTTCGACTTTATGTTGCATCCAGTCCAGGTCAGAGTAACTGAAGCAGTCAGTCCTTTTATAAAATACTTTCTAACTCAAAGAGAGAGAAATCTTTATGGTCTTTTAGTCTGACCCCTGACCTTTAGGACTCTGTTTACAGTTAGAATTGGATGAAAAAACAGATAAATGTGACTTTTTAATTTTCTTCTGTTGTACCAAACCATGATTTAGTATTAGTACTCGTATCGGTACTCTATCGGCAAGTACTCAATTGTAAGTACTCGTACAGGAAAAATCTGGTATTGGAGCATCCCTAGTCTTTTCTTTTGCTGCACCTCGGTTTTTCTTCTGCTCTGGGTTTTTGCCAGTCTTAGTGGGAAGAGCTTCCCAGTGCTTCAGTCTCATTGGTTATGAGGGTTTGGAGTAGGTGGGCCTAGCTGTTTGCCACAGGAATAAAGCCACCTACTCCAAACCCTCATAACCAATGAGATTGAAGCACTGAGACTTTCTTTCAAAAGCAAAAACAAAACTGAGGCGCAGCACAATCAAAACCTGCCCTTCAGAATAAAAGCCTAAATGGTCTGAATGAAGCAGAGGTAAGTGAGAACCAAAAAGGTGTGTCAAAAAAATAAAATATGAATTGTTAAGAAGTAAAAATAAGTTTTTGGTTCAGATTTTGTTTTTTGTAAATTTTTGCTTTTGAATTTCACACTTTTGCTTCTGAAATGTTCTTATTTTGAAATATTTTGTGTGTGAGTGCATTCTTTGGTTGATCCTTTTGGCACAAACCTTATCCCATAAGAACTTTTTTCTTTGTATTTTTCTACTAAAAATTCAGATCTCGTGATATTTCTCCAGAATTTCCTCCTCCCCTTTAATTGTGTCAGAATTTAAATTGAAAAAGTATTTGCTCCCTTACGGATTTGTTCTGTTTTTGCTGACTCGTCACACTTAAATGTTTCAGATCAGCGAACAAATTTCAGCATTAAAGAGACAAGAGGGAAGATTTTAATAAAAATAACCATGCATGTTCAGTTTTAAGTGATGAAGCATTTTAAATCAAAAAGAATGAGTCCACCCATGTATCATTCCATCATCTAGAACAGGCTGTGAGCTGTAAAATGTTCTGCAATTCGGGAACAAATTTCCCGCGCTGTCCTACGGATGTGACGTCAACTGACGCTGCTGCGCGTTCTGGAAGCTAAAAAAGTAATAATAAATGTATATCCAGTAGGTGGCAGTACTGCACCGTTGTGTTGTGTTGCTGGTCAATGGCGGACTTCCTTCGTCTGAATCAGTGGTTTTTCTCATCAAACTGGTGTTATCTTGTTTATGGAGCTGAAAACCTCTCTGATGGATTATAGGGTTCCACAGAGCTAAAGGTGCTGTTATAGGCGACCGCACAGCGATCTGTCCATGTTTATGGGTCTCAGGACGATAGGCCTCAAATCCCCGACTGTTTCCTGGACCTCAGTCCGCTTACAGTGCATCAAAGGCGGGTGTGCAGCGCACGCTCCTCCGGGTGCTCCGGAGCGCCACTCCATGATGCGAACTTGAGAAATCTAGGGTGATAGAGGCGGGGGGACATGATGATAATAATAATGCATTGGATTTTTATAGTGATTTTTCCACTACTCAAAGCGCTTCACAGAAGTTGCATTATTCATTCCCACTCTGGTGGTGGTAAACTACGACAGACGTCTGTAGCCACAGCTGCCCTGGGGCAGTCTGACAGAAGCGCCATCGGCTCTTCTGACCACCACCAACATTCACACACAGGCAAGTTGGGTGAAGTGTCTTGCCCAAGGACACAACGACAGTCTAACCCAGCCAGAGCTGGGGATCGAGCCGGCGACCCTCCGGTTACCAGACCGGCCACTCTACCAACTGAGCTAATGCCGCCCCTTTGGTTGAACCCTTATGAGATAGTGAGAAGTTTGTGCGCGCTTCCGTTCAAGACTGTAGTTTCTTCGCAGCGCCAGGCGCGGCGCTCATGAGGTTCGTTTTTCAAATCTTCTCCCTTTAAAGAGAAAAATGCAGTTCTTAAATGATTATTCAATTGTTTAAGGGAAAAAAACGACCCAAACCAACCTAGCTCTGTACTAAAACGTTTTTGACCCGTAAATGTAATAACAAGTTGTAACTCCTGGCGGTAATCAGGTCTGGGTGTGACTGGAGGAACTGAACTTTACAAATAATGTGTTACTTTTCCACACAGGAGCAGGTTGGGTTTAGATAACTTTTTTCCTTTTAATAAAGAAAATCATCAGCTGTATTCTATATTGACTCAGGTTTTCTTTGACTGTTGTTGAAATGTGTTTGCTGATCTGAAACATTTACAAGTGACGAGTCAGCAAAAACAGAAGAAATCTGTGATACTTTTTCACAGCACTGTATGAAAAACCCAGTTTGTCTTAATAAAAAATGAAACGATTAAGATATAACTCTTTAATGTTTTCTTTTGTCAGGTGGGAAGTCATTGCTAATTACATGAACTTGCACTCCACCAGCGGTATGAAGAGAACAGCCAAAGATGTCATCAACAAAGCCAAGAATCTTCAAAAACTTGGTAAACTGTTGTTTTGATCGTTGACTTAACTAGATACCTCATTGAGTTGGGATGCACACTACTGTATTTATTCTCTTCAGTCAAAAACACACCAGGAAGGCTGCAACGTGACTTGTCAAAATAAGAGCGGCGCACTGTGGGCTATATTATGATCTGTGTTCACTTCAAGGTTTTCCATCATTATGGGCTTTAGCCACTTGTTTTAAATTAGTAAAGTATGTCACAACCAATAGGTTTCATTCTAAAAGTAAAACGTTTGTATAACAGAAATGTGCTGATTATGCGAAACCTAAAAAATCCAGAGTTCACTTTTTAAGGAGCGAGCAGACACAGATTTACACCAGTGGTGGTTAAAACCTATGAGAGTCCAAAAGTAACTTGATCACACTGGAATTGATCTATCATAAAATACTGAACATATTCCTGTTTGGGGTAAGAATCTTAACAGATTTGTAACTTTCAGAGAGTTAAACAAACCTCGCATTCCTCTGCTTATCCGGGGGCAGCATCCCAATTAGGGCAGCCCAGGCCATCCTCTCCCCGGCCAAGTCCACCAGCTCCTCAGCTGGGACGCCCAGGCGTTCCCTGGCCAACATGGAGATGCATTTCCTCCAGCTTGTCCTGGGTCGACCCGGGTTCCTCCTGCTGGCAGGACATGCCCAGACCACCTGCCGAGGGAGGCGTCCAGGAGGCATCCTGACCAGATGCCCAAACCACCTCAACTGGCTCCTCTCGACATGGAGGAGCAGCGGATCTACTCCAAGTCCCTCCCGGATGTCTGAGCTCCTCACCCTATGTCTAAAGCTGAGCCCGGCGAAGGAAACTCATTTCAGCCGCTTGTATTCGTGATCTCATTCATTCGGTCATTACCCAAAGCTCATGACCATAGGTGAGGATTGGGACGTAGATCGATTGGTAAATCGAGAGCCTTGCTTTCTGGCTCAGCTCCTTCTTCATGACAGACCCGTTCAGCGTCCATCACTGCAGACGCTGCCCCGATCCGCCTGTCGATCTCCCACTCCCTCCTTCCTTCACCTGAGATACTTAAACCCTTCCACTTGGGGTAAGACCTCTCTCCCAACCAGGATTTGGCGAGCCACCCTTTTTCGGTCGAGAACATGTAGATGCCAACTAATTGAACTCGGTCTTCTATAGGGTTGGGCGATGTGTAACTTTTTTCCAATCGTCCATCGTCAGTCCAAAAATCGACGATGGGCGATTTATTGGCGCAGCTGACATGTTGACATATTTGTGGGCGGAGCAATGTAAACACACACTAATGGATTTAACAAATTAGAACTCAGAAGTCCCAAAATTGAGGAAATAGTTGTAAAAAAAACACAACGTCGCCTGTTTGGGGCTACTTTGGCTTTAAACAGACATCTAGTGGCAGCAAAGAGCTCCGACATCGAGTGTTTACCCTTCTGCTGTGTGCTAACTAAGCTAACACAGAGCTAGCTGCTGCTGCTCCGTCACCAAAATCTCTCAAAAAGACTTCAAACTGCAGCGGAGATTTATTTTATGGATGTTCACTGAAGGGGTTTTTATTCGTATTTCAGTTTTAGTTTCATGTTGTTTTTGTCGTTTATCAGACTTAGCTGAAGACAGTTGAACACCAGATCGGTGTTATGACTCGCTAAATATTCCTAGCACCGGTAGCCGACGCGTAAACACGGTTTAACTGGAACAAAGCCAGTCTCTGATGGTTTCCTCCCCACCACACCATAGATATTATTTAGATACATTTATTTTCTTAACACAAGCTGCTGCCGTTCTCTGTCTGTCTGCTACGGAGTGAGTAAACACCGCTGCTCCGCCAGCTCTCGGGGGAGGAGGAGGGAAAAGGAGCTGCTGCTTGCAGCTGGGAGGAGTTTGCGTGTAACGTTTAAAAAGAGCATTATTTATTATTTTTACGTGGGCTGCGTCCTTTGACTTGAACCAAACGTTGTTAATAATTAAGAAATTAATTTATAGTGGGACGAATAAATCGTTCTTGAAAAACGGGAGGCGATTGGCTGAGCCCATCGCCGATGGTCGATACATTCGTCTGATCGCCCGACCCTAGTCTTCTACTGACTCGTAGGTCTGTTTTTACATCTTCATCTGCCACCGGTCTGGTATGTTCTGTCATCATTACTTCTGCTGACTTTAAATCACAAGATGTCTTCAGAAAACAATCTGTGCACCATTCAGAAACCATGACAAAAAATAGCATATTAATTGTGTTGGTTTGTGATTGTTTCGAGTCAGAATTGAAATGTTTGGAATTGTTGCTTAAACGTCCAGTGACTTCTGTTTTCAGACCCACTCCAGAAGGATGAGATCAACAAAAAAGCCTTTGAGAAGTTCAAAAAGGAGCACACGTCAGTGCCGCCCTCCGTAGACAACGCTATGCCCTCAGAGAGGTTTGACGGTGAGTGTATTTTTTGATTTTGACATTTTAACCTGATATCCTGTCAGGATCTTCAGCCTGCAGCTCTGGGGCCTGAAGTGGCTCCTTGTAGCTTTGACTAAGTGACATCAAGTATTAAATTATATGTAGTGGAAAATGATTTTGTAATGGCCTATAAAGTAGTAATTTTAAGATTAGTCATTTTAAGATGGCCGCAATCTACTTTGGATCTGACCCCACTGCGACTAGTCATTAGCCTCATCTCTACGATCTCTAAGTGGACAATCAGGCGTACAGCTGGCAGGGGGACAGAACATAAAAGAACATTTTATTCAGCGAGGATGCTGAAAAGAGATGTTCAGGATGTTTTTTTACTTAAAAAATGTTTTTTTTTAAAGATGATAAAGTCTCGACAGATACAGAGGTGAGAGAATTACCTGAAAACTTGGGTTTAGTCTACAGCTCTACATTCACAGGAACAAAAATAAAGCATCCAAAGAACGCAGTAGTGAACCATGGCCGGTCAGTGGATTAGGATGCCTTGGATCTGTTCAGGATCCAATGAAATCTCAAGACATGGAGTAAAATGTGCTGCCTAGTGAGAGGAATCTTGAGCTCAGCTGCAGGTTACAGGTCCTCCAACAGGATAATGAAACAAAAAGCTAAAACGCCCAAGAATAAATCACAACCAAACATTTGACTGTTCTGAATTCTATGAGCCCTGATCTAGATCCTATCTGGAGAAGGAGCCCTTTAAAGCTGGGATGTCTGGAGCAGTTTGCTCACAAGGAGTGGACCAGACGTCCCACTGAGTTACAGAAATCAACTGATTCACAAGGTTGATCAACAAAATATTAAGGGTGTTTGTGTCCACGCTTCTTCCCGGACCAGTCTGGGTAAAATACGTATTGAAAACACGCCTCATTCATTTTCTAAGTTAAACTGTTTCTAAATGTGCTATTGACATGAAATTCTTGACACATTTCTGGAACAACCCATCCAATACACGCATGGCATCAAGTTGTGTGTAATAAAATGTAATAACACGGGAAAAAGGAAAGAACGCATGAAGAAAGCAAGGCGCAAAAAGACATGGAAAGTCACGACACTGCTGGAATATAGCAGTAATAGGAAAATCCTAAATCATTGATCATACATTTTAGTTTTCAAGTAACTGTCAGATGTTTTAATTTGTTTTTTTAATTTTGAAAAAAAGCTGCTTCAAAAAATGTATTGATTTCCAGTCACATGATGTGTGACGTTGTCAGAGGTAGACGGCATACGGAGGCTTATTTAAACTATTGTTATGATGTATGAACACTCACTAATGCCAAGTAGTGCTCGCTGCAGAACCAGAAAGGCGGAGCTGCACCAGGTTCAGCCCCGCCCATTCAACCGGAGTCAGCCCCGCCCCGCTACACAGCCCCGCTGACTTGTCCGCTGTTTTGTAAAAATAACTTTATTGCAAAAGAGTGAATTTACAAGAAAATAACTGAATATCTGCCTGTTTCTCCTTGTTTTCAGGGTAAAACATATCCTCAAAATTGATTCAATATCTCGGGGTTTCAGTCATGTTCTGGTAACAGGATTAGTTTGTGAATGAGAAACGTTTTCTGTCATACGGACTACAACGAGAGACAGTGAGCCTAAAGCCTGATTTATACTTCTCCGTCTGCGTCGTTACGGAGGCACGCAACACCATTATCCGTCGATGCAAGAGCTCTCCGACAGCCTCGCAACGACGGACGGAGTCGAGCTCACTTTTCTAAACATCCGTCGAAAGAGACGGAGAGCGCACGCCTCTGATTGGTCGGCCCAACAACTCGTGATCATATCCAGCTTCATGCCGCTATCAACAGAGAAGTAGAAGTAGAATTTTGCGGAAGCAGATATGGATCAGCTCGAGAAACGTCTGGCAGACGAAGTACGAACATTTATATCATCCATCAGTGTCCCTAAAGGGTTAAACAAGAGCGACATATTCGCTCGTCATCTGCGTCGTCCTCACTGAACGGACGGACATTCAGCAGACGCCGCTGTCTCCTCACTCCTGTTTAATTCTTTTTAACAACATTGTTTGTTCCTCGAGATCAATCTGTTCAAACTCAATCAAAATTCGCTCTCTGTCGGCCATTACTGAGCTGAAATAAACAAACTTTGGTCGACCGGACGGGGGCATTACTGCAGAAAAGTTATGCGCCCTCTGCTGTCCTGGTGGAGAATTGCTTCACAACACTGACGGAGAAGTAAAAATCAAAAACGTCTCCGTCAATACGTGTGAGCACAAACGTGCTGTCGGAGAAGTATAAACTAGGCTTAACAGAGAAAGCCAAACTAGCCCACTCTGCTTCGTAGTGTTAGCCGCTGATGGCGGCTGTTAGCTACTATCAGCTAGCAGCTGCTCCTGGCGGGGGCCAAAGCACCGGGGAAACCCTGAGCGCTTCGTGGACCCAGACCCAGAGCACAAAGCTCTGCCGGACCCAGACGGAGCTTTGCTTCACGGACCCGCAGCACAAAGCTGCGTTGGACCAGGAGCACCGTACGAAGCTCCGCGGACACGCTCGCAGCATTACCCGACAACGAGGTGTTGCATCTCCGCCGGACTTTGTGCTCTGGATCCAGCGGAGATGCAACACCTCGTTCTCGGATCTAACAGCCCAGTGTAACCAATCACACGGGAGGTGTGGGAGCTAACTGATGGAATGGCCGGGTCTGATTGGTTGAATGGGTGGGGCTGAACCTGGTGCAGCTCTACCTTTCTGGTTCTGCAGCGAGCAGCCTCTCACTAATGCTGGGCAAATTCCAAACTCTTCTCAGAATCCTCCTCTAGGATGAGTTTCTGCACTTCTTTATAAAAACAGGCTGATGGGAGTCACGGTTTTTCTTCCTTCCATGAACAGATGATCGGCGAGAGATCGCAGTACGCTGCATGTACAGACTGATTATAGGTTCAGTAAATCCTAAAACCCACAAGAAATGACAGATGTCTTCTACACATGAAAAAACATCACGGAAAAATGCAAAAATTTTCTCTTATGTGATTCAGTTCATCAAAAATCAACAAAACGTGGCACAGACGTGACATCGACTTATTTTGAAATGTTCCCGTTTTATTCTTTCTTGAACTGAATACTTAAAATGATGGAATTTTTTTTTTGTCAGCCTCTGGTAGTGATGGTAACGCTGCCGCCTGGACCACAGAGGAACAGAAACTCCTGGAACAGGCCCTGAAGACCTACCCAGTGAGCACGCCGGAGCGGTGGGAGAAGATAGCTGCTGCAGTCCCCGGACGAACCAAGAAAGACTGTATGAAGAGATACAAGGTACGCTGAGTAGACGTGGGCGGTATCCAAATTTTGATACGGTCAAAATTACGTATTACTGGGACCATAATTCAGCTCGGGCATTTTGGTCATGGCTCCCATCGTGAGCACTTACAGCCGACGTTCGGTTTGGACGGCTACGTTGTGCGACTGAAGCGCTGTAAGCGTGCGCGAACACACCCGTGGCCATACGAGCTTGCGCTGCAACAAGGAAGTGCTGATTAAAACAAGCCTCTCAGATCGCGGACTGCGCGACAGGCCGGTCCTGGTCCGGCTCAAAGTTACTATCAGCTCACAGGAAGTCCAGCCCACACCGTGCATTTTTTATGACGGTATTGAAATGGATACCGTAGCTATTTTTAAACACCGGATGTATACGGTATTACCATAATACCACCCAAGCCTAAGCTGACATTTACTGGAAATACTTTAATTTGCAACTTCTTATAACAATGCTGACAAAATACTAGACATAACTAATGTGGATCTTTGAACATAACCAGGTTTCTATTTATCTGACAGGAACTGGTGGAGATGGTCAAAGCCAAGAAAGCTGCTCAGGAACAAGTGGCAGCCAAGAATAAAAAATGACGAGAACCACAAGTGACGATAGATTCTGTGTTATTTTAATGTTATTGTGTTACTCTTTATTTTATAATAAAAAAAAAAAACTAAAGATGAGACTTGAACGTTTCTTCTACACTGTAGAGTTCTGCTCAGGTTTTCATCCAGAACATCCCACTGCGAATCTGGTTGTAGTCTGGCAGCTGTTCAATTGGACCTGAGGGAAGGAAAGTTTGCTTTTAGAGATCAAGTTGAACTATTTTAACACTACTGATATTTATAAAAGGAAAACTGTATTGGGAATCCCTAATAAAACACCTCAACCTTGTAATGTAATCTTAATTTAAGTAACAAAAAGTTTCCCCATCTTGTTACAAATCTATTAAAGAGTGGAACATACCAACTGCTGCGATGGCGGGGGCCCTGTTGTAGATGTATTTGGCACACACCTCCTTGATGGTGTTTGCATCAATGGCCTGTAGAGATTCATTAGACATTTTCAACACGGCTTAGCACAGTTCTAAAGATATTACCTGGATTCAAGAAAACAATTGTACAAAGGAATGTGTAATTTTATTGTAACAATATGGGACTATCAGGCAGTGCCAGATCTTTATAGACCTGTGCCCACAGCTACAAAGACCTACAATTAATCTGAAGAAACCTGAATGACTTACTTAAAGGGATACTCCACCAAAAAGTGATTTGTTTTTGGTCTATATCCATATTCCCCATGGTTAGATAAGTGTCATAAAGTAGTCCCGAGTCTAAAATAGTTCCTGTAATTCCTTCGTGTTACTTTTTATTTTCACTTACAGTCGATATGTTTACTGAGGTCACTAGGCAGAATTAGTATCACTACTGAGTGAGTTTTAAGGAGTTTTATCACAATGCTAGTTATCAACCCTCAGGCTTCATTGAGGACATTTTTGTCCATTTGGGATGATTTTCCATGTTCGTCTGCACGCCTTTTTAACACCGTTTGTGCAAATGGTACAAATTTTTGTCACAAAACCCCTCTCGAGACAAATTTTGAAATTCAATTTGGAATTTTGAAAATAGACCAAGGGAACACTATGAAAAAAAATCCGCCATACACTTGAGACCTTAGTGGACAAAAACGTCCGCTCATAAAAGTGGCTATAAGAAATGGATGCATTCATATTTTTTTCATAGATCTGTTAAACAACTTCAGCCCTGCTCAAACATATAAAAAATTTTAACCCTTAAAATGCCAGTTTGATTACTCCAAGTCACTGATGTAATTTATGAAAAAAAAAACACAAAACGTGGTTTGCATTGAAGTCAATAGGACGTTTTTGTCCTTGAGGGGCACAAGAGGGAGGGAAGTTTTAAATCTGTTGCTACACAAAAACTAATAAAGCATAAAATATATTTAATCACATTCTTGACATATTTAAGGCTGATTTAAAAATATATATTTCATTCATCCAAAATATGTTTTATGTAAAATATCTCCTCTTTTGTCTGCTTTTTTTCATGAAAAAATGAGCATCACACAATCAAGCTGGCATATAAAGGCTTAAAATTTAGATAAATATTCAATATTTGATTGTTTTGATCAGAACTGAAGTTGATCACAAGATTTAAGCCCAAAAAGCAGAAAAAAATATTAATCTGGACAAATTTTAAAGCAGTTTTAGAAGTGGACATTTTTGTCTGTAAATTTTTAATCACGCAAAAACTAGAAATGCTAAATTTTCAAAATTTTAGATATTTCATGACATCACCAAGACTGGTTTGTAATAATGCCCCGTGCACAAATTATTATTTTTTTGAAAATAACTCATGTTTTGTGTTTTTTTTTATGAATTACATCAGTGACTTGGAGTAATCAAACTGGCATTTCAAGAGTTAAAATCCTCAAAATGATTTAAGTTTTTATATGTTTGAGCAGGGCTGAAGTTGTTCAACAGATCTATGAAAAAAAAAGAGAAAAAAATATATGAATGTATCCATTTTTATAGCCACTTTTATGAGCGGACATTTTTGTCCACTAAAGTCTCAAGTGTATAGTAAATTGGAATGAAGCCTGAGGGATAATATTCACTTGCATTGTTTTCTGCTAAGCTAAAGCTAAAGGAGTACTGCCGGATCAGGATGACGTCTGGACTGGTTACATATCGTTTTTGCCCACTTATCTAACTATGAGGAATATGGCAATAATGCATCAGTTTTATATAGCGCTTTTCTAGGTCACTCAAAGACGCTTTACAGAGTTGCATTATTCATTCACACAGTCATTCTCACTGGTGGTGGTAAACTACGACAGACGTCTGTAGCCACAGCTGCCCTGGGGCAGACTGACAGAAGCGAGGCTGCCATTCTGCGCCATCGGCCCTTCTGACCACCACCAACATTCACACACAGTCACACTCACATCCACACAGGCAAGTTGGGTGAAGTGTCTTGCCCAGGACACAACGACAATCTAACCCAGCCAGAGCTAGAGTTAGACTAAATTTCACATTTTTGGTGGAATATCCCTTTAAATATTGAATTTTCCTCTGGGATTATTCATGTATTTTTGATTTGATTAACTAGCATCATAAAACTGATAATGGTGGAGTTCTAGATTTCGTCAAACCCCATTATGTAGAACCTTCAAGTCATTTGGGTCCACTCACGTCGATCCGGGCCTCCAGTTCATGCAAAGGGATCCTGCGGCTGTAGCACAGCATCTGTCTGCCGATGTCCTCACAGATCGGGGTGGATCCTGGAGAAGACGGTCCATCTTAACACCAGAACCAGTACACAACCAGATGAATCCCCATCACGCTGCCTTACCGTCCAGATGCAGGAGCATGTTGGTCTTGAGCAGATTCTTGGCCCGAGCCACTTCAGCTTCAGTCACGCTCGTACAGAGAGACATCCTGACAGGAGGAAGCATTTACATTAAACATCGAACACAGTTTGTTTTAATACACACACGTGTGTGTGTGTGTGTGTGTGTGTGAACTCACCATTCCCTCTGAGTGAAGTGCATCATGTCGCTGATGGTACCAGGCTCACACACCATGTAGAGCCCCCACAGGCCCGTGTCTGTGTAGCAGGTGTTGAAGGACTGGAAGCTGTGACACAAGTTTCCCTGACAGGCCATCTGAGCCAGTTTACTGGACAGATTCTGGGTTCAGAGAAAGCAACCAATCAGAGAGAGGCCAATGAGCACTTGGTCCTTAAAAACTTAATCATTTAAAGTTTAAAATGTGTGGTGTTACTGAGGAGAAACAAACAAAAAAAGCACATTTGCGTCATTTAAAAACTGCATTTTATATTTACTCGGGTTTCCGTTGTTCGATACTAAAAAATTTTGCGGATCTGAAACATTTACGAGTCATAAAAACCGAAGAAGTACTTTTTCACAGCGCTGTATGGGACGTCTGTATTTCAGATCACACTCAAAAATAGCAACAATATGCTAAAAATAAAAAAAAAGTGCTTTTGTGAATCAAAGGGTTAAAGAGTTCCTTTATACTAGGGATGTACCGATACCACTTTTTTTTCAAAACCGATCTGATACCGATACTTAAATCTGAGTACTCGCCGATACCGATACTTCTACCACACAAAAAAATGCAACAATTTGGAATACAGGTTTTATTTTTTCTTCTCTGCTTTTTACAACAAATGACTGAGATAAAAAAAAATAAAATATGTTAATAAAAATGATCACAAAACTAAAATATAAGGTGAAAAATAACAATTTCCTGTGATTTCACAGTGAAATTATTGCAGTTTTCCACATTTTAACCAAATAAAATGAACTATTTGGCACCATCTCCAGCTCTCAACCTACACTGTTCCTCTTTAGCTCAATAGCTCCCCCTAGTGTTCAATATAGGAAACTACAACAGAAATCACAAGTCACAGACAGTGAAGCCACTGGTATCGGGCCGATACCGATACTGGTATCGGGCCGTCAGTGGTATCCCTACTTTATACCCACCACGCCTCCACCAAACGAGCGGTCCCAGTTTCCAATCAGAGTGTTGGCCACCATCAGGGGGATGGTGTCAGGGTGGGACCAGCCAACCGCTTCCACGGCGATGGCGATATGAGCCAGGGGCATTTTGTCATCCCGTACACGGATCTGAAACACAACCAGACGGCATTTCTACAGGGATCACAAAGTAACGTAAAAATAAAGAATTACTTTTTAGCTGAAAAATCATACAATAATGCAGTAAATATGATAGGAAAGTCCACAAATACTTATCAAATTATTAGTTAAACTCAGCAAAAATTCACTAAAGAGCAAGTCAAAATGGGTTTTATGGACCCAAATCAAGAGCTGAATAAACTATTAATCCCTTATAGGAAATGTAAGTGTTACATATGTAAAAATATCAGCACGAGAACAGGAAAAAAGACTAGAGGATAAAAATGGCACATCTGAGTTATTTATATTTTAGCAGTTCTACAAAGTGCATGCACAACGTCCAGTTAATAGCAAAACGTTTAGTAAACAACTGAACAAAAACACCTTCTTTAAAAGGACCGCGATTATATTAAATAGTTATCTGACGTTGAATTAGCGACAATGCAATAAAAAAATGTGTTAGATCCGAGTTCCCCTCATCACATCAGGCAGATTCTAAATAATATAGATGGACAAAACAGTCTCACAAAGCCTCGTCTCAACCCTTGCCTTTAATCAAAGGAAAACTACTTTTTGAATCCCAGAAGGAAATTAGTTGTTTAAGTAACTCGTTTAAATTTCTTCTGAGACATGGTAGGCTGTTGTAGGCTGCAGAAATGCATGTCTGTTATTTACAAGCACTGCTAATCCAACTCCTTTGCATTTTCCGCTCCTCTTCTAATCTCTGCCTGCTGGTGTCGTCTGAAAGCCGAGCAGAGAGACGGAGTCGGATCTGATCCTGCAGCCGCGTCTCAGTGAAACACACGATATTCTGACTGGATCCTCATCAGAGCTTCAATCTGGTCCATCTTTTAAACAAGAGCTCTTACGTCCCCCATTATGATCGATAGAAACGATGGATTTAACCCCCTCTTCCTCTCTCTGCTTTGCTCCTGCAGTAACCGATTTCGAGCCAGCTGCACACGCACGGCGTTACAGTAGGACTAAACAGAACGACCAGCCAAAGGAGCGTGTTCCTAAACTATCTTGTATACGTTGTTATGCGAGTTCCTACCTCACTTCCTGTGAAGTGACACGAAGGAAGTGCCGGAGCGTCGCCTTGATTTCTGCTGGGAAGTTTTCCAAAGTGATACTTGGCCAAACTAATGAGCTCATCGTGAGAAACTCCTGATCAGAAACAGAAAACAGACGTTCATCAGGCTCGGAATGACCAAACAAACTTCATTTTGTTGTAACATCAACCTGACTGATTTTATCTCATGAAAATCGTAAACTTTACCACACGCTGTGAATTAAGGGTGTATCGATACGCATAAATCAAAAAAATTTGGTACGTATTTAGCGTGGTTTGGTACAAGGGTCTGGACTTGTGTGTAATGGAGAGGATGATTCTTCCCATCCAGTCTTTTAAAGCTGACTAGTTTTCTTACTTTTGCTGTGACAACTGTGTTTGTACAATCCTCCAGTTGAAATTAGAATGAATCCTTCACACGGCCACTGGAGACGTGTCCGTCAGCTTCGAGTGATTTATAGTTCAGAAGCTCCTCAAAGTGTCAGCACTTATTCCATGAACCAGACAGTTGGTACTATCCAGAGAAGTTGGAAGGAGGAGCGCTGCGTCGGCTCTCGAACCGTTACCCTCAGGTCATAGGGATCAATATGCATTTTCCCCTAACTTTCTCCGTATTGGTATACTTTTGGTCCTTTTCCCCTCAATTTAGAGCTTAAAAATCAGAAAACAATGATATCATACTCCTATCGTTTCCTAGTCAACATCCAAGATGGATGGAGGGGGCGCGTTAGTCATGTGAATGACAAAGAATGATTGGAAATCCAACATGTTGGCAGGCGGGTCTTGTAGCTTATCTAGCGTACCTTCTGAGGCAGCCATATAAAGTGCTCTACTCTTTTTCTGATGTGGCAGTCAGGGGGAAAAAGCAACACGAAACTGTACATGTGCCCTCTTCAGGATGGGAGTGGTTATTGCCTGTATTCGTCATCTCCTAAATGAGCCCATCTGTTACCGTTACACCTCTAATCAAAAATACAAGAAGAAGAGTTCAGACCTCCAGCAGCAGCTAGAACTATCCTGGGTCCTTTGTAGTGGGTGGTGATGTACTCCACCAGGTCGCCTCTGTTGATCGTCCTGCAGCACAAACACACAACCTGAACTTCGCTTCTCAAAAAAACAGATAACTAGAAAGTTCCTGAAGAAATGTTGAGGGGACCTGCCACATGGAGCTGTTAAAATGCTAATAATAGCATTAGCATGCTAAAATGCTAGAATTAAATATTTGAATGAGAATTGTTTGAATCAAACGTACCAAGGCCACTCCTTCTAACCCCACTTTTACACTGCTCCGGTCTCTAATGTGTTCTTTTTAGCAAGTTTAGTCGCCAGACTTTTCTGTTTTTTTCTTTCTGAAGTCGATGTAGCCCTCGGTAGCCGGGGAATAGCTATCTATTTAGCAGAAATTTCCTCCGACTTCTCCATGACCGTGCTTTTCCAATGTGGCGACTGTTAACAGACATGGGCCACGTCTCAATACTCGCACTTCCACCCTTGCGCCCCTCAGTTACGCGTTAACGCGGAGGTGCGCGAGTGCTTAGGGTGTCCCGATTCTCCTGGCCGTAGAATCCGGACCTTGGCCCCGCCCCCTTTTCAACCCTCGCTACGCACTTCGCCGAAGTCCGCATGGGTGCACACTTCAGCGAAGGGTATTAACCATAATTCCAAGTGCACTTCACTGAAGAACATAGGGTGGAAGTGCGAGTATTGAGACAGGGCCATAGAGCGTCCTGAGCGTGGCCACACTTTTACAGGTTTGTGCGATGCGCATGCACGTTGATCGACAGCTGACAATGCAGAAACTCACATTCTATTGGCTTAGAAAATTCGCCGGTCAGTGTGAATTCATAGGGGTTTTTGGGAGGAAGAAGGGACTTAAGAAGAATAACAAATGTTGTGGAAGTCTACCCATACATCATAGTTTAGAACTGAACTATCATTTAAAACATTTATAAAACTTTGATACATAAGTAAATACTCCAGACTGCAGCTTTAACGTATGAACATTAGCATGAGGACATGGCAACGTTGGGATTGGCATGTTGGTATGTTAAGAGGATGAACACTTTAGCACTAGCATGTTTGTCTGCTAACATGCTAATGCTAATATAAACATGCCCTTAAAGTATTCTTCCCAATAAGATTTTTTGGCATGTTTTTTTGCAAATTGCATCACCACGGTAACTAGAAATGCCAATAAAAGTGATAACACTGTACATGACTGAGCTGGTTGTTTAGAGGTATTGAGTGTTACACTTTTCCATTCTGGACGCATTAATGTTGAGAAGAATAAATAAATACAGAGATTAATTTAGAGGTGAATAAATCAGCAAGAGGTACTTAAAAAAGCAGTAAGATCCTACTTGATGTTCTCAGTGGGGCCCAGGATGGTCCTGCCCAGTGCTGTGGACTGGTACGCTGTGGCATGCAGGTAATCAAAGACCACTTCCTGCAGATTGGTCTCCACCTCCTGCATCTCTCTGAGGATCACACCTCGCTCCCTCTCGATCTCCGCCTCTCCGAGCGTGCTGTTCTGAATGATGTCCGCTAGGATTTCAACAGCTTGAAGGCAGAAAATTTTGTTTAAACAATTATTGCACACTTTCTGTAAATCCTATCAACTTATTTTCACTTCCTGGGGTTTCTTTAATGTCTCGTGGCCTGTACCTCGTGGAAGATCCTTTGAGAAGGCTTTGGCGTAGTAGACCGTTTGCTCCCGGGATGTGTAAGCATTCAGATGGGCTCCCATGTTCTCAATCTCCAACTCCAGGTCCAGCTGGGAGCGTTTCCTGGTGCCCTGCAGCACAGAAACCTCCCAATGAACATTTTCCTCTCCAGAAAACAAAGGTTAGAAGTTCACAGCCGTAACCTCCTCACCTTAAAGGCCATATGCTCCAGGAAGTGGGCTGTGCCGTTATTTTTTTCATTCTCATAGCGACTGCCGGCGTCTATCCACAGGCCCACCTGGAAGAAACGGTTTATTAATGTTCTCACCTTGCTGCTCTGATAAAAAACTCCTCTAAGCAGGGCCTTTAGTGCAGGAGGGCTTTAAACTTGAATTTCCTGATGCATGACTTTAGGTAAAGGTGACCAGAGGGGTTTACTACGAAACCAGTTCAACACAGTGGGTCTTAATCTGGCTGGCTTAGCAAAACTATGTACTTGTATAGTGCTTTCTCAGTCTTAGTTTATAACAAGCATAGTCTTTATAGAGTTAGTTTTTTATTAAAATATTTATCATTTGTAGGGATTCAGGTGGAATAATTTTGATGAGGAGCTACAATTCTCACCTGAGGCCTCGGATGAGCAGCGAAACATCTTCAAAGAACCAAAGAAGTCCAGTTGCCTTTATTTAAAACACTTTTTGGATAATCCTAGGACAAGATGCTGAACCCCCAACTACCGTTCAGGTCTCCCTTGGTGAACAGATTCTTAATCTCAATGGGATATTACCTTATTAAATAAGTGGTTTCCAAAAATAAAAAGTTTTGATAAAGCTGTGAAGTGAAGGTGTTTGAATCTGAAGCTTATGTTTTGTGTTCTTAACATTGACTGGGAATCAAACATTACTTATTACCAATGTAATAATGTTTTATTTTGTATGTTGAAAATAACCAAAATAAACAACTTTATCTTAAACTTTTACATTTTCTCACACCAACATGCAGTTTGCTGGTCTGGATCTGGTTACATTGTGTAGAAATGACTGTGAAAACACATTTTTATGGGTGTTGGGTTGTGTGTGTTTGAACTTACAGTGCATGTTGTGAGCCCGGAGTCTTCAGAGGCCACTCGGAGTCCGTTTTCTAAACTAGTCACCTTGGTTTCCGGGACATTTAGCGCCACCTGCTGGGCAGCCTGAGTCGCCAACAGCCGAAGCTACAGAAACAAAAAGAGCAAGTCATGATGACGCTTCAGGTTAATGCTGCCAACCAGCACTAACCTCATAACGCTGTTAATGTAAAACTGTGTTACAGTATTAGCAAGTAGCAGCTACGTGTTAAATGTTACAAAACAGCGAGCATTCTGACAATTCTCTAAGAATTTTTTGACCAAATAAAATTATCGAAGAAAAACAACGTTAAGCGTCTTACTCTGCTGAGATAATTACTCCTAAATAAATGGCTGTGTAAAATATTTCTCCCCGCTAATGTGAGGCGTCGTACGGACGCAGCCATTTTGTTTATATGTAACGGAGTGTACGCAACATCCGCCGGACATGACGAGTGTTTTGGTTCTTTCAAAATAAGCGTAAGTCAAAACAGCAAGAAAACTTTTGAATGATCACTGAAGGCCATGTCATGTCTAAAGATTTTACATAATATATGTGTATATATGATTTATTTATATATATCACACACACACATATATATATATATATATATATATATATATATATATATATATATATATATATATATATACATATGTATAGAGAGATATATATACTTATATATACATATACACACACACACACATATATGTATATGTGTGTGTATATATATACATATATAGATGTATATGTATATATACATATATATGTGTATATATGTATATATATACATATATGTATATATATACATGTATATGTATTATATATACATATATATGTATATATACATATATATGTATATATATACATGTATATATATACATATATACATGTATATATATATATACATATATATGTGTATATGTATATATATCTATATATACATATATATGTGTGTATATACATATATATATATGTATATATGTATATGTCATCAATATTGGTCATCAATTACAAGAAACGTTTGACCTCTGTGCTTGCGAACAAGGGGTTTTCCACTAAGTATTAAGTATTTTTTGTTAGAGGGTTCAAATACTTATTTCACTCAATGAAATGCAAATGAGTTTCTATCTTTTATTTAAAGGTATTTTTTCGATTTTCCTTTTGATGTGCTATCTGCCACTGTTAAAATAAACCTACCATTAAAATGATACTGTTCTGAGACTTTTCATTTCTTTGTCATTGGACAAACTTACAAAATCAGCAAGGGGACAAATAATTATTTCCTCCACTGTATATATATATATATATATATATATATATATATATATATATATATATATATATATATATATATATATATATATGTATGTGTATATGAAAGTATGCATAAATACAGTATATATACACTGAGGGAAGGAGGCTGTTGCCCAAAATCTGGTGATAGATTGACCCATCGATGGTCCCATCCATCCTCTCCTCAGCACCCCAAAGCCAGATGTTTCCACTCCGTGCTTCACAGTTAGGATGGTGTTCTTTGGGTTGTACTCATCCTTCTTCTTTCTTCAAACACAGTGAGTGAAGTTCATACCAAAATGTTCTATTTCAGTCTCATCTGACTGAAAAACTTAGTCTTTTAAAATAATGATTGAAGATAAATTGTTTAAAGATTGAGAAACTGAACCAACAAGTTTAATTAGTTTTTAATGTCTAGAAGAGTAAGATTATGCTCCAATATAAGCTAATTATTTCTATTTGCTGTAATTAAAAGCATTTCCCCAGACCCCAGTACAATGCTCTCAAAGAATATGTTACAAAATTTGTAGATTTAGTTTTATTTTGAAAGGTTCTGACAGTTTGCATAGTTGCCAGATCCGTTTTTTCTAATCAACTTAGGGTCTGTTTCTCTGTAAATTGGCTTGAAAATATTGACAGTTGCGGGTTTTAGTTTTTTGGGCTTGTTTACAACATATGGAAGCTTAATTAGGCTTCTTCCTGTCTGTCACGTCTCTGTTTACTAAATGAAAATGATCACTTGTCCAGATGATCCTCCTGCCTCAGTAAACTTAGGTATCGCATCAAATAAAACTGATTCATGGACGGATGGATGCATTTCTGCTGACAAAGCCAGGAATTAAGTGGGTAAAATATGGTAAAAATAGAACAATGAATGGCTAAAAAAGACTAAATTAACCTGCTGAGAGCAGCGTCTTCGTATGGGGACTCTGGTTAAACCTGCATCAGTAGACTTTGGGTTTACATTGAATTATTAGGATTTATTTTTATTTTGAAATTCATTTTTTATTTGTTATACATTAATTTGATTTGTTTTTGTTGATTTCATTGTAATTAAAATTGTTCATTTATCAAATTTTAACAGTTTATAATTATATTAATATTTAAATTTTGATAAAACGTTTTTGTCCGATTGTTTAAAGTTATTTTAATTGAAATTGAAGTGTTTTTTTTTTTTGGTAAAATATGTTTACAGGTTAGTAAAAGATAGTAAAAGGTTAATTGTATTTTATGTAAAATGTATTTTGAATATTATCAATATTTAATAACAAAACCATTTTATGAATATTTACTGTGTTTATGTAAATTTTAATGTGAAATATATTCTTATAACACTTGTTTTAAGCTTGTTTTTGTTGACCTGGTTGCTTGTTTTTCTAATGAGATTTGGCAACCCTGCTTGTTTCCCTTGTCTCCCTAAGGCAACTCTGCTCGTTTCTCTAACAAGATCTGGCAACCCTGCTTGTTTCTAACGAGATCTGGCAACCCTGCTTGTTTCCCTTGTCTCCCTAACAAATATCTGGCAACTCTACTTGTTTCTCTAACAAGATCTGGCAACCCTGCTTGTTTCTAACGAGATCTGGCAACCCTGTCTGCAGGCGGAAGTAGCGCAGCGCGAGTTTGTACGTTGTTTCTGAAGTTCATACATCGTGGACTCAGTGACAGAACAAAGATAGTTCACCTGTACTCTTATGCGGAACAAAGTCATCATTTTCAGGCGCTTTAAGGTAGTTATGCATTATGTTGTAGTCGAGTGTTGGCATTAGGTTGTGGCGTTTTGGTGAGCTGCTAACCCGGTGTAGCGTTAGCTTTAAGTTAGCTTAAGCTTGTGTCTGCTGTTACTTCCAGACGGAATAAAATGGCCGAGCTAATGGACGGAGACCTGGAAGATGGAGAAATCTCCGGGTCCAACTCGGACGCTGAGATGGGAGCAACAGATCCAAACCGGGCTTCCTCAGGTTTCAGCGGACAGTCCTTCCAGCGGCGACCCGCTACCCTTCCTCCTCCCGCCGCCGCGTACCGGAGCTCTGCTAAGGCGGTGGAGTCCAGCGACAGCGACCCGGACTCCTCAGACGAGGACTCGGCCGTGTGGCGCCGGAAGCGCCAGAAAGTGTCCAGTGCTCCGCAGACGCCTGCGGTCTCCGCTGTGGTCCCGAGGCCTGTGCCCGCCCCTGCCCCGGGAAGCCGCAAGGTGAACAACATTTGGGGTTCCGTGGTCCAGGAGCAATGCCAAGACGCAGTCGCTGCAGAGCTTGGCATTTTTGGCATGGAGGGTGTCAGCATGTCCAGCAGGAATGTGGAGACTTATAACTTTGTCTTAGCCCGTAAGATGATGGAGAAAGAGATGGAGAAGAAGCAGGGAGAAGAGGAGACCATGCTGGATGCTGAGCTGGAAGAGTACATGAAGAGTCGGGGGTCAGAAGGGAGGACAGGGGATGATGGCAAGAGGAAAAGACCAGCCAAGGACAGACTGGGCCCCAGAGCTGAGATGGACATCAAGGGCCGGTATGAAATCACTGAAGACGATCCTGATGATAAGGTGGTGGACGAGATCGCCTACAGGCTGCAGGAGCCGAAAAAAGACCTGATGGAGCGCGTTGTTAAAGTTATCGGAAAGAAAAAAGCCATAGAACTGTTGGGTGAGACCGCCACGCTGGAGGAGAATGGCGGCGTGTACACCATGGATGGCAGCAGGAGGCGAACGCCTGGTGGAGTGTTCCTCAACCTGCTGAAGAACACGCCCAGCGTCTCCAAGTCCCAAATCAAGAAGATATTCTTTGATGAACATCAGAAAGATTGCAAGAGCAAGAAGGCGGCGCAGAAGAGGAGGCGCCACGAGCTGGCTAAGAAGATGAAGCAGGCCATTGGCACGCTCAACCTGCAGGAGCACGACGACGTCTCCAGGGAGACATTTGCTAGTGATACCAATGAGGCCTTGGAGTCTTTGGAGGATGCTGCAGAAGAAGAGCAAGTTGCCGTGGGAACCGAGGAGACGGCGGTGGTCTACAACTCCACAGACCTGGAGGTTTTCTAAAAACATCCTCCTGTCTGATCAGACGCACAGGACTGAGACTGAAAAAGAACACTGGAGCATACAAAACTATTTGAGTCACGCAGTTTGTTTATATTTTTGTTTTTTACTTTAGAAATAAAAGAAATGACCCTAAAAATATTGTATTTGTGTTCAAACATTATCTTCATTCTCTGAATTTAGTTCCCAAGAGATTTTGTTGTAGTTTTCAGCAGATAAGAAGGTATTGATTTATTAATGTGACTTAAAAATAAAGGAACCACTTTGGAAAAAATGACGAGTAAAGCAGAAGGTCTTGAGCCTTTTTCTGTGACGCTCCCATTCAGAAAAATAAGATTTTTCTATAATAAATTAGTCTTGTGTGGGGAAAAAAACATAATCCTGATGCATCTTTATGGACATTTGTGTCCATTTTTGGACAATTTTCATCTTCCATTACATTTCAGTTTTTTGTAACAAAGACTCCTGACAAATTTTGAAATTAAAAACTGATTATTTTTCAAATAGACCTCTGGAACAGTAAGAAAAAATACTACTTGAGTCATTAGAAGGCAAAAATGTAAGTTTTTCTACTTTTTGGGTAAAATCTCATGATCAAAACAATCAAATTATTTTAATTTCAACCCTTTAAAAGCCAGTTTGGTTACATGATGCTACTTTTTTCATGAATAAAACAACATAAATTGTCTACCATAGGATAAATGTTGGGTATTTTGGAGATGTTTAATAAAATCTGTTGCGGATTTATTTAGAATGATCCAAAATGATGCATTATTAGTTTTCGTGCAACATCAGTTTTAAAATCTACTACCCTCTTGAGTCACCGGAGGATTAAAAATGTGCCATAACTTCCATTAAAACCAGTTTTTAAGCTTTATTGAATCAACATGAACCCACAAGACAAGTTAAAAAAACATGGCCGCCTTTTGTCCACTACAGACTCGAGTCGAGAGAGAGAAGTACATTTTAAAAAGTGATGCAAAAACTGAATGAATCAGAGCTAAGTAATATTTAAACTAAACAACACCCAAAAATTCATCCCAACTACCAAAATTAACAATTTTTAAAAATATATTTTTAAAAATAAATATCATTGACATCATGTAAAAAGCCTCAAATGGTTGTTTTGAACAGGGCTGAATTTGTTTAAAAGATTTATGCCAAAAAAGCAGGAAAAAAAATCATCAGAAATGTTTTTATAGCAGTTTTGTGGAAGTAGACATTTTGTTCCTAATGACTCGAGGGGTATCAAATTAAAGTGATGTCTGAGGGTTAAATAAAACAAAAACCTTCAAAGTTTTGACTGTGTGTTTTTGTAGTGCACTCATTTATCCACTAGATGGCAATCTCTATTTGTTAAAGTGTTGGTTTATTTAGTGAAATTTGCTCACTTTAAGGAATTAAACTTGCAGCTATTACAGAATAACAAAGTATACTGTAAAGTAAAGTAAATTGGTTGGATTATCTGGATACCACATTTTTGTATGAGAGTACTCCATAATAATATGTTAAAAAAAAAAGGTAAATGAAATATCTGAATATCCTGTAAAGTAACAGACCTCATATATACAGGTATTTATAAAGAGATTTAAAAAACTTTTCCTGTCAGTAACTTTCCTATCAGTCATCATAATTATCATTATTGGGTCTAAGAATTAGCAGATAGATACATAAACATAAATGAAACCATTGAAGAGAACTCGTTAACAATTAAAGCTTCAGCCACTGACTGGGTCATTAAAATGACATTTTCTGTTATTTATTTGTTTGTTTTTATCAAAAGGACATTTTTTAGTTGTTTTTACATTTATATTTACAATTTTTATTTATTTTTTTCCATTTTTTTGTTTACTTTTTAAACATTTTTCTCTTTTAAATTTGTGTTTTCCCTAAAAAAATTTAAAATGTTTATTTAGTTGATTTTTTTAAAAACACATTTGTACTTTTGAACATTTTAAATTTTGTTGTATTTATTTTATATTTTACATTTTTAATTTATATCACATCTGTAATTTAGTTTACTATTTTTAAACCTTTAAAGAACGCTCAATGAAATACTTGAAAAATTTAAATATCAACCACTGAGTGTAATTGGAGGCTATAAAAAGACATTTGTAAAAAAAAGAAAGAAGGTATTTATGTATTTTCTTTATTTATTTTTGCCTTTTTAAAACTTCAATCATCAGCTGGTGTCCCACAGGGCTCTGTATTTGGCCCAGTTCTATTTAACATCAATAGTTTCTCTTCTGGACCTTGTGATATTTTAATGAATGCAGGGGATTTTTTTAATAATCCATGGTAAAACCACAGAAGAAGCTGCGGGCGGGTTAACAGATGTAATTTTCTGCCAAAACAGATGTCATTTACATTTGAATTTTAAACAGTTGCCATGTTCTTCTCCAAGAAAAATTAAAGACTCCGACATCTTCATTTCAGGAAGTTGTCTCATAATTCCAATCGGCCTACATGGGTTCACTTCTTGATTCAGATTTCAGTTTTAAGGCTCACATGAAAGGGATGTGTTTGAAGGTGGAGTTTGCTTCAACCATTTAGCTGAAATGGTTTCTAAAAGAAAATGCATGACTTAAAAAAACCTAAATGTTTGTAGAGTTAAAAAAGAGTAAATGTTACTGCTTGTTTGTCTCTGGCACTGAACAAGTTTGCATGTCTTTATCACTGAAAGGTGATTTGATCTACCCTCTGAGGGCCTTCTTTTATGTGAATCCTCTACCTTTTTTCTATTATTATTTAGAGGTAAAAGACCCCGTAGCTGTTGACTTAAGTGAAGGTCAATCGGCTCGTGTGAACATATTGGACCTTGGGAAAACATTGAATGCTATAATCCTTAGATCAAATTAACAGGTTGTTGGGAGAAACGTTATCTCTTTAGTTATATTTATTGACTAAAGGTGGTTTAGAAAAAAGAATGATGGGAAAAATCGAGGGTAAGGTCAAAGGGCTCATCCATTACTGTTGCTGTTAGGCTAAAACCTCTTATCTCCATTTTCCAATATTTTCATGATTTTCTTGTCATCTTTCACATCTATCTGTGGTTTTATGGATGTCAAAAAGAGCTTGTGAAATTGTGATAATCCAGGTTTGTTATTGATAAAAGAAACACTTTTGTTCATTTTCTGAAAATGTTAATTTTTTTGAGAAATGAGGTTTTCGCCTGACAGCGATGATATGTGTGTGTGTAATACGATAAAGTTTAATGAAAGGTGAGTTACAATGCTTCCTGACAGTTTTTTACTGCTTCTCTGCTGCAATTTGTTGCTCTTCAAATAGAAAAGAGTCTTTTCCTGTAAAGGACTGTAAAGCTGATCAAAGCGAGATCATCAAAGAAATGTGTGCGGTGAAGGAGGTGACTGATGTTCTGCCTTTTCTTATTCATGTGAATTTATTTTCCAGTAGTCTCTGGTCTCAGGACCTCTGGGTCTGTCACCTGGCAACAAACCTGTTGCCTGGATACAACTCGCTGTTTCTTATTTCCATTGGATCAAATAGGACCAGAACTAAAAGGTTTGTGTCTATAGATGGGTTACAACATGTCAGCCTTCAGAGATGCTCTCAACAAATATCACTGTGGAAAAAAATACAAGGCTTCGCGAATGTCTGTTCAAACAAGTTTTACTCATTTATCCAGTACATCTATGACACAGGTCATGTAGTAGTTTAAATCATAATGGTTTTTAACAAAAGTATGACTATACAACATAATGGTAACTTTTAATATCATTTGGTTAAACTTAACACTTTTTTTTTCTCTTCCTGGCAAAATGATCAGTACAGGCTCAAACACACTTCCACTCAGTGCGTTTACACGAGCATCTAAGTCAATCTTATCCTAGTTTACATGTCAGTTAGAAAACCAAACTCTCGAATGAAGTTCACTCCACTCCCCTACGATAGGTGGCGGTGGCGCCCTTTCATGTTGTTGTTTTTCCAGTTGTTTTCTAAGTGTTTAAAAGTGTTTGTTTTAAACGCTTTCATCGGACACGAATTTGCTCGGGCGCTTTCATCGGACACGAAATTGCTCGAGCGCTTTCATCGGACACAAATTTGCTCGGTCGCTTTTATCGGACACAAATTTGTTTGGGCGCTTTTATCGGACACGAATTTACTTGGGCGCTTTCATCGGACACGAATTTGCTCGAGCGCTTTCATCAGACACGAATTTGCTTGGTCGCTTTTATCGGACACAAATTTGTTCGGGCGCTTTCAATTTGACACGAATTTGCTCGGGCGCTTTCATCGGACACGAATTTGCTCGGGCGCTTTCATCGGACACAAATTTGCTCGGGCGCTTTTATCGGACACGAATTTGCTTGGGCGCTTTCATCGGACACAAATTTGCTCGAGCGCTTTCATCGGACACGAATTTGCTCGGGCGCTTTCATCGGACGCAAATTTGCTCGAGCGCTTTCATCGGACACGAATTTGCTCAGGCGCTTTCATCGGACACGAATTTGCTCGGGCGCTTTCATCGGACACGAATTTGCTCAGGCGCTTTCATCGGACACGAATTTGCTCGGGCGCTTTCATCGGACACGAATTTGCTCGTGTACCCTGCGCTGGAAAGCTGTTTGTTTGTATTTGCGGCCATCTTCTTCTACAACTACCGATTTGTTTGTAATTCTGCTTCCACGATCTCGTCACTCCTGGAAGTCGTTTAGGGGGAGAGACAATCTTGCTGTCAGGGGGCTATCTGTAGGTACCAGATGGGCGCGGGCCGCCAGATGTGCTTGGGGACTTGCGTTTGTTGATTACGTGACACTAGCAGATTGGCTGTATGTACGACTAATGGAAATTACGTTACCACGTTCGTGAAAGTTAGGTTAGCACATTGACGCTGAAGATTTTGATTGGTCCGGATTGGAGGAAGGACTTACTCATCTTTTTAATGAATCTTTAGATTTATTTACATAAAAACTAATGAAATATACTGAATAATGCTACATTCATACAAACAGCCAGGCCTGATAATAAATATGTAAATACATTTAAAACATTCACATATAAGAACCGTTGTGCTTTTTTGGCTCAGTCTGATGTTGATTTGATGTAGTTTTACATTCTTTACAAAACAAAGAAAATGTCATGTTTTATTAACAAATTATAGTTATAAAGAAAACATTATACTGTAAAAAATGTGTATTTAATAACAAACCTGCTAAACGCTTTCCAAAACGTGTGGAAGGACAGCATCAGAAAATGTACAATGTATTTTTTCCAAGTGGCTTTGCCGTACTTTGAGGTTGGCGGCAGGCGAAAGTTCCCGAGGAGGTCCGGTACCTACACTGCCCCTACCAACTGTGTCCAAAGTTGAACTATCTAGCTGACGGTTTTTGGTGAAGTTGAACTTGGAGGTGGTTGTCTTTTTTGTACTCCATCTGTACCATGATGCTACGACTTAATACATTGATTTCAGCCTTTGTGGTTATTGCTAAACATCTGAACCAATTTCCTTTTACCGGAGGGTGACGGTTTAGGTCTTCCAGACAATGGAAAAGTTAACACATTCAAACCATTTTACTTCACTAGTCTGTACTGATGAACTTCAGTCTGAAACTGTTTTGAAATTATTCGTGAAAATCTACAACTCATCCTTGTACTTTTCCATTTGTTATTAGTACTGCAGTAAATCATGATCAGGAAGTTCAAAATAAAAGTCATACTATAGTATGTGTGCTAAAACCTAAAAAAAAAAGTCATACCATAATGTCTCCTAAAAAGTAAAAAAGAAGTCATACTATAGTATGTATCCTAAAAAGTAAAAAAGAAGTCATACTATAGTATGTATCCTAAAAAGTAAAAAAAAAAAAAAAGTCAAACTATAGTGTGTCTCCTAAAAAGTTTTTTAAAAAAAGTCATACTATAGTATGTCTGCTAAAAAGTTTTTAAAAAGTCATACTATAGTATGTATACTAAAAAGTAAAAAAAGTCATACAATAGTGTGTGTCCTAAAAAGTTAAAAAAAGTCATACTATAGTATGTGTCCTAAAAAGTAAAAAAAAAAAAAAAAAAATAAAAAATGTATCCTAAAAAAAAAAAAAAAAAAAAAAGTCACACTATAGTATGTGGCTTAAAAAGGAAAAAAAAGTCATACTATAATATGTGTCCTAAAAAGTAAAAAAAAAAAAAAGTCATACTATAGTATGTCCTAAAAAGAAAAAAAAAGTCATACTATAGTATGTGTCCTAAAAAGTAAAGAAAAAAGTCATACCATAGTATGTGTAATAAAAAGTAAAGAAAAAAACATACCATAGTATGTGTCCTAAAAAGTAAAGAAAAAAAGTCATGCCATAGTATGTGTCCTAAAAAGTAAAAAAAAAAGTCATACTATAGTATGTGTCCTAAAGAAAGTCATAGTATGAGTCCTAAAAACTAAAAAAAAGTCATAATATAGTATGTCCTTAAAAGTTTTTAAAAAGTCATGCTATATAGTGTGTCCTAAAAAGTAAAAAAAGTCATACAATAGTGCGTGTCCTAAAAAGTAAAAAAAAATCATCCTATAGAATGTGTCCTAAAAAGTAAAAAAAAAGTCATACTTAAAGTATGTGGCCTAAAAAGGAAAAAAAAAGTCATACTATAGTAAGTGTCCTAAAAAGTAAAAAAAAAAAAAAGTCACACTATAGTATGTGGCTTAAAAAGGAAAAAAAAGTCATACTATAATATGTGTCCTAAAAAGTAAAAAAAAAGTCATACCATAGTATGTGTACTAAAAAGTAAGAAAAAAAAAAGTCATACTATGTGTCCTAAAAGTAAAAAAAAAGTCATACTATAGTATGTGTCCTAAAGAGTAAAAAAAAAAAAGTCATACATGTGCCCTAAAAAGTAAAAAAAAGTCATACTATAGTATGTGTCCTAAAAAGTAAAAAAAAAGTCATGCCATAGTATCTGTCCTAAAAAGTTTTAAAAAGTCATACTATAGTATGTGTCCTAAAAAGAAAAAAAGGCATACTATAGTATGTGTCCTAAAAAAAAGTCATGCCATAGTATGAGTCCTAAAAAGTAAAAAAAAGTCATACTATAGTCTGTCCTTAAAAGTTTTTAAAAAGTCATACTATAGTGTGTGCCCTAAAAAGTAAAAAAAGTCATACAATAGTGTGTGTCCTAAAAAGTGAAAAAAAAGTCATACTATAGTATGTGTCCTAAAAAGAAAAAAAAAAAGTCATACCATAGTATGTGTCCTAAAAAAAAAAAAAGTCATACTATAGTATGTGTCCTAAAAAGTCATACTATAGTATGTGTCCTAAAAAGTAAAAAAAAGTCATACTATAGTATGTGTCCTAAAAAGTGAAAAAAAAAGTCATCCTGTAGTATGTGTCCTAAAAAGTCATACTATAGTATGTGTCCTAAAAAGTAAAAAAAGTCATACTATAGTATGTTTCCTAAAAAGTAAAAAAAAAATCATACAATAGTATGTGTCATAAAAAGTAAAAAAAAGAAAAAAAAAAGTCATACTATAGTCTGTCCTTAAAAGTTTTTAAAAAGTCATACTATAGTGTGTGTCCTAAAAGTAAAAAAAGTCATACAATAGTGTGTGTCCTAAAAAGTGAAAAAAAAGTCATACCATAGTATGTGTGCTAAAAAGTAAAAAAAATAAGTCATACTATAGTATGTGTCCTAAAAAGTCATACTATAGTATGTGTCCTAAAAAGTGAAAAAAAGTCATACTATAGTATGTGTCCTAAAAAGTAAAAAAAAGTCATACTATAGTATGTGTCCTAAAAAGTAAAAAAAATAAGTCATACTATAGTATGTGTCCTAAAAAGTCATACTATAGTATGTGTCCTAAAAAGTAAAAAAAAGTCATACTATAGTATGTGTCCTAAAAAGTGAAAAAAAGTCATACTATAGTATGTGTCATAAAAAGAAAAAAAAAGTCATACTATAGTGTGTGTCCTAAAAAGAAAAAAAAAAAAGTCATACTATAGTATGTTTCCTCAAAAGTCATACTATAGTATGTGTCCTAAAAAATAAAAAAAAAAAAAGTCATACTATTTGTCCTAAAAGTTAAAAAAAGTCATACTATAGTATGTGTCCTAAAAAGTAAAAAAAAGTCATACTTAAAGTATGTGGCCTAAAAAGGAAAAAAAAAGTCATACTATAGTAAGTGTCCTAAAAAGTAAAAAAAAAAAAAAAGTCATACTATAGTATGTGTCCTAAAAAGTAAAAAAAAGTCATACTATAGTATGTGTCCTAAAAAGTAAAAAAAGTCATACTATAGTATGTGTCCTAAAAAGTACAAAAAAGAGTCATACTATAGTATGTGTCCTAAAAAGAAAAAAAAAGTCATAACATAGTATGTGTCCTAAAAAGTAAAAAAAAGTCATACTATAGTATGTGTCCTACAAAATAAAAAAAATAACCTTAACACTAACCCAGGCACAGTCACACATGCAAGGTGGGTGAAAAGTCTTACCCAAGGACTCAATGAATATCTAACTCAACCAAAGCATGGGATTGAACCGGTGATCCTCTGGATAACAAACTGGCAGCTCTACCAAATGAGCTAATGCTGCACTAAAAAGTGTAAAAAAAAAAGTCATAGTATAGTATGTGTCCTAAAAAGGAAAAAAAAAGTCATCCTGTAGTGTGTGTCCTAAAACGTAAAAAAAAAAAGTCATACTATAGTATGTGTCCTCAAAAGTCATACTATAGTATGTGTCCTAAAAAGTCATACTATAGTATGTGTCCTAAAAAGTAAAAAAAGTCATACTATAGTATGTTTCCTAAAAAGTAAAAAAAAAGTCATACTATAGTCTGTCCTTAAAAGTTTTTAAAAAGTCATACTATAGTGTGTGTCCTAAAAGTAAAAAAAGTCATACAATAGTGTGTGTCCTAAAAAGTGAAAAAAAAGTCATACCATAGTATGTGTGCTAAAAAGTAAAAAAAATAAGTCATACTATAGTATGTGTCCTAAAAAGTCATACTATAGTATGTGTCCTAAAAAGTGAAAAAAAGTCATACTATAGTATGTGTCCTAAAAAGTGAAAAAAAGTCATACTATAGTATGTGTCCTAAAAAGTAAAAAAAGTCATACTATAGTATGTGTCCTAAAAAATAAAAAAAATAAGTCATACTATAGTATGTGTCCTAAAAAGTGAAAAAAAGTCATACTATAGTATGTGTCCTAAAAAGTAAAAAAACCAAGTCATACTATAGTATGTGTCCTAAAAAGTAAAAAAAAAAGTCATACTATAGTATGTGTCCAAAAAAGTAAAAAAAGTCATACTATAGTATGTGTCCTAAAAAAGTTTAAAAAAATAAGTCATACTATACTATGTGTCCTAAAAAGTAAAAAAAGTCATACTATAGTATGTGTCCTAAAAAGTCATACTATAGTATGTGTCCTAAAAAGTAAAAAAAGTCATACTATAGTATGTGTCCTAAAAAGTAAAAAAAAAGTCATACTATAGTCTGTCCTTAAAAGTTTTTAAAAAGTCATACTATAGTGTGTGTCCTAAAAGTATATAAAGTCATACAATAGTGTGTGTCCTAAAAAGTGAAAAAAAAGTCATACCATAGTATGTGTGCTAAAAAGTAAAAAAAAAAAAGTCATACTATAGTATGTGTCCTACAAAATAAAAAAAGAACCTTAACACTAACCCAGGCGCAGTAACACATGCAAGGTGGGTGAAAAGTCTTGCCCAAGGATTCAACAAATATCTAACTCAGCTGAAGCATGGGATTGAACCAGTGATCCCTTGGATAACAAACTGGCAGCTCTATCAAATGAGCTAATGCTGCACTAGAAAGGGTAAAAAAAAAAAGTCATACTATAGTATGTGTCCTAAAAAGGAAAAAAAAAAAAAAGTCATACTATAGTATGTGTCCTAAAAAGTAAAAAAAAAGTCATACTATAGTATGTATCCTAAAAAGTACAAAAAAGTCATAGTATGTGTCCTAAAAAGTAAAAAAAAGTCATAATATAGTATGTCCTTAAAAGTTTTTAAAAAGTCATACTATATTGTGTGTCCTAAAAAAAAAAAATAAGTCATACTATAGTATGTGTCCTAAAAAGTAAAAAAAGTCATACTATAGTATGTGTCCTAAAAAGTAAAAAAAAAGTCATACTATAGTATGTGTCCTAAAAAGTAAAAAAAAGTCATACTATAGTATGTGTCCTAAAAAGTACAAAAAAGTCATAGTATGTGTCCTAAAAAGAAAAAAAAAGTCATAACATAGTATGTGTCCTAAAAAGTAAAAAAAAGTCATACTATAGTATATGTCCTAAACAGTAAAAAAAGTCATACTATAGTATGTGTCCTACAAAATAAAAAAAAGAACCTTAACACTAACCCAGGCGCAGTCACACATGCAAGGTGGGTGAAAAGTCTTACCCAAGGACTCAATGAATATCTAACTCAGCCAAAGCATGGGATTGAACTGGTGATCCTCTGGATAACAAACTGGCAGCTCTACCAAATGAGCTAATGCTGCACTAAAAAGTGTAAAAAAAAAAAGTCATAGTATAGTATGTGTCCTAAAAAGGAAAAAAAAAGTCATCCTGTAGTGTGTGTCCTAAAAAGAAAAAAAAAAAAAAGTCATACTATAGTATGTTTCCTAAAAAGTCATACTATAGTATGTGTCCTAAAAAGTAAAAAAAAAAAAGAGTCATACTATAGTATATGTCCTAAAAAGTGAAAAAAAGTCATACTATAGTATGTGTCCGAAAAACTAAAAAAAAACAAGTCATACTATAGTATGTGTCCTAAAAAGTAAAAAAAGTCATACTATAGTATGTGTAATAAAGTAAATAAAAGTCATAATATAGTATGTGTCCTAAAAAGTGAAAAAAACTCATACTATAGTATGTGCCCTAAAAAGTAAAAAAAGTCATACAATAGTGTGTGTCCTAAAAAGTTAAAAAAAGTCATACTATAGTATGTGTCCTAAAAAGTAAAAAAAAGTCATACTATAGTATGTGTCCTAAAAAGTTAAAAAAGTCATACTATAGTATGTGTCCTAAAAAGTAAAAAAAAAAAAAACTCATACTATAGTATGTGTCCTAAAAAGTAAAAAAAATAAGTCATACTATAGTTAGAGGTGTCAGATTAGCGCGTTAATTACGATTAATTAATTACAGCCCTAATTAACGCGTTATTTTTTTTAATCGCGTTAATCGCATTTTTAATCGCTTGACCGTTTCTGCATGCAGTCTGCCGCTGCAGTGATGTGTGTGTGCTGAGCTGGTCTCCTCGCGGTGTTTGTGTGTCACTGAGCAGCTCTGTGAGGCTCAGAGCCCCTCACTTTCAGGAAGTGATCACGTGACCTACGCATGACGCCGAGACAAAACAAACAGCTGATGGCCATAGCATGAAACCGGCATCACCTTGTAGAGCGCTATTTATCTGACCCCGCTGCAACAGGAAGTGCAAATTAAAATGACCTGCTCATTTCACGAGCTACTCGACCGGAATGACCACCGTCAGCCCAGCACAGCTCTGATTACACGTAGCTGTCAGCCGGTTCGGTGCGCGACCGGCCGGCTGACAGCTTCCACCGCTTGTGGAGCACAGCGCTGATCACTAGTAGTAGCCTACACTGAGTGATCTGACGGACTACAACGGTTTATATTCAAAGTAACGGCGCGACGTGGCGCAGCGCTGATCGCTGGTGTATTTCAGCCTATCAGCTGATCCGGTGCACGACCGGCCGGCTCAGCTTCCACCGCTTGCCCAGCACAGCGCTGACCACTGGTTACCAGTAGGTCTAGTACACCGCTGGACTGGCGGTGTTATGAACCGGTCCAGTCAGCGGTGCCCGAAGGAAGACATGGACGTAGTTTGGGGGGGTGCAGGGGGGACGTGTCCTCTGCTCGTTTTTAAAGTCAGTTTAGAGTCCTGTAGTTTTTACTGTCTAAAATAATGTTGCTCTATATTAAATGGATTCTGGCTGTTGTTTTTAGGTGTAGGGTTGATATTATGGCTCTTTTTAAACAGTTAAGCCCCTCTTCTCCACCTCCTCCCACCCCTGTATTCAAGTTGTGTCCCCCCACCTTTGAAATTTAAATTTCATTCTTGGTGGAAGATCAAATCAACTTTATTCATAGAGCACATTTCCTGCAGAGCAACACAATGTGCTTTACAGCAAATAAAACATAAACTAAAATCAGATGAGGGGTTAACAGAGCTGCTGCAGACTGAGTCCACTGACCAAAGTAATGGTTGCACTGGGACTGAATCTGTTCAAGTCTGTTAAACACAATAAATGACTTCAGATAGACACTTTATGTTGTTCTATATCAATCTACTGGTCTGACACAGTCATTTAATGAATTTAAATGACAATAACTCAAGAGGAGGGCTTTCTTTAGCCATTTCTTTAGATGCGATTAAAAATGCGATTAATTAGATTAATTAATTACAGATCATAATTAATTAATCACACAATTTTTTTAATCGCATGACAGCACTAACTATAGTATGTGTCCTAAAAAGTAAAAAAAAGTCATACTATAGTATGTGTCCTAAAAAGTAAAAAAAACCCAAGTCATACTATAGTATGTGTCCTAAAAAGTAAAAAAAAAAAGTCATACTATAGTATGTGTCCTAAAAAGTAAGAAAATAAGTCATACTATAGTATGTGTCCTAAAAAGTAAAAAAAAAGTCATACTATAGTATGTGTCCTAAAAAGTTAAAAAAAAAGTCATACTATAGTATGTGTCCTAAAAAGTAAAAAAAAGTCATACTATAGTATGTGTCCTAAAAAGTAAAAAAAAAAGTCATACTATAGTTTTTCCTTAAAAATTTTTAAAAAGTCATACTATAGTGTGTATCCTAAAAGTAAAAAAAGTCATACAATAGTGTGTGTCCTAAAAAGTGAAAAAAAAGTCATACCATAGTATGTGTGCTAAAAAGTAAAAAAAATAAGTCATACTATAGTATGTGTCCTAAAAAGTAAAAAAAGTCATACTATAGTATGTGTCCTAAAAAGTAAAAAAAAGTCATACTATAGTATGTGTCCTAAAAAATAAAAAAATAAGTCATACTATAGTATGTGTCCTAAAAAGTAAAAAAAAAAGTCATACTATAGTATGTGTCCTAAAAAGTAAAAAAAAAGTCATACCATAGTCTGTCCTTAAAAGTTTTTAAAAAGTCATACTTGTGTGTCCTAAAAGTAAAAAAAGTCATACAATAGTGTGTGTCCTAAAAAGTGAAAAAAAAAACTCATACCATAGTATGTGTGCTAAAAAGTAAAAAAAATAAGTCATACTATAGTATGTGTCCTAAAAAGTAAAAAAAAGTCAACTATAGTATGTGTCCTAAAAAGTGAAAAAAAGTCATACTATAGTATGTGTCCTAAAAAGTAAAAAAACCAAGTCATACTATAGTATGTGTCCTAAAAAGTAAAAAAAGTCAAACTATAGTATGTGTCCTAAAAAGTGAAAAAAATTCATACTATAGTATGTGTCCTAAAAAGTAAAAAAAATAAGTCATACTATAGTATGTGTCCAAAAAAGTTTAAAAAAGTCATACTATAGTATGTGTCCTAAAAAGTAAAAAAAAAAAAACAAGTCCATCCATCCATCCATTTTCTGTAGCCGCTTATTCCTCCACAGAGGGTCGCGGGGCAGCTGGTGCCTATCTCCAGCGGTCAAGGGGCGAGAGGCGGGGGACACCCTGGACGGGTCGCCAGTCCATCGCAGGGCCAAAAAAAAAAAAAAAAAAAGTCATACTATAGTATGTGTCCTAAAAAGTGAAAAAAAGTCATACTATAGTATGTGTCCTAAAAAATGAAAAAAAGTCATACTATAGTATGTGTCCTAAAAAGTGAAAAAAGTCATACTATAGTATGTGTCCTAAAAAGTAAAAAAAAGTCATACTATAGTATGTGTTCTAAAAAGTAAAAAAAGTCATACTATAATATGTGTCCTAAAAAGTACAAAAAAGAGTCATACTATAGTATGTGTCCTAAAAAGAAAAAAAAGTCATACCATAGTATTTGTCCTAAAAAGTAAAAAATAGTCATACTATAGTATGTGTCCTAAAAAGTAAAAAAAGTCATACTATAGTATGTGTCCTAAAAAGTAAAAAAAGTCATACTATAGTATGTGTCCTAAAAAGTGAAAACAAGTCATACTATAGTATGTGTCCTAAAAAGTGAAAAAAAACGAGTCATACTATAGTATGTGTCCTGAAAAGTGAAAAAAAGTCATACTATAGTATGTGTCCTAAAAAGTGAAAAAAAGTCATACTATAGTATGTGTCCTAAAAACGGAAAAAAAGTCATACTATAGTATGTGTCCTAAAAAGTAAAAAAAAGTCATACTATAGTATGTGTCCTTAAAAGTAAAAAAAAGTCATACATTAGTATGTGTCCTAAAAAGTAAAAAAAGTCATACTATAGTATGTGTCCTAAAAAGAAAAAAAAAGTCATACTATAGTATGTGTCCTAAAAAGAAAAAAAAGTCATACCATAGTATGTGTCCTAAAAAGTAAAAAATAGTCATACTATAGTATGTGTCCTAAAAAGTAAAAAAAGTCATACTATAGTCTGTCCTTAAAAGTAAAAAAAAAAAGTCATACTATAGTATGTGTCCTAAAAAGTGAAAAAAAGTCATACTATAGTATGTGTGCTAAAAAGTAAAAAAAAATAAGTCATACTATAGTATGTGTCCTAAAAAGTGAAAAAAAAGTCATACTATAGTATGTGTCCTAAAAAGTAAAAAACTTAAGTCATACTATAGTATGTGTCCTAAAAAGTTTTAAAAAGTCATACAAAAAAGGCATACTAAAGTATGTGTCCTAAAAAAAGTCATACTATAGTATGTGTCCTAAAAAGTAAAAAAAGTCATACTATAGTATGTGTCCTAAAAAGTAAAAAAAGTCATACTATAGTATGTGTCCTACAAAGTAAAAAAAGAACCTTAACACTAACCCAGGCGCAGTAACACATGCAAGGTGGGTGAAAAGTCTTACCCAAGGACTCAATGAATGTCTAACTCTGCCAAAGCATGGGATTGAACCAGTGATCCTCTGGATAACAAACTGGCAGCTCTACCAAATGAGCCAATGCTGCACTAAAAAGAGTAAAAAAAGAAGTCATAGTATAGTATGTGTCCTAAAAAGGAAAAAAAAAAGTAATCCTGTAGTGTGTGTCCTAAAAAGTAAAAAAAAAAAAGTCATACTATAGTATGTGTCCTAAAATGTAAAAAAATAAATACTATAGTTAGAGGTGTCAGATTAGCGCGTTAATTACGATTAATTAATTACAGCCCTAATTAACGCGTTATTTTTTTTAATCGCGTTAATCGCATTTTTAATCGCTTGACCGTTTCTGCATGCAGTCTGCCGCTGCAGTGATGTGTGTGTGCTGAGCTGGTCTCCTCGCGGTGTTTGTGTGTCACTGAGCAGCTCTGTGAGGCTCAGAGCCCCTCACTTTCAGGAAGTGATCACGTGACCTACGCATGACGCCGAGACAAAACAAACAGCTGATGGCCATAGCATGAAACCGGCATCACCTTGTAGAGCGCTATTTATCTGACCCCGCTGCAACAGGAAGTGCAAATTAAAATGACCTGCTCATTTCACGAGCTACTCGACCGGAATGACCACCGTCAGCCCAGCACAGCTCTGATTACACGTAGCTGTCAGCCGGTTCGGTGCGCGACCGGCCGGCTGACAGCTTCCACCGCTTGTGGAGCACAGCGC